>VZRN01002134.1:87541-215540 GCA_013397935.1 Dasyornis broadbenti | reverse complement strand
AAAAAAAAAAAAAACAACCAAAAATGCCCCAAAACCCAAACAAACTAAAAACCCCAAACCATCATAACCAGCACGTGTAATGTCATAGAAGTCTCTTCTGATCTCTCCTTTCTGTGTGTTTTTCCAACTACCTATTCTCTGTAAATACTGGACATAAAAAGTTAATTTAGACTTACTTTGCTTAAAAACATCAACATTTTCAGAATACTTCTAAACTTTTTAATATTTTAAAGGAGTCATACAAAAAAATCTTAAAAAAATTATTTAAACTGTGAGGTAAATTTCCAAAACAGAGAGAGTAGGTAAACCCATCCAAAATAAGTGAGGAACTGCCACCATCTGTGAAGTTTACAATTCAACTGGATGTACGTTTCAGGCAAATCCTGAGACCCTTTCAGAACAACATTCAAATTTACAGCACACTATTATTACCAACAGCATGTTTTCAATAGATTTTTTGGGTTTGGGTTGGTTTTCTTCATTAGTTTGGGTTTTGTTTTTGTTTGGCTTTATTTTTTATGGTTTATTTATTTCAAACTTCTAACCCAGTGTTTTCTCCCTTGGACTCCCTTTTACATCTTTCATGCTTGCAATATAACAAATATTCTTCAATTGACTGATTTCAATGAACCTAATCTTCATTAGACTCAGTAGGAAAGTTTGAATTAGATCCTGCATTCACTGAAATTATAGTGCCAGAAAAACCCCCATACAAACTAGAAGGTTTTCCCTGCACCACAGTAATCTTTAGCACTGGGATTTTTTGGAAACAAAACTCTGAAACACATGATTATTAGTTTCTTTTAAAAATACTTAATTTTAAAATACTGTAAGAATTAAAGACAGCATTAGCATTCTTATATGTGTCCTTTGTGCTCATTTAACTATCTAATTTATACCGATTTCATGTACTCAGTGTTACTAGGGGCTTTCAAATCTTTTACCAGTTTTTTTTTCCTACAAGATTTATCACAAAAGTATGTTTTTCCAACAACCATAGCTAAAATGTCTGCTTTAAAACTTCATCATACAGTAAAGAAGATAGATATATTCCCAGTGTGGCCATTCACCATCTGCTTAAGCAAATACACTTCAAGATGCTTCTACAATTGTGATAAAGTGACAGCAAATCTAAGAGCACACAGAGCTCATATTCTAAAATGATGATTGTACAACTATAGTTTGCATCATAAGGGACCAATAAAAATCTTTATGTTCTGTTTGAGCAGCAAGGACTTTTATAAAAGAGAAGATGGAATAGGAAAATAACAAAGAACTGATCCATTCAGCAGTTGTCTTAAATTTAGAAGCACTAATGAAACTTCTTGACCATAATTAGTATCTAACACTGCAAGGATATTTTTCCCTCTTTCAGATTTTTTTTTTACTGATAAACGAGGCTTGCCGTTTTACGAGATCCCAGGAGTGCTTTTTTCTCATTTTCCAGGTGGAATTAAGAGTATGGAGTGCTCGTGATTAACAACACTTCTGCTATTCTCCATGCATTTAGATTTTTATTCTTCTAATTATCAAGTGATGACTGACAAATGTTAATTCATAGCTTTCTCCTTGCACAGTGAAATATCCTGACAAATAGGCTGAATACTAAATGTGAACTTGCAGTTTTATTAGTCAGTAGCACTTTTTCTATTCTGAACAACAAACTTTATTAGACAGATATCAAATCTGTATTAAAACACTGCTAATAGCAAAACTTCAATGCACTGCCTATTTACCAGGAGTCTTAGTAACAACCCTATGGAGAATATAGCTGAGAAATCTACTGCTTTAAGGCCAACACCAGCAGTTTTTTTGGCATGAATACTTTTTCTTGTAGAGATTCAGCAGACCTGGTCTCTAAATGGTGAGCAGAAAAAAAGAATCTCCACCATCTGTTCCAGCCCTGAGGGAAACAAACTTTTCTGGCAGTATATAGTTCAGGATTTAATTGCACCCAAAGCCAGTACAAGTACATGCAAAAATATAAAACATTATTCTTAGTGAGTGGAAGTTTTGTATTATTTTACTTTAGCTTATTTCTTAGGGCTACAGTTTAGGGCTGTAATCTGTTTTCCGTTATTTCTGTTGTCTGTTTTCAACAGTTTTAAATTAAATCCACATTATCATTCTAGATATAGAAAAAACTAAAGGATCTAATTAGATTTCATCACCCAGTTTATCAAATTTTATTTACTCTATGCTTGAGTGTCAGGAAAAGTACATTTGCTAAGGCCCATGAGAAATACCAGTTTCTTAATGAAAAGTAAAAACTTCAAATAATATAAATCTTTTAAAAGTCATAGAAATTATTATAAATAATCAGTAGCAAAGCCGTGGTTTCAATGACAGCAAAAGGGAGAAAGATAAAGAGAAAAATAAATTAGAACAAGGCTAAAATTAACTATTTTGATTTTCTGAAATTAATCTTTTAAAATCAGTTGCAGCTGAAGGATTCTTTGGGCCATGCTATATAAATTTAAATATGAGCCACATTTGTGTTATCTCAGGATACAGTCTGATAATATACTCTACTTTAATTGCAGTTTATGTCAAAAGGAGTATTGTATAACCCACAATTCCATAACAAAAAAAAAATGCTATAATTGAATCACTTATTATAGGTCTGTCAAACTTCAAATTATTTTTTGCTTGCAGTGTTTTCTGTTACAGAAGTAAGTGTAAACTCTGTTTACAGTGGTATAAGTACTTTATTTTTTTAACTAAGGTATATGAAAACTACCAAGTCCTGGCAATAAATAGAATATATACACTAGAATGTTCATCAAAATCATGCTACTTTATTTATTTTATTTACGCATCTATGACACAGAATATATTGCCCAGGTCTTCTTCTGTAGAAAGTGCTTGTGGCTAATTATTTTCTAGTTGCTTCTAATACTCATTCGTACCATAACTTTAAATTAAAAGCATAATAATAATATGAGAGCTGCCATCACAAGCATGGTGGCAGGAAATTTTCGTTGTATCACCATGTGTTCTAGTCATAAGGTGAGACAAATCAGAGGGAAAAATTGGAAGTCATCTAGGTAGTGATCTACTAAGAACTGTAATTTGGAAGCATCTGGCTCTTTCATCTCATGATTTATATTCTGCACTTTCTATTAGATTCCAAGAAAGTCGAAAAACTCCCAATATTTACAGATATTGAGAGAATTTGCCTAAACTAGCTACTGTCAACTGAGTAGATTAAGTTTCTTTGAACCAATTTCATTTCACACCTTCCACTGAGGTGCTACACAATTAAAACAAGCAGATAACCCTGAAAATGCAACGCTAGATTTCTAGATTTAGTTTACTGTAAACCCCACCTATCATTCCATGTTAAAAGAGAGTAAATGGCAAACCACAAAAGAAAGCTTTTAACTTACAGGTTTTATCCACTGTAGATTTACTTACCCCATCCATTATTAGCCACTAGAACCAGAAAAGGAAATTAAAAATCATTTTCGCATGTCTACTTCTCTTCAAAATATTCAGATTTTGTAAAAGAAGCTATGGCTTTTTAAAAGTTGGTATACCATATACTAGCCAACTAGAGTTACAAATACCATGCCAATGCCCTGTATATGTATCCAATTGCTAATGGTTTTTAAAGGTCAGCAATATGTTCCATTAGAAAAATTTCCCAAAAGACCTAATGATAATTCTGATGTTATTTAATTAAAACTTTTTAAAGTTTGCATTAGACCAACCAATGTTCAGTAGCTTAAGACTTTGTGCTTACTCTAAACTTAAAAATTATGTATCTTACTTAAATGTCTGCCTGAATATAAGGCTTCCTTGATTTACTATAAATTTATGAGTAAACAGTTTAAATTTAGTTTGATTTATTGTATAAGAATTTTCACTACCCCACACCACCAATTTGATATTAAGAATAATTCTTTAATTATTTTAATAATTTTTTAACTGGCAGCAAGAAGTTTTAGGTTTGAAGTACAAGCAGCCATTGTGCATCTGCATTAGGGACTACTGTTATCTGTTTTTTTACAGTTTTAAACACATCTGCTATTCTCAATACTAGGCAATACTAATATTTATTTTAGAATATCACAAAAGTGGTGCTTTTTTTTACCTTTTCCTAAACCTTTCTATAAAGGCTATTTGAGCACAGAAATTGAGGATGCAGAGACAATTTGAACCATTCTACAATCCTTGTACTGCCAGCAACCCATCACTGCTTTTATGACAGTAACAAAAAAGCAGGATAGCAAAGAATATCTTCTCTGTGAGTGGCATTGCCCCAGCTGCAGGCCCAAGCTACCAGGTTAGAAAGGAGGGCACCAGTAGGACTCTAATGCTACCTGCCCACTGATTACACTTCGCCAGAACTCTGTTTCTGTTTCTCTTCCTCTGGTATCTCCAATTCTTCCTTAACAGTACCAGAAACTACTGGCTGAATTTTAGCACCATGTGCTACATTCTGATTCTTCAAAACCAGACTGAAGGGGCATCAGAAAGGATGTTTTTTCAGAGGTGCTTATCCATAGAATGGTTGAGGTTGAAAGAAACCTTCAGAAATCATTTGATGCTGCTCCCCTGCTCAAGAAAGGCCACCTAGAGCTGGTTGCTCAGGACCACATCCAGTCAAGTTTTTAATATCTCCAAGGAGATATTTACAAAGACTTTACAATGTTGGTTGTCTGATTTAGTGACTTGACAGAGACTTGAGAATGCAGCTTTCAGGTTAATATAGCTTCTTTGAACAGATTCAACATCATTACTGGAAAAATTAAAAGTTTTTAAATTTTCTGTGAGTAAAAACCTGTGATGCCCACAGACCCATTTCTTTGTGTGGTATCAAACAGCGGTGATGACCTCACAAGAAATTTTAAACTTCATTAAGTTTTGTACAGAGATTAACTAATTCTGAGAACACTAATTCCTCATCACTGTACGAATGTAGAATATATAATACCTTAGAGCTGATTAATAGATTTATCCCAGCATTGAAAGAATTGATATACAAAGACTGGGACTGCTCCAGACACTGAAAAAAAAGGGATATCTTTTCAGTACAGCTTTAGTCAATCAAAAGAAGCTACGCATATATTCACAATTTGTTTCAGGATTGTCATGGCCCCATCTAAAATTTTAGATATGAATTCAATGCAAAGGAGGAAAGAGACAGTAGAGTTCAAGACTTTAGCTGCAGAGATACAATATCACCAACAGTAGTGAAGCAGGGTATGTTGAACATTAGTTTTTAAATTAAGTTTGTTATATGCACGTTCTCATAAATATCTTTAATTTAGCTCCACTCTGCAGATATAGTAGCAGATATTACATATGTTGGTCTTGCATGCCAGCTAGTTTAAGCAATTTAAGACAACAGTAGGGAATTTAAGAGTAATATCTGAGACAAATCTTGCACAGATGTTGGAGGGAAAACAACCAGTTTTCCAAATCTCATGAGCAATGCAACTCAAGAAAATGAACCACATGGGGGATCGTGTGGAGTAGAGGAACAGTGCTAAAATTTAGTATGGTTTCAAAGGGCATTAAAAAGAACCAGTTTTCCACTGGCTAGAGCATCACTTTCCAACAAAGTGCTGAAAGAAGTAGCACGCCTGCCATTAACAGTGATTTTTACCACTCTATGAATGTGCAATTACTAATGTTATCCCTGCATGAATTCAGGATTTAGTATTAATTTCTTAAGTGTTTCACTAAAGTGAAGATATGTGGATCATAGGCTGAATTAGTAATTGAAGTCTAATAATTCCTATACTCTATCAAACACGTTTTAAGATCAAGCAGAATCCTGAGGTTCTGATAGATTTTTTCATATTTTTTCACAATACAGCTTGTGTTGAACATACTTCTGGAGTGATAGTTGAAGTTTGACACTATAATGACAGCAACCTTAAGGGCCGTGTTATATGCAGAAATTGGGGCTTTCAGAAACAGTGTAATAATGACATTTCTGAGAACTTCAACTGAGAAGCCAACTGATAGCCAAAGTAAAAAATATATCTTAGAAAAAAATTCTTTTGCAATGAAAACACTGGATTGATATTCAGATTAACATATCCTAAATTTCTTTAGAAAGGCTGGCTAATGATCAAACTTAAATAATGTGTTTAAGTTTCATATATAAAAGACGAGATGAAATATTTCTTGAAGTGAAACTGGTAAGATGACAGAGACTTTTATGCTTGCTCTTGAAGCCTATGAACATCAAATAAGATTAAATAAATGTCAGTGTTTCTAAATGAATGTGTCAACATTTTAGGAACCAGTCTAAGATCACACTCACCTAGGGCACAAATCACACACAAAAATCTAAAACTTACAATCCTTGAACTAATCCTGTGGAAGTCACTGTAGAGGCTAGACAGGGATTGTAGATGTTTTCTGTGGGATAGTTAGTATTTAGTTCACTTCAACTCATTTCCCCCAGCTCTCTTTAAAAAGCAAAAGCCTACAGGCTTTCCCCTAGTATTTACGTTCTGCTGCTGACATCCTACGTTGCTTTTACTTATGGGATCTGCTGTGTCAAACACCAAAACTTGCTTTGAATTTGTTCCTGCTTTCTTATTTCATAACTTTTTTTTTTTTTTTTTAATACAAAGCAGACTGCTTATACTCACTCATAGCATGCCCTGATGATTTTGTAAGATGCCTTCATAACCCTTTTAAGACATTTACTACTTTTGGTCATTCCTGCTAATGTCTTCTGAACTTTTTCCAGTTTAGCCATACTTATTTTGAATTTGTCCAGTCAGTTCTTATCATCTACCCTGAACATCTTAATATTGGGAGCAAGCTTTCCTACCCAAGTTTCTATTTAGGAATAGTCAGGGGAAAAGCAAATGTTGTAGTAGTCTTTAGATATCTAGACATTTTAGTAATAGTAGTAAAAAATCTGAACCTCACAGACTTTTTAAGAGATGAAAATATTCACCAAGGGAAAAATGAGACAAAAATAGAGAAATTAAAAAAAAATTTATATCATAAGGATGTAACAGAAGCTGCTTGTAAGTAGAAAGCTTACATATGAAGCAAACATTATTCCAGAAATAGTCTGTAAAATTCAAAGTACATAGCAGTATTTGCTACATTCCTGAAGATTCAAAGCAAATTGCCATTTGTTGTAATGACTGAGTGTATCACTATACAGAAATAAAAACAAAGTATAGTTGTGCATAGAAAATGGGGCATAGAAAATACATGATTAAGTTTGTCATGGGGAAGTTTTTAATCTCTTGCTTAGATTTACTGGCCTGGATTTAGGAAAATGGAGTAAAAGAAGTGAACACAAAAACAAAAATATAACAAACTTTTTTGACATCCTGAGAATGCCATTCATCACCCAGTACATTGTCCCACATGAGTCCAACTGAACTTTACAGAAGCTGAAGAATAATGTTTCCAGCCTTCTAAATTCTGCACAAAGTGATTAATTTCACTGTACCATTTCACAGAATAAGGATAAAGGTGGAGACACCAAGTAAAATAATTCTAGGCCATTTGAATCACCACGGCTTGAGAACATCCAGGACACTGGAAGCAGAGAGCATGCAGAGGTCACCTAGCCTCTGCCTGCTCCCATGCACATGCTCTGCACGAACGATTTATTCACCCAGCATAGAAAAGCAGTGCCAAAGCATATCAGACTTCCCAGCTCATATGGTCAATATCAAATCTAGTGAATAATCTAAGCTTCAAACCCTTTTTTTTTTCCACTCCTTGATATGTATATCATTCTTAGAAAATTCCTTGGATGACAAAGCATTTTCTAAAGCATTCTCTTGCTTTATTAGAATAATCTTAAATATTTTACGTATTTTAGATTGTTCAGCTTGAGAGCTCCTCTGAAAGTGATTGCAAGATTTTCATTCACTAGCATCCAGTTACAGGACACAGGACTTGAGGGAACTAGAGGACTCTACAGGTATACAAAACACTTCTAATTTAAATTCATAGAAAAGGGGATTATAAGTAATTAGCTTCTCTGTAGAATTTATTTTGCTTTATATGAGAAGAAATTTAGATAGTTTATTGACTAACTCTCAGGGTCACAGTTGGCATCTAAACATCTAACCAAGCCAGTAGGAAAAATCGTTCAGTGTCTGATGCATCATGACATGCCAATAAGTAACTGAGGGAATAATTATAGAAGGAGTGGAGGAAAAGTAATTTCTAATTTAGTACGGCTATTATCTTGATATGTATCATTTGCATAACAGTCTCAATCATCAAGGGAAAACTTTCAACTTCAATTACTGTTTTGCATGTGTTCCATACATACTTTGGAAAAAGGGGTGATTTTTATATTGGTCTAAAGAAATAAAGATAGCAAGTGAAAAGGGGAAAAAAAGGAAAAAAGGAAGGAGTCCAATGAATTTGGAAATAAATAAGCTACAATAAAAGGCAGGTAATGGACCAGAATTCGAAGTTTTAGTTTAAAAAACAGCATGTCAGCAGAGTACAACTTTGACACAGCTTTCACTGCCTCAAAATGCATTTATCAAACATCTCAGACACGGCTCTCTGTGAAGGATTTGATGCTTTTTGTTTGTGCTCTATGCACAGCTTAGCTAAGACACACATTTCTCAGTGATTTTAATGGAATTTCAACATATAAGCCAAGATCTCTCTCATTTAGCAAGTCAATCCTTAAACTCCACTTATCATGTAAGTGTTTAAAATGGCAATTTTCAAACTACTAAGTAGAATTCATGATGTTTTAATATCAACTATAAATCATTTGGTTACAAGACATATTATTCAAATAATTATTGCTACGTAGCTACTATTGTAATGTTAATTGGGTATATAGAACATTAGCTTTTAAAATTTTATTCTCCAAACTCAGAATACTAGTGTTTTCTGGTAGGCTTACTCATTTAAATTAGGTGTAATTTTTTAGCTTCTCTCATCTTGAGCTCCATACCCAATCTAAAACTTCAAATTTCTGCATAAAGAAATATTCCCCATGAAGAGGGGAGAACAGAGAACCCAGAATGAAGATTTGAAACACAAATACCCCAAGGCATGACCTTGTTAGAGATAAAATACACATACACACAAAAAAAAAAGTGCACAGTAGTTTGGTCTGAAAACCAATGATTAGCAATAAACCAGAAATTAAACATATTTAACTGCTGTCTTAATGCAGTCATTGTTGACAGTGACTACCCTACCATGTAACAGCATCTTGCAGGCAACTCCTTCCCCTCACACCCTGCCCCCAGTTCACACTAGCTTCCTCTAAAGAATTTTGTGCGAGCCTAAACAAAGTGCTCAGAATATTTGTTTTCTGATCTTTTTTTAACTTTTCTGGTCTCAGAAGCAGCTGCTTGAAATGAGATCATTTGTGCTAGAGGATGTCAGCTAAACTAACAAGGAGGACATATGGCAGTGCCCTTCTGATACCATCAGTAGTGATGGGGTTCACCTTCTCTATCCAGGAGCAGCACTGTTAAGGGTTTTTTTCCTATTAGCTTTTTAATATTTCTGCCCTGTAACTGGCAGAATGTTCAGCTTTGTTGAGGGCAATCTATAGTGGATAGCTTAGAAATGCTTTGTAGAAGAAAGAAGTCACATAAAAATAGCTTGACATCTTCCACCTCCTTTACCATATAGATATATTATAGATGTTGGAAGATGGTCAATCATCACGAAAGGCAACAGTGCTTTAACAGCACTGTGCTCTACTACACCAGTGAGGGAGCTGAAGTTAAGACAGAAGAAAATGAGATTGATAAGACTCATATATATGAAGTTATAGAAAGAAAAATAACTGTCCCCAGTCTTATCTGTTTAACACCACTGGAGTCAACATAAGATGAGAAAGAAGAGAGAAAATGAAATATTTTACATTATTTTTTGGCATGTAGTTATAGCCCAAATTAGAGAACTTGAGTATCTTGAAAAATAACAGTTTTCAGAAGGCATCTCAGACAAAGTCACTCAGATACCCTAGCCCTTTACTGAAGATTGTAATTCACTAAAGGAGAAACCTACTTTTTTTTCTTTTTGATCCAGCATTTAAATTAGGCATCTGAAGTTGAACCATTCAGATTCTCCATTGTCCACAACAATAAGTGTGGAATAAACATGGTGAATTTAAAACATAAAGATAAGCAAACAAAACTTAAGACAACCTTTGGCTGATATCTCCACCTGAATACTGTCTCATTTCTCATTTATAAATAAATCTCGCTTTTTCTAAGGGGGAAAAAATGTAGCAACACTATAATTTTTCCCACACATGCTCTAAAATTATTTGTGTTGTACACACCACAATAAAGAACTGAGATTAGCCCCATAAATTTAAACATTTTATGTTTTTTGGTGTCGTTCCTTCTATCAGAGTACTGCATCAAAGTTTTTTAAAAAGAGATTGTGATTTTTAAGATGGAAGCATTCCTGTTTTGTTGTTATTGCACAAACCATTCCCCACAAGCCCCATGATAGACACCCAGAATCACATTTTAATTTTCCAAAACCTCAGAACACATGCTACTTACTTAAAGCCTATATATTGTGATGATACATCAATTATTTATACAGTGTCCACGGTTAGTTTTGAACAAAGTTAAGCCTTGGCTATTACTTATATGTGTAGTTCCTGTTAGAAGAACACACCCAGTTTAACCTATGGATACCCATACCTTAGCATTTTTTGGTGAAGTTGCTGAGCTTAACATGTTTGCAGGAGGCACTAGATAGACCAATAAAAAAGGGCCTTATTAAAAAAATTTCCCCTCCCACCAAAGCCATCCACCCTTTTTAAGCAGTGAAAACACACTCAAAATCTGTCAAAGTACTCACATATGCTTAACCAAGCAGAGTTGGAAGAGTTCCAGAAACCTGCAAGGTGTACTTAAATTATACAAAAAGAGAGCATGTTGCAATCGTTGACATTGACAGCATAAAATGCTTAGCATAAAGAGTTATCTCTCAACATTCAGCCTGGCATCGCTTAGCATTCAAAAGATTAAAAAGTAACTAATCTTGCATGCTTTGATAAGTACACAAGTAAACTCTTCATTATCCAAATTCAAAGCAAGAAAGACCCATTTAGCCATGAGCAAACTGCTGATCTATCGGCTTTGACACCAAATATGAGCACAGGCCCTGCAACCTTCCAAAACCCCTCTGAAATCCTAAATTCTGTTTTTCCTGTAACAAAGATTAATATCCTTCAGGCTTTGGGATTCTAAGTACATTCAGATGAATGAGGTCAGCAACCACATTTGTAAGGCAAGCTGCCATAGTTTAGTTTCTTAGAGACAACTGGTTTATTCAGGTTAAAAAGAGGTGATTGCCCAGAGCACCGAGTATAAACAAAAGGAAGAAAAAATCCATAAGATATCTCTGGAGTGCAATACTTGCTGTATTAACTTTTCAAGTCATTTATTCACTATACACTCAGTGCAGACTCTACAGAGATTTAATTGAGCTGCTTGAAAACACATACCCAATAGCAATATTCCAGATATTGTTCAGCCATGCTTACCTTTAAAGAAACAATCTTCATTGTGTACAATGGTGATCTTTTGCTTTTTCAGACAGGCAGCCCTGTGCACTTCACAGTGGTTTTCATAGAATTCTCCATCAGAACCACACACAGGTTTGTAATGTGGTTTGCAGTGCTCCATGCACAGACACTCGGCTTGGCCAGTCTTCCCATTCACAACGCAGTGTCTGCCCAGACCACAGTATTTGTTTTCACAAGATCCGAAATGGCCATCCTGACCAAGATACCCTTAAAAAGAAAGAAGGAAAGAAAAAGACCTTTTGATTTATTAATTACATTTTGCTTAATTGTGTGGAAGATACAGAAAGGATTGATTTGTGTAAATGAAACGAGACTAAGTCTTTTATAACATCCTTGACTAATATTTAAGATACCTCAGCCAGATGTTAAGCAAATTTTGTCTCTTTATCATGAATTTTATACTTTTAGTCACTGTCATAGGCTAACTGTAACTAAGAGCAAGATCTATTAATGAGAATTACTCTTCATTAAAAAATTCATAGTAAATCTTTAGTTTTTAAATGAATATTGATGTTTGTTGCCTTAAGACTGTTATACTATTGCATGTAATTGAACAATGAATTCTCTAGAACTTAGATCATAGAG
Organism: Dasyornis broadbenti; assembly: GCA_013397935.1. Taxonomy (NCBI): domain Eukaryota; kingdom Metazoa; phylum Chordata; class Aves; order Passeriformes; family Dasyornithidae; genus Dasyornis; species Dasyornis broadbenti. The sequence continues at coordinate 203,422 of VZRN01002134.1, read as the reverse complement.
TATCTCAATGAAAGGGACCCATAAGGATTGAATTCAACTCTGTGTTCCTTGCAAGACTACCTAAAACTAAACCTTGTGTCTAATAGCATCTTCCAGAAGCTCCACGAACTGTGATAGGCCGATGAAAGAGATAGTCACACATCAAGACTGATACATGAAAGTAACTAGAGCTGAATCAGGGCTCTTAATCAACATGGAGAATTAAAAAAAAAGAAAAAAATAGCAATAAAATCTTTGTGGTGGCAATACAACGACATTTCTGGAAACAGAGTATGGAAGAGAAGGACTGATAAATCAAGTGAATGGTGGCTAGAAGGAGTCACATGAGCCTCCAGTGGTATTTCAAAGAGGACAAATGTGATTTGGACAGCAGAGCTTTAAGAGTGCTACAGAAGAAATAGAGGAGTTTCTCCTGGCCGCAACTTCAGTTCCTTCTGCTCCTAGAACATGGAAATGGATTGTCTACAATGGTCTACCAAAGCCATCCAGTCGTTTTCTATCCTATGTGTGCTACTGTCACCAGGTAAGCAGGTACTGCTGTCAGTAGCCGATCTCTTGGTGAAAGGGGAAGTTCAGTGCACAGTAATATTTTCTTATTATTTCCAGTTTCCATTTTGACTGCCTTAGAACTAACTATGGCTTCTTGGCAAGAGAAAGGGTATGATGTGAAAAATAACGTGAAAATGAAAGGAGCATTATCAACTGAAATTGCCAGTTAAATAGGTGTTCTGATAACATGGTTGTATCAAAGTTATAAAAAATTATATATTTTATAAAGTGTATAAAAATACTAAAATGTCTCCAAATGTGGGAATAGACACTGGCCTTCACAGTTACTTCATTTTATTCTCTCACTCCACACTCCTAATGTCCAGAACAATTACCTAGTACTCTACTTCCTTGCAATATATTCCTTACCGTCACATCCTAGCTGAATAATACTTGGCTAACCCATACAAAAATAGCATGAACAAGCAAATCATAATGCATAATTTGGTAGTAATTTGTTCATATTAGATTCATTTTCCACAGTGAAGTGCTAACATGCCAATACCATAGCTTGACACACATTTCTTCAAGCTACTGAGAATTTATGTTCTTCTCTTCAGTGGCAGAAATAAAATCTCACCACTTTTTCTTCTGAAGCCTACAGGTCTATTAGAGAACCATGCCTTGATTTCTTGCTTTCTCACAGAGCACAAATTTTCTAGACAAATGTACTACAGAAAGCACACAACCATGAAATTTGGCTCTAATGACATGCTTTCACTATATCACCTGATAACAATTTCAGCACAAAGTTGAGAGGACTACATATTCACCTCAGGTGTTGTATGGCTGGTAGAACTACACTACAGTGACTTTCATACACGTGTACAGACCAGACTGATGGTGGGTTTAACTGCTCATGCACCAAAATGACTTGAAACAGGAAAACTCAATTCAACATTAAAAATTTCCCAGAAGTTTTTTAAACTATTTCTCCTTGTGCCAATGTCACCACTATATATAAGTAACAGACATTCACTGACAGAAATGAATGCAAATCAAATTTCCCTATTTCCTTATACCAGCACTGAGCTCAGATAAAGCTTTGCAATGGCCAAGAATGTTTTACAGCACAGGTCATGTACACGTTACAGAATCTAAGAACTTCTTTGAAGTGATGGAATTGTTACAGTTTGAGGGCAAATTCCATAAACCATTATTATTTCTGCTTTCTAAATTAAAGATAAAGGTCTCAGATCTCCATCTGACAATGCTCTGAATTATTGAGAGGTGTGTGGTGACTCAACAATGTACTGTGCTGTATGTTATGAAAATAGAACCCATTTAAGACTTCACTTGGGACTTCATCTTAGTACTGCAATTGAATCTGATGCCTGAAAGCAAAACACCTCCTTTCAGATAAGGGAGAAGAATTTACATAATATATATTGGTATTTATAATATCGGTATATGTCAACATACACCAATTATGTACAGCAATAAACAGGCAACTTTTCAGCCCTAATGAAAAACTACATTTGTAATGAAATGTTTTATATATGTCTTCATTTTACAAAATTAACTATTCCAAAACAATACATAAATTTGCATACATCACTGTATATGCAACTCCTCCAATTGAAGTCTGTGGTAAAATTCCCATTGACCTCAAGAGAAGCAGTATTCTTTCTCCAGACACAACCTGAAACCTTCAGTTAGCCTTAAGTTATACATGCTAAACTTCAGGTTATAACAGGCACTGTTCTGTACTGAAAAGGAGCAGCTATGTAGTGTTTCAAGAGGTTTATAGTACATATTTAAGACAAAACAGTTAAAACTGTACTCTGAAACAGTCCACCAAACAGTGGCGACCAGATTACCACATGACTCACAGCAAAGAAATAAATAAAATACATGCAATTCCAAAACAGGTGACAAAATTCTCACAAACATAAATTTGAACTAAGCATGCATGCAATTATGAAAATGTAAACAAATCAATAAATATTAAAGAGCTACTGTGAGATACTAAGAAAAGGGTTTCAAATAAGTTAACAAAACAAACGAACAACCAAAACCCAGCTTAATTAAAACCAACTTCTGCTGCTTTTCACTGCTCCAGTCCAAATTGCAAAAATCATTTTATTTGGCAAATCCTTCACTTTATTTTTTGTTTCCAAAAAAGGTACTTCCATAATTTTAATCCTGTAACAGAACCACTATTAAGCTACAGGAATCTCATCATTAACAAAAGAGAAACCATATTTTAAACCAATATGGGCTGTGATAGGCAGCCCATTCATGAATCCCTGACTATTTCAGTCACCTTCAGGAAATTGACACTATTACCTTTCCTTCCTGGATTTATTATTATTGGAGGTATACTTTTGATACCTTGATAATGGATGAGGGTTTTTTCAGTTTGTTGGGGTTTTTTAGGGGATTTTTTTGGTTGTTTGGTTAGGTTTCTTGAATGTCAGTGTAGATAAGTCTCCTGGAATAAAATTGCTTAGGATGCAGCACCTGTTCAGGAGACCATCATCATCACAAACACCAAGATTTTCAGAAGGCTGTTTATCTCTCTAACCATTTAGATTTAGAAAGTAAATTAGTCCAAGATGAACTTAGGTTCCCATATTTAGATATAATTCAGTAATTTAGTTGAGAAGGTAAGCAGCACAGCATATTCAATATTAAGAGACTAAAAGCCAGTAAGTCAGGATTTCAAATAATCTAGCCATGAATACTAATATTTTTCCAGCAACTGTTATTGCATATGTGATGACTAGCAAGTCTACATTTGTAAAGTGCCACAACAGAAAAATAGGGAAGTGTGTACCCATGTACCCATATGAGCTATGTATTCTGAATTTTCAGCCAAAAAAGTATAATATTTACACATTCTGAGAGAATTTACAGTACTGCAGGAAACAAAATGTATTTTGTTCCATCTGAAAGTAAGTCAGGAAATATTCAAATTATCATAGCCTAGGTTTAGAAAAAAAAAAAAAAAAAAAAATCACAATTTAAGAACTATCACTAAAAATGTAATACACCCAAGACAGTCAAAGCAGCCACATAGATTTTTCAGATTCTCTTGAAATTTAAAACTAAACCAACACCAAATGGAAGAACAAACAAAACCTAAGTTTTTATTTTTAGAAAGTGGAGAGAATGAAATTGTTTTAGTATTTAAGAAAAAAAAAATTAAGAAATACAGTTTCAAGCTGTCAGTTGGGCTTCGTTATACAGATTTCCTATTTAAAGACTAGTCCAACAGCATCCAGAGCTGAGCAAGTTTTAGGTCACACTTTGATTCATTTACAGCTGGGAATTACGCTGATGTTTTAGCATGCAAAACACTCACATAAATATATACTTTATCATTTTATCTAATCAGTTTAGAGAAATATTCCACATGGAAGCTCTGGAAATTCATGAGAGTGTAAATCATCATGTTCTACAGTTGGCCCTGGGCTGGAACACACACACAGGCTTTCTGTATGCTGAGCATTCTCTCGCAAACTCAGACTGTTTTCTTATTTCCCTAACAATATAATTTGCATTCATGGCTTCTATAGTAACTTGCTGCATTACCCACGTGTCATGTAAAACAAAGTGGTAGCTATTTTTCAAGACAATGCACCAATATTTTGTGTGCAAATAACTAATGGTTATTTCTGGGGGCAAGAGACCTGTGTCCCTTTCCCCCCTCTTTTATTTAAAACCATTCTGTAAATGACAATTCTAGCTCTACAGCTGCATCTTTTTCTAATACACTCTTTAGGAAAGGCCCAACCAAGACTGTAATCCTTATTTTGGTAAGTGTTCAGTGTAGTCCCAGGTTTAGTTGCAAATAAGATTGATCACCACCTACCATTAACACTCGTAGGGCATTAACACTGAGCACGACCTCAGTATGAACTGTGAAAAATCTGCTCATAAATATTAAATCTCTAGACTTCTTCCATTTTAGAACTGTAGTATTTTAGCAACATTTCTTTAACAAATTTTTATTTTACTAGCAAGAACAGCTTGTAATTACATTGACTGAACATGACACTACTCATTAACCAGAGCTCTCAGTACATGAAATTCTATAGAAATGTAGATTTTTTAAAATTTTGTCTAGGAATATTTTAGACAGAGGACAAAATTTAAAGAAAAAGAGGGGATTATATGAGAGTAAACAAAAATTATTCAATATTTGTCAATATAATGCTTATGAAGATCAATTTCCACCACATAACAACACATATCTTAAGAAACTAAAAGAACTAGTGGTTCAAAGATGGAAGGGTGGAAAAAAAAGGACAAACAAAATCCCTACAGCCATGCAGGGGCAGGATGAGGCCCATGACCCTCAGTAACAGCCCCTTACAGCATCTCAGCCCTGCTCCCACCTGCAGGAGTGAAAGAAAATCCTACACATAGCTCATCATTATCTTGCTGTGTCATGGTTTTCTTTCAGCATCAGCCAAGTATGCTGGAGAGCTTTATACAATAGTTTACTCTGCCTGTGTGTAAAATCCTCTCCTCACTTCTTCCCTGCCTGCCCCACTCTGCCCTCAGACACACATTTGCCCCCCCTTATACCCCCTCCCTCCTTTGTAGAGGCACTGGAAGTACTGTAAAGATTTACAATCGCATAAAACTCAACTGAGATCTTCTGGTGGGCTCAGTATTTATCAATGAGGACCAACTAACAGAAATTGTCACAGGCATTATGACTGCAAAGGCTTTTTTCAACCTTAAAAGTCAAGCCTAAATACACTTAGGAGAATAGGGGTCTGTATTCAAATAAAGTGACTTTCTTATTGCCCCATAAAGGTAAGTTGAAACAAATCAGGAGAAAGCACCACACTTGTAAAGGAAATAATATGCGAAATTAGAGTGAGAAAAAGAAGGGGAAAATAATACCAAGGAGATCTGTAAGTGTTGAATACACAGCTATTATCCTGAAATACTGAAACTTCCCAAAAAAAGCGTATCTGCCAGCCAGAAACAGTCAGTTTAGCATGTTTGCCCATAGGAATCAGTTTCTCTTGCCAGCACTTAGCAGCCATCTTCAGCAAAATTCACAGAATTTAGTTTCCTCAGAAGAGAGAAAAATCAAATGATACCTCCTTTGCTTGAATGAAATGGAAGACAAGGAACAAAAACATCACATAAGAAAATGAGGCAAAATTGCAATGCAACCAGAACTACACAAAACCATTTTTTGCTTTCTAAGCAGAAACATTTCCCACTTCCCCGATCTTTCACCTGTTCCTCCCTCCTCCTTGTACCAACCCCTTTATAGGCTTGATCCACTCCAGGTGCCCACATTAGGGGGCTCAGCAGCTGCCTGGCTCTTGCTTCCTGCAATCACAAAGGCTTTCTGTGGGTTCCTGCCTCTGTAAACTTTCTCATTCACTTGCAGGGCTATTGAATCCATGCTTGCATATCAGAGCAAACGCCTGTGATAACTCCAGTGCAGAGCCTTTCCTCCAGTGAGGTAACCTGTTCAGATTTCTGCCTGTACCCAAATCAATTTCACCACCCAAGAGGTGCGGGGCAGTGCTCTGGCCCTGTGCCCAGGGCAAGGTCTTGGGTGCCATCTCACAGCCCAGGGCTCTGCCCATTCCCTCAGGTGACGTTACCATCCTAGCAAGAACGGTTCCTCATGCTCATGGGAACCAAGAAGGGGTTGCCCAATTCTCTTTCACTGCTGTGAGGTGATTCTTGGGCACAATACTAAGCCTTGTAAAAATCCCCTTCATTAATCACCCTGCTTACATTTGACCAGTGACCATTAAATTTGTAAAACAGTCTGGGGCTCCGGACATGCTACTTGCTTTACATGGTGGGAATGGAAAATGCATACAGGTCTGACAGAAACAGCTGAATAAATTTGGATTAAGAACACTGCTGGCTCTAAGTGTAAATGTAGACTGATATCCTTCGAGCAGTTTCAAGCCAGCAATTCATTAATTTCAATTAAATCCTTAGCTCTGATTAGCATTAACTGTTTGTCTTTCTCACATATTATCTTTATCTTTTGAAAAATTTTTATCATTCATTTAACATCAAACCAGTGGCAAAAAGAGTTGCTTTAAAACAAAGCAGGAAACAAATTACACGTTTGCCTCATCACAGATACATGGACCTTTATTCAAATGGTTGATTGCTTTTCAATTGCAGCACAGCAGGCAATCCTCTATTCTGCCAAACACATCACCCAATGTCACCAAGAGCAGGAAATGTGCATCATAGCGACAGCAGTTTTGAAAAGGTCATAGTCTGAACAACCTTTCACACATTTTAATGCTTATTTGAAATAAGCTTGCTGAATATCACAAAGAGCTAGCTTAATTCTCAGGCAGACAAAACAACGTAAATATAGATGCTCACTTGTTATTCAAAACCAAAACTGATTAGTTTTAGCAACAACGACCAAAACAATCAAAAGTTTCAGTTAAATTATTGACTGGAATTTTCCTTTTACTAAGTTAAAATTAGGAAGGCTGTTAGGATTTGGTTTCAAGAAGCAACATAGCAATTGCTGTATCACACAATAATATTAACTGTCCCTCTTTGGCAAATTTTCACATGAAGAACAGATTTTTCCATTTTAAGCTAATAGGATAGTAAAGGACTCTTGTTTCCTTGATAGGCATATGTGGCTTTCCCTGGCATTAAATATGCTTCTACATGAAACAACATTATAAACAGAAAATTTAACTCATCCCCTGATCAAGTAGCTGTCATGAAATAGGTCATTCAATCATCCATGTTACAAACTGGCATACCATAATCCAGATATTATTCAATTCCTGTGTTAGACATTGAAACAACACTGTTTTGTTGGGAGTTTTTAATTTCAAAGCCCTCCTTGCAGACAAAAGCTGTGATGTCTTTCTGCTACCTTCCCCAGAGACCTGTACTAGAAATAGTAGCAGAGACAATGAGAAGCATTTAAACCATATGGTTAAAGTGCAGCATCATTACTATTCAAGGAAATCTAAAAAAGAAATGTCAAGTATTTTCAGTTTTACTGATGTGAAACATTTGCTCCAAGTAAATCTTACATTGTCACATTGGGTGATGTGTTTTTCCAGTTGTTTAGAAGGAACTGGGTGGGCTGACCCTGGATGGTAACTGCCCACTCAGTCGCTTGCTTACTGTCACAGGAATCCAGAAGGAATTCAATAAGGGATTCATTCACTAATTTCCACTGGCAGGCAGATGCCCAGCCATCTTCTGGAAACCAGAAGTAACAGGGCCATGTCTTAATCACTAGTATTACCCCACACCCCATCCTCCTCCTTTTGCCCCGCTGTTATTGCTGAGCAGAATGTTATATGGAATGGGCTACTCGTTTGGCCAGTTTGGGCCAGCTCCACCAGCCATGTCTTCTCCCAACTTCTTGCTTTCAGAGGGGCTGAATGGAAAAAAAGAAAAGGCCTTTATGCTACTCAACAATGTTCAGTGTTACCTAAAACTCAGCACTGTCTTGGTCACCAACGAGAGTATTTTGTGGGCTGCTATGGAAAAGATTAACTTCATTATAGAAAGACCCAGTACAGGAACACTGTGGGAGCTGTGAGAGCTTCTCAGGCATTAGTAATCCAGCAAAGGGCTTGTGGGTGTGTGTGTTATAATCTAAACAGTGTTAATCAGTAGCACTTTTTAGAAAAAAATTGTATTTAGAAGAATATCATGATAGTTTTGATATATGGAATTTGTAATTCAATTTCTTTTACAAAAGCAGTAAGATACTAATAATTTCCATGTCCTTTACAGGTGTGGAACGTAAACACATGAAATTTAATGGTGTAAAGGTTATTACAAAGGTAAAACCTATGGTCACCACAGCTACCAAGTACCTGCCAGTTGTTTCAGTGGTTTAGCTACTGAATTGCAGAAATGTTGCAAATGAATGAAAATGAAAATCCTGTTATAATATTTATTGTATATGCAGTTCCTAAAAGCAAGACTAACTTTTATTCCCATTAATAAAGCTAAATAGTTTGTTACACATCATACTTTCTTACACAATTTCAAGAAATTTTTAGAATTACATAAAAGATGTAAATTTACTTTTTATAACTAGAGAAATAAACTTTGCCATGGGAATAACTATTTTGAGGGTTTTTTTATTTATTTATTTAAATGAATTGAAAATCATTTCAGGTCACCAAACCCTGTTTATGCTTGGCAACCCTAAATTATTAATTGAAGCAGAAATAAATATTTCATCACAAATCCTTTTAAAGTAGCAATGCCTTTGTAACTAAATTTTACAATTGTTTTTCTCATAAACAGTTTAGTTGAATGACTGAAATTATAACCCATAATATATTTTTCTCTATGCTTAAAAGCCGCCTTTAAAGCAGTTTAAAAAATGTCAAATCTATATGAGATCTGTGTGAAATGACTCATTAGTTTAAAGTTCCTGCAATGACCCAGATAACTGGCTTTGTTTTCCATAAAACAGTTCTATCTTGACATTATGCATTTATCCTTATGCACAAGCATGACTGAATTATATTATTTTCTTTTCAATACTACATTGTAAGGTATTCATTTTAAGTCATGACAGAACTTATTTTACTCTCTTAATTTTATTTCATATGCAGATGAAGTAGCACAGTACTACAGTCTAGGAAAAAACACTTAAAGTACAAATAGGAATAGTAATGACTTTTAAAACAGTTTAAGCCATAAATTGCCATAACTATTTCTGAAGAATTTGGACAGTACTGTACTTCTAGTCATACTAAATACAAATGGCTTGTTGAGTCTTTAAATCTATTCTTTATTTCATACAGAATTTAATCTGCATCACTTTTTGAATGATCATCTGACACTAAAAGTTATCTTAATAGTATTGCTATGCATGTATTTGTAAATTAATTTCTCAGAATTCTGTTAGCACTACAAGTTCTAGAAAAGAGCAAAATGATAGATAATGTATTTGTAAACCTTTCTGGAGATCTCACACCTCTTTTGAAAAAGAGGGTAAATCCCATTACCTTGAAAGAATGCTACATATTTCCTTTATAGTTATTTTTAATTTTCCTCCTGAATTTAATAGCCAGTTTAAACAATATTCATCAATATATATGGCCTATTTTTCTTCAACATAACTTTATTGGAGAGGAGTGATTTTGTCTGGGTATGTATACTTGACAATGTGCAGGTACTGAACTTTTATTTTCCTCTCTCTTCCTCAACTCCACATGAATTATATGCCTCTCCTTCCCACGTTTCCCTTCTTAAGGAACATTTTTGAATAGACAGCAGTCTTGACAGTAATATTCTATTTACAGGAACACCACAAGAGCACCACAAATTAACTCAGCAAGAAAAAAGAAAAGAAATTTCTGTGGATACTGCATCACAGTCAAGTCAAACTGATTTTTTCAGAATAAGGCACACTTTCCTGTAACTTAATACCAGTGTGCTATGATAAAAGACATGCTGAAGAGTTCCAAGGCAATGATGTCAGCTGAAACAGATAAAAATGTGCAAATAATTTAGCAAAGTGTTAAGTGCACCATCTGAAGTTGTGTCAGTACCATGAAATTCCTGCAGCTAACACAGAAAGCATTCCAAGTGCTAATGACTAAACTCTTCACTTTCAAGGTCTGAGTTTATTTTCTTTACTCCAATATGTGGCGGGAAGGAAGAATCTTTAGTCCAGTTTAGACTTCTAGTGGGATAATCACCAGCTTAGAAAAAAAAGTCAGTTTAATGGTTTAAACAATAATTTTGGCATAGAATCATTGAACCATTAAGGCTGGAAAAGACCTTTAGGATCAATGAGTACAACAGTTAACCCAGCAGAACCCTCTTCACCAATAAACCATGTCCTCAAGTGTCACATTTACATGTTTTTAGAACACTTCCAAGGATGGTGACTCCACCACTTCCCTGGACAGCTTGTTCCAACGTCTGACCACCCACTCAGTGAAGTAATTTTGCCTAATATCCAATCTAACACACACACCCAGAGTGATGTAACTTGAAGTCTTTTCCACTTGTCCTATTGTTGTTACTTTGAAGAAACAATCCCCACCAGCAACCTTCTTTCAGGCAGTTGTAGAGAGTGTTAAGGTCCCCCCTGAAGCTCCTTTCCTCCAGGCTAAATAACCCCAGCTCCCTCAGACAGTTCTCATCAGACTTGTGCTCCAGTGCCCTTCACCAGCCCCACTGCCCTTTTCTGGATGCACTGCAAAACCTCAAAGTCTTCCTTGTAGTGAGGGGCTCAAAGCTAAACACAGGATTTGAGGTGTGGCCTCACAAGTGCTGAGTCTGGAGGGATGATCACTGCCCTTGTTCTGCTGGCCGCATTACTCTTGGTATAAGCTAAGATGCCAGTGGACTTCTTGGCCACCTGGCCACTAACTTAACTGAAAAACACTTTGGTTCGAGTTATTCAAAGGTTTTGTGTGGACTTGATTGAAGTATTCAGTAATCACATGGAAAACAATTCAACTTCTGATTATTCTAAGAAAATGAAGAAGCTAAATAAGGTAGCTTTTTCAAAACAAAATAAAACCCAGAGGCCTTGTATTGAAATAAAGGGGTTTTTGCCTCTTCAGTACCAGGAAAAGAAAACAACCAAACAAAACAAAATAAAAAAAAAAAAAAAACCACACCACAAAATTTCCAGTGTAAAGCAAAGCAAGAGAGTGTGTGTGTGTGTGTGTTCTTTAGTGCTTGTCCACAAGAGCCTTATTTTACATAGCTTCCCTAATATATTCAATGAAAATCCAATTTGTCATTCATTCAGTCAGGTGTAAATTCTGGGCCTTAAATAGCCTGAATTCCTACACCAAGGGAAACAAAAAAACAAAGGTAATTATAAGAGATTTGGAGATAGTGGTAGGAATTGTTTCTTGAGATCATGAAATTTTGTGAGCAAGATGAATTCCCTCAAGCATAGTAGTTCTTAAAAGAAACACTAGTGACTAGGTCTGGAATGTGCAAAAAGACTATCATTTCAACAGTCCCTCTAAAATAAGAGGAATATTAGAAAATAAAGAGTTGTCTAAACAAAATCAGTGAGCATTTTTCTGTTACTATTGTTGAACTATTCTGAAACAATCTTGTTGAAAAAGTAGTTTTCGTGAAGAACACATGTAAAAACAAAGCAGAAAAGCTAAATGTTACAGGCCTGTGAAGAAATAGGAGGAAAATAGAAGGTCTATAGACCCCAGGCTGAAGTACAAAACAGTAGAACACTCAAAGGCCATGACAAATCAAGTGTTAAATAAAACTATGAAATAAAATAAAATGAAATCTAAAGTGAAATCTAAACTCTAAAAGACAGTGTTGCAAGTATGCATAAAATAATGCATAATTCATCTTATATAATGTCTCATGAAATGAACTCAAATAGCATTAAAAACTAGATTTACTTTAGTGCTAGTGCTGATACAGACTTTCAGAGATAAGCATCAACAAAATCTGAGGCTAAACTGAAAAATGCATTTTATGAATAGGTCTGATAACATCTATCATCAGGCATATAACTCTGTTATCCTTATGTTAGTATACATATCTAATTTTTGAAAACTCTGAATTCCAAGCTATTACACAAGTGAATTTATGAAATATTGACATGCACTGTGTTCTGAGTACAAAATATATAACAATGCATGTAATTGTGAAGAAGAGAAAACAAAGGAAAGTACATGAGGTGAAAAGCGCTGTTATTGACAGCTATTTGTCAAGAACATTATAACATAATACACGTAGCCTATGCTTAAACAGGGAAGCATAAAGAGCAAAGGGCACTTGCATTCTTCTCTGTAACAGAAAAAACAAGATATTATTCTGGAACTCTGATTGCTTTTCCTAATACTGCTATACTTTCTGGGAAATAAAATGGAAAGCAGGGTGAAAAGAAATTATTTCCCTCACATTCCTCAAGAAAAAGCTGCTTTATTGCTGTGACTCTCATCTGTTCTTATAGTTGAAAAAATAGATAGTGGATCTTTTGGGGAAAATAAGGTGTTCTTGCCTAACATTTCCTTTTTCTTCCCTCCTAAAACTTTCTTTCCTTTCTACCTATCTTCTCCTTCGTTCCAATGAGAAAGAAAATTCTCTCTTTCTGAGAGTTACAATTTATAAACACCTACACCTTTTTGCTTAGTCAATCAAAGCTTGCTTCACGTGAAAAGCTTCGGCAGGTAGCTTTATTATTCTGTATTTATTTCCTTTTACCTCTCTGGTAGCGCAGTAATGAAATCCATTATTATGTGATTCTGGAAGCTGAGACAGAAAGTCATGCTTCTAAATCAGACAGGCCAACCTGTCTGATTTACACTCTCACAAACAACGCATGATCAGGTGAATTTTGAAATACATTTTGTATTGCTGCTATGAAATTAATAGTTTGTAAACATCATATATATAAGAACTATATGGAGATGAGAAACAGACTATCACAACTCTAAAAGTTAAAAAGGGACGTGTAACAAAGCAGGATGCTTACGGATTTGTTTGAAAGAAGACTAGCTTCAGAATGAGCAGATGATCTAGAGATAAGTCAAATAATCTGTTCATAGAGAAGAGGAAACATTCAAGCTTAATAAAAATTACTATTTCTCTGTAGAAAACTACATTTTAAAACTATATCTTTATACGTTTAAGTTACAATCAGATTCAGTTTCCTTTTTAAGTAGAATATTTCGTAGGGATCAAAAGGAAAACTGCAAAGCAACATTGAGACCACATTAATGACAACCGTTAACATGGACAAATCACAAACCACTTATGATTAAATAGCTCCTGAGCATTAAGGCAATTTTAAGCACACAGAACACAAAGATCCCTTCAAGAAGCAGTGAGGAGATTTTGCATAGAGATCTTTGTTTCTATGAAAGGGCGGCAAATTTGGGGGGAGGTGTCATTGCTCATCTACTGCAATTCAAGAAGAAAAGTCAGTTGCCAAAATTGTCCCCGAAAAATCTCGTGTCAGATACAAGGACTGTGCAAAAGGAGGGTGCATCCACCACTATATATATTCCTACTGCAGAACCAGTTCACTTTCTTTTCACAAATAGCATTCAAATTTTGATCACAAGATCATCCTAATTAAATCATCATTCTGAAATCAAAATATTAGACAAAATTGATACAAATGGACTCGTGGGCATATCAAAGGCACTTCAAATAAATCTAGTGCTTCTGTCATTACATAGAAGATATAAAATCTTTTCAGATTTTTGATTATTGAGTCCAGAATTCCAACACTTTGTGCTTGGATATAAAATGCTGCTCTATCTGTGTGATGTGACAAAACTAGAAAAATAAGTGATATGTTAGCATTAAAAATTCTCAAACCCCCAGTAATACCTAAATTATCCTTGTGCACATTAGGGCCTTCCCCTCATTTTTAAGTCAACTTTTTTTGACAGTACTTGACATACTGTCATAAATTCTTCTTTAAACCCAAAGGGAGGAAACATCATATTTCACCCACTTTTATATTTGGCATATTCATCAGGTAAATCCAATCTCTAAATAACAGTGGTTTTTATGCTGCCTTCAAGAGAGCAACATGCCCAAACTACTAATATCTAAAGATTAAAACCAAAGAAAACAGTTGTAAATAATATCCAAGGTATTGCTAAGGGCCTAGAATCTTTTTTCCATGCTCCACCATACATGGTATGACAATCCTGTGAATACTTCTATGCATAAGAGGTAAACTTTAGAGTAATTGTTAATAAAATTAGCAACTGCTCAATATGAAAAAAGAATATAAGAAACTGATCTAAAAAGAGAACTAACTCAATAGGTGAGGAAGAATTTGGTGCAATATTTTAAAAGGCTCAAGCACATCTTTAAAAGTAACACTAAATATTTCACCAGGGAAAGTCAACCTGTCACATAAAAAATATTTTACTGTACTATGATTGTCCTCATGTTGTGTTTGCTGGGATTGTTATGAATCTGGTCTATATAGTATGACAAATGATTCCACAAAATCAAAACAGAACTTGTAACCAAGATATATGGTGAACTTAGCATCGTGAAGGAATAACTCTGTCCAAAAATCAACTCTTCCTTCTCATACCCATTCTGATAAAGAATACCACAAAAATCATTATGATGTTTTATATTTTTTTTCGAGTATTTTATAAACTCAAAGGAAATTAACTAAATTATTAAGGAATAAAGAATCCTGGTGAACAAATAAGGACAAATACAGTTTTCTGCTAGAGAGAACTTTACCTTCAGATTTTCAAGTCCCACTGCAAGTTTTCCAGCATGAGATAAAATCACAAAAAACAGCAAAAGTCATCTAAGTTGTTTTCTTTACTATTCAATATACTTCAGGGTCACAGAAGAGTTTAAAATGCACTAGTAAGCATTTTGATGCTAAGGATATTGAGAGAATAACGATCATATGGAATGAAGCTGACTGGAAACACTGTTCTTGCAAGAATCAGATAATGCAACACAGATTTTTATTAGAAAACATAAATTTGTTGGAAAAAATTCTCTATGGGATGATATTCACCTTTAAAAACTGACCAGGTAAAGTGGTTGAGACTGTAATAGACAGTAGCCTGATTTTTGCTGAGGGCACAGGATATTAAAACAGCTCACATTTAAAATACTTGAAGGCAATAAAATTTACTGAGGGTAAAAAGCCCCTCGACTCTGAACAAATTGCAATTCTGAGAAGTCTCAATTCACTCTCACCATAAAATTTTTATTCACTTCTGGAACAAAGAGGACCAGCAACTTCAGTCAAAAATTTGTCCAAGCTTGAGTATACTTTCGATTTTCCCCATAATTGGGAGTCTTCACTGTGTGTCTCTGATACGGTGCAGTAGTGTGCTGGAAAGTAAAGAAGTTCCCTTCACAGCTTGCTTTCCATCAATACTGTTCACAGTAACGGTTCTCAGTAGTATAAGGCTTCTTTAGAGAGGATACATCTAGGGTTAAGATTTAACTACATAAAAATCTAACAACAGATAAAAGAGAACAGAAGTTTTCTAATGTGTTCAGAGACCTCATCTCTTCCATCCTCATGGACTGAAATGAGTATTCTTTCTGGTGTAATTTCAGAAAAGGAAAATTATGAATACTGCTCATTCTGTACTAATACTCATGCTCATCTCTCTTCTCTACTGTCATTTGCAACATTTTAGAACAGAATTTTGTCTCGTTACTTCTAAAGCACAGATCCTAGAACTTTTCTTTTTTTCCCATTTCCTCCATCTTTAAATAATATCTTCTGAATGCCTCCCTCTATTTCGTCTGTGACAAAGTTTTTAAAAAGTACAAAATGTCATCACCCACCTAAAGATAATGTTCATATTCATTTATTGAATTCTAGTAAAGCTAAGAAGGAATCACAATAGTTTTGTTCCCCGCAGAACACCATATGACTGGAGCTGTTTTCACACAGCAATGCTCCTATAAACAACATATTAACACCACAGAATAATAGTGATGCTTCATAAACAATGTAGTTTTATTACAAAGGCACCGTATGCAACCTTATACAGGATGACTTTCTATAAAACATTTAATATAGTGGAGATTAATTTAATATAAATCAGTCAGAAGGCAGAGTGAAGCCACATTAATGCAAGCTTATTTCTCTATACTCTAGGCACTCTCCTGGTCACTGCATTGAAACAAAGCAATTCACACCACTTTGTGCACCAACAGATAACTATCCATGTTAAGATTCAATGTCTGAGACACTTTTATGTTTAAATCCTCAGTATACCCCATTTGAGGTGTTTTCTGTGGAAGGCGCTCAGTTCTCCCTCTGCAGAAAAATGTTTATGATCCAGTTTGCTTTTTTCCATTTCTTTTATGAACTTACATCATTTTCTTATTGAGGAAATGACAATTATTTGGCTATATCTAATAAGAATTTTTTTAAAAGGATAGATTGCTCTTTGAGCAATCACACAGATTTCTGTCTTCTGTCTCTCAGCTCTGCCCTTGCTTTTTACTTTTTCTTGCCCCAAAATTTTCTCATTTTTACAGTAAATCCATGTCTCCTATAACATACTAGCAGATAACAGTCACAGTGCATGGGGAATAAACCAAATAGACAAACCAACTGACACACCAGCACATATAGAGAGGTTGGCCTGACATTACTTACATGACACACATTGAAAACATCTTCTTTTCTCTCTGCAAGATACTAATTAAGTAGTTAATTTTGCAAAGTTGTTAACTAGGACAAGCATGGTAGAATGTATTTCTAAAACTACAATTTCTGTTGCCAAGTCGTCTCCACCTGATCAATACCCTAAAAAAATTATTATGAGGGGACTGATAGGAGGGAAAAAAAAAGGAAAATACTCAGATGACTCTATAAGCTTCCTTTTCTAAAGAACCCAGACTACAAAAGAAGAAAAATTAAAATATAAGGAATACACAGGTAGCTAGTAAGTGGTTAACTATGTACTGACTAGGAAGTAGTGAATTTACCTTTGGACAGAGCTGATAATTAAGGTAAGAAAATAACTTATATGAAGTAGAATAATCATCAGGAGATTTATTAAAGAGTGAAAACATTTCAAAACAATTTTAATGTTACCTAAAATTCATCCAGCAATTAAACACCTTGTGCTAAGTCTATAAGACATCTTGTGTGAGCACATTCCTGATGCTATTAAATAGTTTCACTGTAGTCATCAAGGGCAGTCATCATCTTATAAATGCAAGATGAGTTCACTTTACCACTGACACTGGATTTGTTTGCCTATTTGACTGTCAGCTGTGTTCACTAGTGCATAAATTTGCTTGTCATTTTTCTTAATATATGATCACCTGCAATATCTTTTAAACAGCCCTAAGTTCCATATTACAAATAAATTCTTAAATTTTACAGACATTTGAACACTTGATCACTTCAAGCGTGAGAGGGTCAGAGCTACAAAATACAATCCTCTTAAATATGCAATCGTCTTAAAATTAATTTCTGTCTGTAACTTGTACTTGAATCACAGATGACTTCTGTGTCAATGTTCATGTCATATTTGTTAATAAGGCAGCAGAACATGAACAGTTCATGTTCTAAACACTGACATACAATTTTTGAAGCCTGAAATTCCAAATAGGTTAAATTTGCTGAAAGTTATACTAAAAGTCAGGTCCAAGCCTAAAATCTCCTTCATGTGATCTTCATATTCTTCAGCACACCAACATAAACACTCCCAATCTCTGCAGATTCTCCTCAGGGCTAGAAGTGTTCCTTCTTCTCTGTGGTCCTATCATAATGAGGCTCTATAATCACTGTTACATATGATTACTGAATTAACACCCTCCTTACGTAAAGACACAGAAGCAAATCCAGAGTTATCAGGATAAATGACAGAATGCAGAAAGGTTACAGGTAAAATATTATTCCAGAGGGGTGAAAGAATGCCAGTTTTCTTCCTTTCACTTATTTTTCTTTTTTTTCAGAGCCTAGAAAATTTGGTAGCAGACAGACTTTTCAGACTACTGCCTATCATTGTGAGATGCATGGGTGCACTGAACGCTTCAAGTGTCAATCACCATCAACATCACAGTAGCCATGTTACGGAGGAGTATTAGCTCCTTTTCCTCCTAATAACAAGAATACATTGTTGATGCATGGTACCTTGGAATGACTACTGCTACATAAAGGCTCAGTGGATTTCAGAAATGAGAATGTTTCCTTTGTTAGGTCACATTATCTTATTTTAAATACCGTAACTAGGAATACTGAACTCATGCAGAATGTTGGAAACGCACCTAAAGAATTCTCAGTATGTATCAAGCACGTTCCAGTTCTCAAGTTTCAGGGACTTTAAAATAAACCTAATTGTTTTCTGTAGTAAGAAGACAACGTGAAAATGTTTTTTTTTTTTTTTTTTTCTTTTGTGGCTTTATCTCATTTAGTTTTAAGCATATGTACTTTACATGATACAGTTTACTTGCATTTTCACTATGTTTCACTAAGCAAAAAAAAAATCAGAAGGGAAACCTTTTATATAAAAAGGTTTATATAATTCACAGAATATGCCTCTCAAATAATTTTGTTTTCTATGGACAGTGTAGATAGATGGGGGATGGAAGGAAAATGACTGTTAGAATAGCAGATAAAGCATAAAATTCCTTATAACTAGAAAAACTAGAACTAGCACAGAAAGTTAATTTCCTGTTTTGCTGGATAATGTGACCAGTTCCCAGAAAAAAAAAAAAAAAAAAAAGGAGTTAGTACCATACAAACACACATTAACAACTGAAATTAAAGTTGTTCTTATTTGTGTAATGTCCAATCCAATTTCAGCTAAGAAAAAATCATATAAAATGAGATTTGGAAAGAAAATCACTGCTCTCAGATTTTCATTTTTTCCCAGTTTTTGATACTACTAAAATTTCTAATACCTATAGGTATAGATATGTTTCAGAAACCAGGTTGTCTAAGGTATGATACACTGGGCTTGAGATCTGGCGATTCTTGTTGCATTTCTCCCTTTGTCTCTAAACCTCGGAGACTAGGTACGTCAAGCTCTGGCACTGTTCTGGTTTTACTTGTTTATTGGGGTTTTTTAAACAGTCTAAAAATACACTCAAGGAATGCAGATAATGTTGACCAGAATTAAGCCAACAGGAGCATATCCCTCATTGTGCTAATATGCTGTGCATTCACTAATCCAACATACGCTATACGTTCTGGAAGTAATTGTTTTTCAATTCTTATAGCTGTCTCCCTAAAGACAAGAATAAAATGATAAATTGCTAGAAATGTAGTAACATTTACAACCCCTGAGACAGAACACAAATATTCAGAATACAAGTTCCTTATTATCAGACTCTTGGTGCAGCTTTGTGTCAATATCATTACCGTAGCTATGAGAATTCCTTTAATTTTCTGAGCCTTTCCTTCCTTATTTGGGTCCTCTATTGCAGTTGCCAGTTGTATTGTTTTGGGAGGTTTTGGTGTCTATAAATGCACTTCATTCACAAAACTAAACTCTGAAAGAGAGAGGCTGATACAGACTGTTGTTGCCTGATTATTAATAGAGAAGTTCACATCAGAATTTGAACTGTGATCAGCTTGAGTTCTATTGTCTTCCAGCAGAATTCCAATTTTAACCTTAGATGGTTTGGGAACGGATGAAAATTGCCGCTCTTCTTTATCACAGAGTGCCACATTCCAGAACAATAGAAATATTGAAATAGATTCCTGCTACGGAAATGAAAAATAAACAAATAGGAGATTCATTTCTTCAAGTTGAAGGCTGTTTGTCATGTTAGGCAACCTCAATATGAATGCAATCATATTCCTGCCTATAGGCATAAATCTAGTTCTACTTTTGCACGTTCACCTGTAGACTGAACACTAGATTCAGTACAAATGTAATACCTTAAGCATATAATCTTGATTTCCTAAGTTTTTTTAATGTCTGTTGTTCATGCTCCTACATTTCCAATATGCCTTTTTAATTTTTTTCTCAAGCAGAAACTAGGCAAAATTATATTAATGTCACCAAATAATGTCACTTTTACCATTCACAGGCAGCTAAATCTGTAATATAAATGTTTAACAACAGAACAGGCATTATGTACTGTAATTAGACATTTCAGCCATCTTCACTTGAATCAAGTAAGACAAATCTAAGAAATTAGAGATGCCTTCCTCAGATCAAAGCTAGATTTTTTTAAATTGCTTTTTGTTATTCTTTTATTTCTGAATAATAAGCGTGAGACCACACCAGCTTTAGACTTTATGTGGGTTCACTCATGCTTGTTTGCTTTTTTAATGATTAATTTCTATCTTGTATACTATTTTTGTTCTGTGTATCTTAACAGTTTCTCCTCCAAATAAGGAAATATTAAACAGAATTGCCACCCAGTAGACTTGCCCTAGATAAACAATAGAAAATCCCTGAACAGATTAGTGGTTTGCAAATGTTTTAATGGTTTCCTCTGAGACAAATGTCTGCACTCCTTTAATGCACGAAAGGATTACAAATGTAATCTCATACTGGGGCTAGCTCTCCAGTTTAAAAAATTCTGCTACCAAACAAGAAAAATATCTTTCAGGTACAGAAGAATATGACTTGTGATCCACTTTGTGTTCATAAGTCAGTAGGGTGCTTTTCTATATTTTAGGGTAAGGAAATACCATGAGAAAAGCTGACAGAAAAAAGTACAGAAGTTTTCAGATTAAAGCTCTGGAAGACATTAAAGATGTACAGTCAAGGTCTGTGCAGCCACATCATTTTTTTCAGAGACATAAGATTTCTCTATGAAACTCTGGTTTGATGTACTTAGTGTAAAATATGTATGGTCATTTAATGCCAAAAATAAAGACACAGAAAGTCTGTGCAAAAACTTTAGTAGAACCCTTGGAGCATGAAGTAGCTACAGAAGAGAACTGCATGGCCTAAATCTAATTTCTGCATTTTTGACATCTGGATTCTAATATAGATGTTTGGAGCATGAGGGACTCTTCAGTACAGAGATATATGTGGAATAGTATAACGTGATATCACCTGCATCAGCTGAATGAGTTAGCACTCAAGAGGCTATCAGACAGGAGGAATTAAAATAATGATGGTAGCTCACATATATGAAGGAAGCTCAGTGGCCAGTCTGCTGCCTAGAAGACTTTTGTTGCTCTTTCATGGTATTTTTTTAAGCGTTCAGGATGGCAACTGCTAAAACACAAAATATGTGCAGCTGCTTCATGAACTCAGCACTACAGATTTTAGAGTAAGTTCTGATCAGACCTTGTCGGCAAATAAGAGTCATCTAAGTTTGAATTAAAAGAAAAAAAGCATCTGCTAAACTACAAGGTCAAACAGTCTCTCATAGTCTTGGCCATCTTACTTAGCTGTGTTACAACCTAACTTCAGTGGTAAAATCAGTAGGATCTGACTCAAATTCAGATATTTCACATCCTAGAAGAGCATATTAACCTCTACATGACAAACATAAGAGCATAACTTTCATTTCAGAACGTGACTCCTGCCCAGTGTTGCTTGGGGATGGGAGTGGCAAGTCTTGCTGACTAAGCCACTCAAAACCTGCAGGTGTAGCAATTTATAGGCTCTAGTTTGAGTTTTTTCTTGCCAGACTATATAATCAGATCACTACAAATGTATCTTTATTTAATTGTTAATTACAACCATAAAATTAACCTTTTCCAACCAGATTAATCCAATTTTTACTTAGTTGTGGATGGTTTACAATTCTCACAGCCACTCATCTATCTCACTGATGTTTTAGTCTATCAAATACTTTTGGTGTCTCACTGCTGCTCCTAAACTGGCTGCTATATTTTGACATCATAAATCAAAGACATTAAAATATTTCAAACTGGGAAGATTTTTCATTCAAGCAATTATTGTAGTGAAAAAATATTAATATTTTTTCAAATACACAAAAATAATTGTAACAACTACTTGATCTCTTATTGTAATTTTAAGTACATTTTTCCATAAGTCTAGTTCTATTTTAAAGAAATATAAACAAATCTATAGTGCATATTATACTCTGCTACTAGGACGCACAGTAATTTGTATGCACACACAATTTTAGCTCGTGGACAATATAGCTTTTGTTATTAGGTCTTTTCTGGAAGTCTTTGAAAAGTTATGCTACACAAGGCAGCAAAATAGATCTAAACCACATTATTTGCTCAGTGCTGTTACGGAGATTTTAAAAATTGAGTGTTACAAGTGAAAATTCCATTGGGCACCATTGAAAACTTCCCCCCCCCCCTTCCCCCATCAATTTAGATCTTAGTTTTTGCTTTTGACCTGCTGCAGCATAGGAAGATACTCCTTTTTTCTGAATAAGGCTAACATACAAAGAATATAAAAATGAGGTTACACCTTATCTAGATGCTTGAAAATCTATATGCATAGAAGTTTCCTCAGAAAGCTTGCACAGGAGCCTAAATTACATCTCCCCTTTAAATCCCTTTCATATTTACAGGAAGATGACTTTTGCTTAAGTCTCCTAAGGAATGCAATCCTGTAACCTTGGTCTCATCTATTAAAAATCATGTTTCCATGTCATTTAGTATCTTTTTGATTTGTAACGCTGTGTTAAAAGCATTAGACAGTATAAAACTCTTTTCAGCAGTGTCAGTAGGGGTGTAAGTTCACCAGTCATTTAGCATACGAAAAGTAGCTTCTACACAGCCTTCTTTCTCTTTAAAAGTTTCCCACTCCCTCAATGTTGAAATTATTTTATTCAATATAAAATTTATGTGTCCAAACAATAAGCTCAGAAAACCAAATTACGAAAAATAAATTCAAATGTATTGTTTCCTTAACTTGAATATCCTTTCAAACATTTATTTTGTTTGTCTGTTAGTCAGCTGTTAAAATTTTTTAACTTTTCACAACTGTTGAAAATGTTGCTAAAAAGAAAGGAAAAAGTTTTCTAGATTCATTTTATGACATTCAAACACAAAAGGTTGCCTGGATTTACAGGCTTTTAATCAATTATTTTAAACAGAATTTTCATAGTACTGTTCTAAACTTTATAAATTATTAAAGAAAGGCAAAATAAAGAAAAGGAAAGGAAAAGAATGTTCGCTTGCCTGGCATATAATTGTGAGGTTTTGCATTTCTTGTAGTACAAGGTCTTCACTGCAATGGATCAATTTTTCATTTCTATTAATTTTTCCTTGTATTTTAGTTTAATAAAAATATTACTTACATAGTAGAAAAGTACAAGTCTACCAAAAAGGTAGAAGTTCTACCAATTTTAGCTCATCGGTTCTTCAAGAAATTTTTTGTTATTTGGGTTAAGCTGCAAACCATTCTGTCAATAAACTTACTTTTGAGACTCTAAAAATATATAAGGAATTGGAACAACACAAGCACAGAACACATTTTTGCTGCACTCTATAATTTATGCCAAATCTCTTCAGTGTAATAACAACACACTGGAAAAGCTCAGTCAAAATTCCATCTTGAAATCCACAACTAAAGCACACACAACACATTATCTTAAACACAATTACTGTAAAAGAGGAATTCAAGCATTTTGATATCCTTTTAGGACATCTGTATGTAAATTTGCACGTCAAACACATGGCTCTCTGTCAAAACCAGGATATGGTGGTCTACACAAATTCAAATCAAGGTAACACTAATTTTGTAAACAATTATTACTAAAAAGGTAGGTAGTGTTATACCACATTAATTATTAAAATACAAGCAGAAAATACATTTTTAGTACCAAGCAATTAGCCAATACATTCTTATCTTTGAAGAAGTACCAGTGACTATTCAGACTACCATTTAGGCAATAGTCAAAAACTGTTACTCCATTGAAAGCCAAAAATATATACTTTGATTTTTCGAACACCTAATTTGTAACATAAATATTTCTGGGTTTAGAAGTGAGCAGATAAAGCATGAAGGGAAGAAGCAGATCAAATCCAAATGTATTGTATATTTTCTCTTATCTGAATAATGTAAAGCCTACAATATAGTTATCAATTTTTCAGATAACATAAAATAGAATGGTTTATTTTTTCATTATATGAATTTCATTATTTAGTAGAAGAAAATGACTGCTCCATTATTTATCATTTGCTGCTTATTTATTTAGTATAGGGGCAGCTAAACATTTTCAACCCAACAGCCAAAAAATCAGTTTGATATTGTTCAAGATGACATTCTTTCTAACTCCAGAAAAACATGTCAAAATGTAAAAGGTGAACAGAAAAAGAATAAGACATATCCTGTTCTACTCTCAGGACAACAAAACAGAATCAATCAAACAGAAACCCACATGGAAACAAAAATTATAAAACTATGGAATATTTAGTAATGAGGCAATAGTAATGAGAGAAATATACCTAAACTAAGGCATTTCTATGTGCCTTGTAAAGCTGAGTGTAAAAATTCTACGTACCTAAAATATTTCTGATTTTTCCATTGTGAAACTAGCTTTCAGTTTCTGTTTTACACATGACATGACAAAGTTTCAGAAATCAATACATAAGCACTGGCATTTAAATGAATACAATGTGTGTTTCAAGCTCTTGATCATGAATCTCTGTGGAAAGACTAGCAGACTAAAGGCTCTAACAAATTCAATTTATGTAACATGGACTTCAGTTCCTGCTTCTGAAAGGCCTACGTTAGCCCACAGAGTTCTTGGGAATAAAAGAAACACTAATAACTGATGGCATACAGATACTGCAAATAAAGGTCATTTTCAGTAGCTGACTGTATTGCATATATGCTCTGTAACTTTGACAGAACCAAACAGTAATATGACACAAGTACTCCTTCAAATTAGAGGATGTGCATCCTATAGACAGTTTTGAACTTAGTATTCTTCTTGCAGTTTGTACTGTTGTATGTTGTGGCTGATAAACTGCTATTGTTTATTTTTTATTTAGAAAATAACATATTTAACCCCTAGGTTCTCCTGCACACTGAGTTATAGAAAAGCTTTTCTCTCTGTCTATTTGTTAAGTGAAAAGTCTAAGATATCACAAAGCAGAGTCAGTACAAGGCACCCTGCAACTAAACTCAGCTTCTCTGGGCCTCTACACCATAAAGAAAACATTCAGGACAGAATAACTAGTTAGGTGTTTGTTAGCTTTCTTTGTATGCATAAAGTGATTCACCTACTCAATGTAAAGCTCACTAGAGCTCACAAGGATTGGGAAAAAGACTAAGGAAAAATTAAAATACAATTAATTAAATTGGTTCACTGGTATACAGCTTTTCTCTCTTATTTTAGGAGTTGTGCCAAAAGAAGTGGCCAGGTTTCCCTCTTACTATGTTAAAACACTTCCCTGGTTGCTCTGATGTCCACCTCCATCTTCTGCAGATGTCATCTTTGATGACCAGAGGCACAATTAAATTGGCTGTTCAAAATTATGTTTAACAGAGGGGTATTCACTTCAAAAGACAACTTTAAAATGCATTGTTTCCATCTGTTGTTGGAAGATTTTTTTTGGTCTGTGTTTTTGTGCTGAGCAGAGCCCACCTCTTCTACCTCTACTTAATCAATAAATGTGGAAACATTCTGTGCAAACAAAGAGCATTTTCATGAACTGAATCACTCTGAAAAGAGATACAAATTTCTAAATGACTGCTCTCTGCCCCATATTTTCCAAAGCATAAAGGAGTAATTTCGGAAATGTATTGCTAAGATACTTTCATGGTACTCTGAAAAGGATATTTTTTTCTGCGTTCTAAATCTTTCAGAATTATGTGCTCTGATTTAAGTCTCTGTCTGCCATTAAAATCCAGCACACCTGCAGAATCCCACTGAAGTCAATCAAACTCAGTATATGTATATAAGAATCTACCAATAGAGTATGTCTTTTACTCTATGGCCTGCAAAAGGTGATTGTTGAAAAAGGTGACTAGTTGAAAAAATCCTCATATTCAAATTAGGGTTTTTAAAATTCCATTAATTAGCTATTTTTTAGACCATGTAAAATTCAGTAATCTATTTTGCACTTCTGTTTGAAGGCAAACCAGTATTTCTCAGCAACCAGTATGATTCAAAAGTTCTTTAAAAAGTGATATGCAAACATAACATGAACTAAAATGGCTTCTCTGTGTACACTTAACATTCTGTGAGTCAAAGTATTTTTTGACATTTTTCTTCAAGTTGTCCTTCCAGTGCCCTATCTCAAATTAAAGAACAAAAAATTCTAAGCCTGTTTAATTTAGAATAGCAATGAATTAATCCTAATAATGAAATAACTTCATACAACATTGTCTTTGAATCATTAGAGGATTTGCAGATAGTATCTTGTGAATGCAAACAAGATAATCATACAGGCACAGATACCAAATAACCCTTTTTCCAAACACTGGTGGGTATGCATATTCAACAGAATGCAAATATTGACTTTTCTGATAGCAACTAGATCAGATTGCTGAGGTGTCTGATGAGACACTGCAATCCCAGTGTGGGAAACGGTACTGACCTTCATGCTCCGCATGGCAAGCCTGTAGCTTGCTTGCATTTATGATTCCCCTAAACTCTCAGTGTTTGCCACAACTGAAAGAATAAAGTAGACATGTGGAAAAGGGCAATCACAGTCAGTACAGAAGAGTTTGAAAGAAAGTAAACAGGTTTCATGTCTCATAATACCCCTCCAGAGAGACAAGGAAAGGAAGAAATGTCATTTGCAATTGACTGCTTATAAAGACTAACGGGCACATGAAAAGATTTTTTTCTTAAAAAGCAAGGAAAAAAGATAACAGGTCACACACCTTGCACATTCAGTAATCAGTCTGTCCAGTAAGTACGGTAGAATACAGACCTATGAAAAATGTTAATGCTTTAAAGAGCGTTGATCCAGAATGAGTGCATACAGTCACGCAGAGAGTCACGTGACATGCTTTACCAAAAATCTCCCCAAACATGCTGTAAAGATCCAAATTTAAAAGAAGAAATACTTATGATACTGTATATTTCAACTTGTATGTTTTAATCTTGAACTACATTACACTTCCAAATTTTGCATAACCAAACACTTCAATTTGAAGTGGAAATAAAGAAATGAATGGGAAAAAGCTTAGCTCTTCCTGCTATTTTTATTACATTTGCTGTAGATGACACTACACCTTAAAATGGTTGTTTAAAATATGAATTTAAAGGCTATTAAAGACTCACAGGGAATCCTTTTTTTCCTAAATTCTCATTTCTGTTCTGAGATTCTCTTTCTACACATTTTTTATTGCATGTCCGTCCTGACATTTCATCCGTATGTATATGAATATATAGACATTTTTTGTAAGCTTATTAATATGTGTTTACACAGGAGTACTTTGAACCACCTTAGAAAAACTATGCTTAAGCAATATAAACACATTCTCTTTAGCTTTTGTCATTTTGTATTATTTCTGACAATGTTATTTCATTAACGATACTCCTAACTCTATGTATTGCTTTTATTTTGAGATGTTGGTTACAATTATAAAGAGTAATAAGATTTTGCAGTGTTTCTGGGGAAAGAAAGTCAGAATACTGCTAATCAGACCAGTGTGCAACCTACATATATGATCCTTTGAGCATAGAAATTCAGATTATATACCAGAATATTTTTACTGGGTTTTTTCCTCCACTTGTAATGCATTTTTAGTGGGCAATGATCCTTAAAGCTACAAAATCATAGCTTTTACACTTTATGAGGAAGAAACAATGCATGCTTATTAGAACCTTGGTGGCACTTATAATACAAATGGGATTTTTGTATGCCTATTTGCTGAAATTCTCTAATCTTTCCTTCCTTCTGATAGCCTTCGTTTAATCAGCTCTATGCAGGACTTTATAAAGCTAAGAAGAATGCTTGCTTTAATATTCTTGGATTTATTTATTTCTGAGATAATTAAATGTTTTCTTAAATTTCCATTAAAGCAATGCTGCCATGGATTTTTACGGTGTTTTAAAAGAATGAAAACATCAAGATTTGACTGATTATTGCTTGTGGGCCAGCATTCACAATTGTATCTGTGTTATTTGTGCATAATTTAAATGGAGAGTAATTTGAACCTTATTATTGAGAACTTTTGTTTTGAGATTCTGCTAGCATAGCAATCTAAGACTGCTTAAGTTAAGTCTCGACAGGACACCAAATGCTAGGGAAAAAAAATTATATTCTGGGCACCATATGTGCAAATAAATTCTATATGCTACAAAGTCCAGCGAGCATGAAGAGAAGAATCTTACATTGTCACTTTGCTATTGAATACAAAGACACTTGCTTATAGAATAGTATTTAGATATGTCCGTATAGAACCTCTTAGATTATTTATCCAAGAATCAGCTGTCACTGAATCAGCCATGGATCTGCCTTTTAACCAACTCCTGTGTAAGAAAATTTTGATAAGAGTGTGGACAAAAACCTATTTCCCTCTGTATTTCTTTCCCAGGCTGGAAACTCTGATAAACAGCTCTTTGATCAATAACTGTTGCCTAAACAGCCAAAGGCTTCCACTTATGTAGTTGAGCAGGGCCACACAGAATAACAGTTTGTTACTGTCATTGCAATGGTACCAGATGGAAATCCTTTCCATAGCTGACCAAAACAAAATCTGGCAAACCTTATTGTCAACTATTACAATTCTGAAAGATAATTTTTTTTCTGACAATAATCAATACATCATATAAATTTCAAAAAAAATCTTTAAGAACTAGTCAGAATTTACCCTATTATGATTTCAGGTAATATTTTAAAAATTAGAAAATATTTGAGTCCCTATTAATTAATAAAACACAATTCTTTCTTGAAAATTCACCAGCCCTCCAAGGTGAAAGAAGCATAAGTCAATTTACAAAAAATATGCCTGAAAAGACACAACTCAAACAATGTTCACCTTAACTGTCTTCACTCAGACTGTCCCATAAAGTTCACTCCTTGTTGGAATGTGAAACTGAAAGCTATGTGTCCTACGACTATGAAGAAAGTTAGAAGTTACTTCAAATACTTGATCTCTAAAAAGCTTTGAGAGTTCAAAGGCATATCCTATCCTTAGATATTCAAGGGAGATTGCATTTTAAGCCTTACACATATTCCCCCCTGAGAATACAGATTACTTTCTGCCATGTGAAATCTTGAAAGATATGAATGGCTGGTATGATAAAAGGAGACAGAGCTTATGCAAAATGGGGCACAGGTGGGAAAGAACACGGAAGAAGGAGGCTTTAGAGAAAATGATCCAGGCCATGGTTCCACAAATAAAGTTATCTTTACACAGGAATGTGAAGAAAAAAACCCAGAGTTTTTTATCATAACCCACATGTATCATTTTACCTTACCCTATAAACAGAACACCTTAGAATAGTCTTCCAGATAAGAGAAGTCTTGCTTCAATATAAAGGAGAGGGTGAGTGACTCCTTGTACCATCTCTTTCAAGCAATTTCCTGAGGTTTTTCTTTCAGTAATGCATCATTTTGCGTGAACTCAAATGCATTTGTGTACAGGTATAGCACCAAATCTCCTATTTAGCTTCACAGAATCAGGGAAATTCCTCCTGAAACAGGTTTCATTCCATTTTTGCTTTGCTATTTGCACACAATCACACATAGCATTTTTAATATCATATTGATTCATGCAAAAGGAAAAAACTGCACACAGAGAAAAGTCTTGCTGCATGCGAGGAGTACTGTTTCTTGTTTAAAATTATTATAATCTACCTAACTTTTCATTTCGGGAGTTCCGTGCTCTTTTCAAGCATTTTTATCAACATGCTTTCAAGTATTCCATTCTGCTAGGACAAACCAACTGTGTTATCGAGTTTTACTTATAAAATACTGTCTGATGACTAGAGGAACCCTACTCTGTATTTGCTTATGATTAAATTAAATCATATGACTTAAAATATAAATATTCAGACACAGATATGGTATGTCAGGTGAGGTTTAAGTAGTGTCATACACAATACTTTTTAGTATTTCTCTACCTCTGCTAGGAAAATCTTTTTGTATTATGAGCATCTGAGGGTTTCATGACATTTGGGTTACTCAGGTTAACATAGAGGTTTTTTTCTATTAATCACTGGAATAGTTACAATATAAACGTAATTTTTAATTTTGATCTCTTCTCTCTTGAATTAAATTTTAAGCTATAAGATATCTATCCATTGTTTTAATAGAGCTAACATCTTTCATTTAAATAGTTCAGTTCCTTGTAATTCTAATTTGCTTCATGTAGGAATATATATGGATAGATCAATTTTTAATATTTATTGCAGTTTAGTTTACAGCTCATTCATGTAAGAAATTAGTTTTTCACATCTTGGGGAGCTACTTTAAATTTAAGGATTAAAACCCAAATTTATAAAAGAAAGCTATACCTTATGAAAGAAATCTATATCTTATAAAAGAAACCTCTGGTTTGGATCCTGTCAGAATAAGGTATAATAACTGCCCACGTCTAAACTGCTAGTTAAAATGGATGCATTCATTCCTTACAAAGTTTCCTTAGAAACACTAGACTCTTAAGGATAATCTAAACAGACAGCTGGGTCCACCCTTTATGATAATGTGCCATGTAGCTTTATTAATCTGACCTTTGGAAACAAATGAGAGATTTTATACTGCCCCACCATAATTGTTAGTGGCAGGCATTTTAGCAGTCTTTAATTTGCACTTCACTGTGATATCTGCTTTCAGTTATGATGTAAAAGTTAACAGGATCTGACACTGTTAATCATGTTCTGGTGTCTAAAGCAAGTGGCAGAAGAGTGTGCTTGGCGTAAACTAGAACATGACCTTAATGATAATGAAACACATCAACCCCTGCTATTCAAAGACAAAGGCAAAAAATGAATACTGTAATCATCTCAACCAGCATCTGAAAGCAATTCAGCATTGCAATAATTGGGAGTGAGAGCTGAGGCGGAAATTATGTTCAACAGACTCATTTTTCAAATTTATATAAGTTCTGATTCTCCTTTAAGTTGCTTGCAAGAGTTATTTGATAGGAGAAAATATGTTTTTAATGTATAATCAATAGTATTCTGAAGAATTCCGCATGGATGCAAAAAGTAATTCTGTTTTAGATGGCATGAGTATGGAAATTCCTTCTACACAACACAAATGTGTCAGGGGCTTTTTCTGCATAAATATTCCTAAAAGTTTATAGCCTATAAACAACACCTATATGCAAGTTATGTTGATAACTATTAGTATTATAAATATACAATAAAAACCAGTAGCCTCATACCTGAGTGAAAAAGATATCTTTGTACAGATATTTATATTAAAAAAATATAAGTTAAATAGAATGTAGTTCTGAAACACCAATATATATACCAGATCTTTTGCTTCTGAATATTACATATTCCTCCTCAACTTCACTTTTTCTTTCATGACAATCCTTTCTCAACTTTAAACACTTCTTTATGAATAGTCTAATTGAACTTTTGCCTATATTGGATTCTAAGTTCATATCTAAAAAAATTATTGTAGAGCTTGTAAAGATGTCTGTGGATTTTCAAAATTATCTCTATGTATATATTTTTCAGTGATATAAATATTGTAGGTTCCTTTCTGTTCAGTAACAAAATATCACAGCAGACTATTTTAAAATAAACATATTGAGATAATAGTGAGATCTACTGATAAAGCAAGGGTTACGCTATAGGCAAATAAAACCCAATAATAGAAGTTTCTTTCCCAAAAATTCTAATATGGATTTTTTTAGGTATTGTATACTTATATACAAATAAAATAAACTTTATATTATATACAAATACAAATAAAATGCAAGTTTTTCATTTGACAGCATTAGGATAGTTTCTGCCATGCACTGTGCTTTTTGAAAATCTATTCCAAAAGGAAAACTTCAAGTGGTTGAAAACTTCGATTATCTTGCTTCAACAGTCTGTTAAACAAAACATGAGCTGCACTTTCGATCATTTTCTGGTTTTTTTTTTTTTTTTTTGGTCATAACAATTGCCCGCTACATTACGAGTGGTGTGAAATAGCTTCCTCCATCTGGCTATGATATGCCAAGCTTAACTAAGATAGTGCTGATACCAATCATATTTTGCTCTTCATTTTGAGAATGAAGGTTCTGCAAAGGAGCAGGGTACAGAGAAGAGGTAGGTAATATCTTAAACCAGCTAAGCTTCACAGGAAATGACCCATTTACATTTAGATTTCTACTGCTAGTGTAATCAAAGGAATATTTATTCCATGTGAGGAAAATGACATGCATAGCCTACAGACACTGCACTAATGTATATATATCTGTATTAAAGAATCCAAGTATACATTTTCTGTGAATTTAGTGGAAGTCCTCAGCGCTCAAGAGCTAATTCAAATTACTTCAAAAAGCCATCTGTGGTTTGTGCACCTCTTTTAAGATACCAGAGGTAAACCAAAGGCATTATTGAAAATACACATTGTCTTCAGCACAAAGAAGAATCTTAATATATAAAATTACAAAGGTTTTAGCATTAATTTTTAACTTTAAAACCCCAACATTATTAATAATAAAAGAATAGACTAACTTCAAGTCAAGTCATATTCATTAACTCTGCTCAGCCTACTCCTGAAATGACACAAGAAATTACCCAAAACATTTTCACTATAATGTTCAAATTAAACAGTAGCTACTTTTCCATGGAAGCTTTAAAACAAAATTTACGTTTAAAAAAAAAAAAAATCAAACTGTACTGCTATTCAAAGTCTTTTGTGGGTCACACATCATTAAAATTCAGACTACCAATACATTTAAATTTAAATAACCAAAATTGCTACATTCATACTCTGAGTGTCTTCTTTAAAGCTAGTAAAGTCTTAATAGGAATGAATATGTATTCCAGTCAGTATTCAGCACTCCCCTCCCCTGCCGGTGTTGAATCTCTTCTCTGCTGTATCTGTTCAAATTAAGTGTTTGTGCACTACAGAGAGAAACTTCATGAATACCACTGAACTTATTCTCTCTTGTCAAGTTCACAATATCTACTTTGAAATAGATTTAATAATTTAACAGAATGCAACCTAAATTTTAGGAGGACATGGATGACTTTTTTTTTAAAAAAAACAAGATAGGGATACCAATCTCTTATGTTAGCTCTACGATGCTACTACATGCAGAAATAAGCATTGTGTCTCTTGTTAGTATAGATATATCATTTTGGAGAAGAGTTCTTGCCTGGAATTTTGACACAGACCATCTTTTTCCCTTCCAAGTTTCTGAATGTTATGAATATTACATATGAGAAGAAAACCAAACTCAGATATACATTTCTCTGCCATAAAGAAAATCCAAAGAAGAAAGATATTCTTTGTATGTATAATTCCTAAAGCTGCCAACAAGTCAGACACATCTCACATGAATTTCATCCTTTTAAGAATGCAATAGAGCACAGTTGTAGAACATTTTTGCTTTCATATTTTCTCCACTATCATTATACAGAGATTATCACATAATGCATAAACAATCATATACATACTTTATCATACAATACATATTATAATTATATGTAATAAATATCAGTAGTTATCTCTGTAGCGGTTACCAGAATATGTGTGCATCCCCTCACATAGTTTTAAATAGTGGTAGAAATAATGGACGTGTATTTAAGGGGAAAAAAAAAAGTGTCTGATTATTCCAATTGATTTTTTGCATATACACTGACAGCTGTGAATTTTTGTGTAACTTACAACAATTTTTTAATCTCATCCTCACTCTTTTGGGTATTAGTATTTTTTTAGTATCTATACTTGCTCTTAGCAAAAATGGACTTAGAAACTTTGCAGTCAAGCAATATAAAGTTGGAAATAACTCCTCTAAAAAAATGCAGATATAATTTGCAACACTCAAGAAATTCTATGTGATACTGTTTTTCTCCTGACACTAACATACTGAAACTGCAGACAATTTTTCACTGGTATGGAATGTAGGTCTGGAATTAAGATTAAGGTAAATGTTGCAATTCTGTAAAGTATTTGCACCATTCTGTATTCTCTTGTTGTTACTTTAGCACTTCTAATTAATTTTTTAACTAAGATAAAGTACATTTACCTCAGGAGGACAAGTGGTGAGTCAAATATATTTGTGCAGTTTCCACTGTTTATGTCCATGCTATTACACTGGAGCAGGTCAAACAAGGTTACTATAGAAATACTGTAGTATGTGCTGTATTGGCAGATAGATATCAAAATTCAGCATCGTCAAATAATGCTTTGTTTAAAAGAAATAAGAAAACCTTTTCACAAAACCGTATATACAGGAGAGCACTTGCTCTTAATATATACTTTCTATGTCAGGGTAAGCACACTGTAGTCAAAGACATTACCTAGAACTGATATCTGACATTGACTCACACACTTTACTCTCTCAAAAGGAGCTTCAGGGCTGTTGAAAAATAAATCGTAAGATTAACTGTTACACTAAAATTATTTTCACACATAATGAAATTTGTTTCTTTTAAATGCATTTCATAATCTGGTTCTGAATTGATTCAGAATTTAGTGTTAAAATTTTTATAAATGTTAATCATGCTAAAGCCATTCCAATATAATAATAAATAAAGAAAACCCCAAAACCTTCAGTTAATAACACAATGTCTGAAGGTCTTTTGTAAGAAATGGAAAGGAAAATTATTCAGCTGTGAATAAAGAAGAGATTTGAGTTTCAGTTGACTAGACCTTGGAGGAGAATGGAAAAGGATAAAGGGCATAGTATTTGGCATACTTAATTCAAAGAATCCTCATACCAACTCTTAAAAGTTTATTCACACAGGTAAGTTGGAACATAATGGCAAAGAAAAGTACTTCAGAACAAACACTGTAGGTCAAATTATTTAGTAGCTGCATTTCCATGAAAACAACAATCATCTTGGACATTTACTAACCTGTTTGCCGCTACACATATTCTCTAAAATACTACATTTTTCTCTGAAATGTACTTATCTAGTGGAGAGGCTACTACAGCCTAACAAACTAAAACATTAGTCAGTTCAGCCCAGAAGGATTGCAGTTCAGATTCTAACCAGACACAATTAACACAGATCTGTTGAAATACGAATTAAGAATCATTTGCTTGAGTAGACAAAATGAATCACTGGATACATTACAGAATGTAATGAACTGTATTTTTTGCCACAGCTAATGGGTTTAACATGACAAAGGATGCTGACATCATGTATTCTGCATCAGAACATACATAGCTTTGTCTGCTATCAAAAGTAATAACAGCCACACATATTGCAGGATAGATCTTAAAAGTCCGTTCACCAACTGGCATTTGAGAGTATCTTCAGATACGATTTCACTTTCACAAGTTATTATTAAAATAAGGCCTTACTGATTTTGTCCCTTAAATTCTTTCAATTTTGAAATTTCTTAAGCTTTTTTTCACTTCTTCTTGTCTTATATTCATCATTGTATAGAAAAAGATTACACCAATCTGGGACCCCAGAAAAGGCTGTAAGTGTTGTGCAGGTATGCTATCTTCTTAAGGAGTAAAAAGCAAGCAAGATATGCAAGTGATGCCTATATGATTTCTTCTCTAATTTTGGTTGCTAAAGATTATAAAAGGAACAGATGTTTGTTAATTATATAAGAAGAGCCTGGCAATATGTTCATAATTGTAGAGAATTATGTTTTTGAAACTGATCTGTGAGTCAACAGTGGTTTACATTCAGATTATTAAGGTAAGCATAAAACGAGAAGGATTGAGTATAGCTAGAAACTCAAGCTGTAATTAAAATTATGTCAGTCAAAATTCTCTAAACGGTTTATTTTTGAATGTTAGTGATGTTCATAGCTCAGATCAATAGTAGCTAGCAAACTTTTTAAAAGCATCCTATACAGCTGGTGCCTAAATGCACTTAAATAAAGTAAAATTCTTCAAGTTAATATAATTAAAATTATTTGCATGCAGATTTTGAAAATGCTATGAAAAGTGCCTATTTTCCAAGTCTTAGGTGAAGCACATTTTCTATCTTGCAAAAAGTGTTCTTTAAGTTGCTAACACTAATAGCCAAAGTTACACAACTAGGGTACACTATCATATCATTGTTCAATATCAACAAAATAATTACCTTACTCTCAGCCTAAATTCAGATTTATTTTTTTTTCTCTGATTTTGCTGGGGTTTTTTAGAAAGATATTACACATTGCTTCTCTATACTGAAATCAATTTCTAAATTCTCAAAAAAGAAAACTATTGTACTGTAATTCAAACTGTGACAGACCTTAGGAACTGATCTGAAATGCTACCAATTAACTGAAATATTTTTGTGGCTCATTATTTCCTGTGTGACAGTGTTTTTTCTGAGAAGAGAAATTGAGATGCCTTTCAGGTTTGGCAAATAGTTGATATGTGTCACTAGTCAACCTTCTGGTACTTCAGAAGTAAAAGTTTTTCAGAATAATATTGTCAGAAATTATTTCTACTTTAAACTTTATACTGTTCTTTCTCAAAAGCACATGAATGTCTCCAAAGTCAAGCACAGGCTGGGAAAGAAATTCTTCACATTGCTTAAAATGTAACATAATTTCTGATGTTTCCAATTCATCACAAAAGATATTTGTTTTATCTTCCACTATAGGTTTGGAATAAAAGATTCTTTTTGAGTTATTCCTGAAGTCTGAAGGAGTTAACACTGGGAAAAAAAGGCAGGGAAGGTCAAATGTGACTTCAAGCCAGCAATTAAAGGTTAGCAAGGTTTACTTGGTGATCGTCTTCTTATTTATTTCATATTATAGAAGTATTATGAAACTAATTTCATTTGTATTTTGCCCTGGTGATAATCATTTTCACATACAAAAAATTCTCAGAAGCATAAGGAAGTTTGCTAACATACACTAAAATTGAAATATATTAACATAGTATTTTACATAAAAGCAGTGTTGCTTTTCTCAAACAGTGTACAAAAAGATCTGTGATCTGTTAAGGAAAACAAGAAAAAGAATATCACAGATCAGAAAGAGATGGGATTAGTGTCAGAACAGAGTGTGTTTGAGTATTGGTTTCTATTCTGGTGTGATTGACTTAGAGGCTGAAAACAGAAGTAACAGATGGGAAAAACAAGTGGGTCAGAAATGTCTCAGGAGAAAAAAAATTTCTACAGAACAATAAAAACATCCTTACTAAAATACGAATAGGAATCAGATTTATTTTATAGTAATAAATTGGGTAAAATGAAAAATTACTAGGTATTTATAATATAAGATACAAAATTGTCCTTTTTACCAACATCTTCATCCTGCTGAAGTCAAAAAGCATTTTACTTGAATTCTGCTTCAATATCCTCCCCTCTTAAAAAATACAATCTCATGAAATTATTAATAAAAATTAGATATTGAAATACTGATATCAATAGAAGTTATGAGGCACAAAGGAGACGCCAGCATTTCACTTGGTAAGAATGAACTGTAATTGTCCTCTGAATTAAGACAAGATTGCTTCTGAAAGTGTCAGAACAGTTAAGAAATGACAGAAAACATTTTGTGCTTTCACCATATGTAGTGGCTAAAATATGCAGAGTATAAGGACAATTGCTAGAACCTTGTCCTAAGAACTTGAGGAAAATTTAGAGCACAGAACATTTAGATATTGCATGTGAAGGTTAGATATATGCACTGATAAGACAAAAATGCTTATGCTGAAACATTAATTTAGTCTTGTTTCATCTGAGCCAAATTTTAAATAGAGTTTTAAGATTTGTATGCTGTAAGTGAAATAAAAATATCTTTCTGAAACTTTGCAGTTATAAGGAAAAAGAACATTTGAACACAAATAAGAAATTTAAAGAATATGAAAGAGAACACCATAAAAAAATCCCAATCATAAACCCATCTCAAAATAGCATTATGCAATAAAGTATATCTGTAGATACAGATATATGTTCCAAGACTACTCCGTGAATGAAGAGTCTTCCAGATCACTGAAATCTTCCAAGTTGAATTGTCAGTTTAGGCAGAGTCAAACATATCTTGCAGGAAGTTTAGTGGGTTAAAAATTTCCTCAAGTGGTGTTACAGACACAATCACAACAAATTTTGTGCAGCCGAGCACCAATTTCACTGCCTGTTTGGAGATAATGGATATCTCCCTTCTAGTAGAGTTTAATGAGTTCCTTCGGTTGTAGGTGTGGGAAATATTTTATAATCCTTTGAAAATTGTTGCCGTGGTCAGTTAGGTAAACTAACAGCTAATGAATAAGATGGGCACTCCCGTTTAGCTCATTAGCTTGTTCCTGCTTTTACTTGTTGCTCACATACCAAAATGACCATCTGACAACAGCGTGGGGAGGGTGTGAGAGTAAGACATCATATATATGCTATCAGACATCATATATAACTAATATAAATCATAAAAATCCACAAAGAATGGTCCATTTCAGAATCCTTCAGTATTCACATGTATCTGATTCCTGTAATCTAATCTGAGTTTTCACAGTCTTTTTTTTAATTTGTATTAAGTCATAAAACAGGAAAGGTTTTTGAACAATACATCATGGAAACACTCACTACATCTACAGAAGATTCAACTTTGTATTGTATTACCTCAGAAAAGAAAATTAGAAATCACGAATTGGTTGAGAATGAAGGAGATTTTTTGGTTCAACTATTTTTCCCCATGCACACTCTTCAAATGAAGGACCATAGGTCATTCAGATGATGTAAATTATCATATCATCATAAACAATGTAATTGTCCTGACACAACTCCAATCAACCATCAGCTTTAGTTCGCCTTTAGATGCTTGTGTTTAGCCTCAGTGTGAGAGGAAAGCAAGCAAATTGAGATGAATGATCACTGCGATACACAAACAACCGAATTAAGAACAGCTAACTCAGGTGATATGATTACACATTGCTTCTTAAGCCAATAAAAAATATAAAGGTTAGTTTGTCACTTAATTCCCTCCTCTCTTTGCAATTTTTAACTGGTGCTATTTCTCCTACCCTCCCTTTGTATTCCTTTTAAAGTATCTCATATCCTGCCTCTATAAACAACTAAAATATCAAGAGAACAATCTTCGCCAGTATTGGCAATTTTGCTTTTCATTGCTTGCTTAGCAATTTTTAACCAAGAGATTTGGATGTTTTGTCTCTTAACAGACTTTATATCAGAAAAAAAAAGAGCATGAAATCCACAGTTTGGGTTTTGGAAGTCTTCATTTTCTTGATACAAGGCTGTTTGTACAAACCTGGATATTCCATTTCACACAGTGCTTAGCCACTGGCACAGAATAAGGTACAGTGAAAATATAAATTGTACAAAGAAAACACCCACAACAGTCATTTTGCAAGGCAGCCTATTAAGGACATGATTAATTTGTGCACAAGTTTGAATTACATCCAGTTTCAGATTTACTGAATGGAAGGGAGAAGCTAAATTGATGGTACTAATGTTTTATGAAAGTATGATCACCAGCCATAGTCAAGGACACAAACTTAATGGGAAGCTGTGCAGCCCAGCCCATCCAGAGTACAGCAATCAGTATTGTTGATCTCAGAGTTCCAAAAACAGTAGCAAATACATTTACTCTCTAAATATCACCCCCTTTCCTGGATATAATTTTGACATTTCAAATACCAAAATACTCAGCAAACAATCCATCTGGATGTTTTTTTTCCAATAATGAATGTTACATTTGTGTTAATTATAAGAATGTCCACATTTTGAAAATAATTGGCACTCACCTTTATTTCTCGAGCTTTCATGATTCTTTTCCTGCTGCAATTAAAAGCAGAAAAATATATTATTTGCAGAATTAGTTATCAGAAAAATCACAAAATCATAGACATACATCATCCAAATGAGACCGTCTAGTTCCTCCTCCACCCTGCTCCAAAGTAAAATCAACTACATTTTGCCTGATGCCTAAAGAGTCCTATATGACCCATTTTTAAACTCCCCTAGTGTTTTCCACTCTTCCC
The DNA here is from genome assembly GCA_013397935.1 of Dasyornis broadbenti. Lineage (NCBI taxonomy): Eukaryota > Metazoa > Chordata > Aves > Passeriformes > Dasyornithidae > Dasyornis > Dasyornis broadbenti. Next base: position 163,571 of record VZRN01002134.1, on the reverse strand, counting down.
CCAATGACTGTGATGAAGTGCTGGAACACGTTACCCCATGGGGCCATGCAGTCTCTGTCATTTTACTTCTGTCTTGGGAGATGCTCATAATCCAACTGCAGAAGTCCCTATAAAACTGGGATTTGTCCCCTGATGTAATTTCAAAGCATGAAAATTTACTCAAGGCAGTAATCTGTCCCGAAAATCTCAAGTTTTGATTTTACACAATATTTGCTCAAGAAGATGTTCTTTATCTTAGGTACGGCAATTCTCCAAGTATTTGCTGCCATATAAATGTATGTTATTTAAAACTAGTATTAAATTATGCATATAAGTTATTTAAAAATAGCATTAGGAATAGGCTAAATGCAAAACACTTCTAAATTTTGTTCCATTAAAGATAGATTTTTCTTATCTAATTTTAAGAAGAGGAAATTAGATAACTTTCTTTTTCATTTGTTGCAATTTCTAATGGGCATTTTTAAACATTTTAGCTTTTGATAACAAAGACAGTGTACTGATTACCTTTCAGTACTAATTGCACAGTTTTATTTTACCTATATACACCAAGGATTTGTTATTATTGTGTTCATAACAGGTTCATTTAGTCATATAAGCATCCAGACTGTACACAGAAATTTATAGGAAAAAGTTAATACTTCTACACCAATACATAGGTCTTTTAACAGTATATCTTTTGATGGCCTTTTGCCCAGTTACCATTCAAATTATTTCAGAATAACACCGATATTACCTATCTTTGTCTGTGTAACATAGAAAAATAACAACTGAAATTAATTCTGTGCAGTCACATAGCTGTTTAAACTCTAAAAAGGATGCCTGAAACTGATGTTAAAAATAAAGCCATAATCAGTAACACAAAAGTATTTTCTAATTCACAGGAACATTGCAAACTATTCAGGGACTAAGACTTAACAGGTACCATTAACTTAAGCACAAGGCCATCTAATCCTCAGACAACTAAAACATAATTTTTCCACTTTTTTCATTTTGTGAAATAATAAATAATATGGGTAGTAATGCAGTATTTATGTTGTTCCTCGCAATCCGATTTTACAAATCCAAGTCAATTACTCTTTTCTTGTTTTTTTCCAAACAAATAAATATGTCAAAACCTTTAAGTATCTGGAAAGTATGTTTTCAAATTTCTTCATGACTACATTAGGAACACTAGCAAGATATTTAAAACGAAATAAAAACCAAAATCTATTACCCGTAAAATGGGATGTACTAGATTGTAAGGCATTTTCTCATACATATTTAGTATTTCCTGAATACAATGAATGTTATTTCCTGAAATACAGGATATGATAAGACATACTGAATTTACCAGTATCAATTTTCATGCCATTCTGATTTTCATGCTATACTAAAATTAAAGTAATAGTTTTAGTATCAAATAATTTCTTTCACTTTTCATTCTACACTACAGTCAGCATTTGGTTTAGAAGATCGGTCTAATATTTTCTTCTAGTCTTCTAAATGAGAATTTGCTTTTAATTTTTCTTTTATACATCTCTAGAAGTCATGGAGTGAAACTTTAATAGGCTTTAATAAACTTTAATAAACACAGAGGAATCTTGTTCATGATAAGAGTCTGTGCTTGCTAAAATAAGATTTAGAGTCAAAATGTAGCCAAGTTATGTTAGGACTCAGATAGTGCAACTTACAGGCTCCATGGACACAAAGTTCCACAAAACTCACCAGTCTTTTTACTCTTCGTTAGTTTGAAATCAGAAAAATTGAATTTATTTCCAATAAAGATGCAATAGATCCTGAAGACTTAATCCAAGAATTGATTACTGGATCAGAATAGCCTTGCAGGAAAGCAATATTTAAAATCAAATATTGGTATAAAAGGAGAAGAGAAACACTAATAAGGATGAGAATTACTTTTTAGAAAGAACAGAGTGCAACAATGTTGTCAAAGTTGAGAGTAGAAACAAAATGATTCAGATGAAATTTTAAAATTAAAATAACAGGTTAAGGTTTATTTTCAATGGATTGTGTTAAGGTTTCAAGGAAAGAAGGCATCGATTGAAAAGATCTTTTCAGATCTTATTTTTTTTAATATCTTTATTTTCTTTAATTTCAGCTGAAGATTTTTGAGCAACTTATCAAGGCTTAGTTTTCTCAAAATAATCAAATTTTTATTTTAAGCTGCCATTAAAATTAGGAAGAAAAAATTTTGTTAGCAAATCATAGACCAAACCCGGTGTGATATTCCTTGTGCCAAGCAAGATGCTTGTTAGCACCAAAAAGCATCCACATAGAAAGAAAAGTCTATAGGCCTCAAGTTATTTCAAAATTAATCAGTGATTAGACTGGGTGTAGCATCTCTGAACTCAGAAATTAGCTTTCTGCCTAGAGAAACCTCACTGCATTAGACTTTTCAACAGAAAACACAGAGTTTAAAAATGCAGAAAAACTTATACTGAGGGTGAATTAAATACAGATTCCTCCTTAATATTGAAAGATAAATTATGTGAAATATTTTCTGTAGAAAATCACTAATAAGTAATGAATTTGCTAGTGAGCTGATGTTATAAGCACCTATAACTTAGGAAAGTTAATTTCAGAAGTTCAGGGAAATAGGAACTCATTCTGATGGGAAACATACAAACAAATAAACCAAATTTTCAGTGTCCTGGAATGTAAGAGAGATAAACAAACTTTTGAAACTTTCAGTAAACAAATAGTTCATAATGAAATTTATTTCCACTTGTATTTTGCAGTGTGCTAGGCTGTTAATGCAAGCTGGCCTGAAAATAACAGAATTATACCCATATACTGTTAGAAAGTATGTAAACGTGCAAGCATCGTGGCGTTAAGTAAAACATACCTCTATATAAACACTTGTGTGGTGGACTTTATAAAGCCACTATGACACATATTTCTGTTATTTTGCTCATGTATTGCATTACAATATATAAACAAAATATTGTCAACATGCAAACAATTGAAGAAATTATATATATATTTATGTGTGTGTGTATAAATGGAATGATTACATTGTTACCTATTACTATGAGCCATCTGTAAACAGAACGAACCATTTTGCTTTCCAGGATATTTTTATCAGCTTCAATACAGCAAAATAGTTCTGAATTTAACACTCTCCAAACTAATTAATCCGACAGGTTGCATGGCATTTTGTGGTTTTGTGTTGCATTACAGTGTATCAGCGTGATGAAAGGTATCGATGCAGAACAGATTAGAACTGTAAAGAAAACTTTCCTGTGTGCCCAAAAGGTTGAATTCAAAGTAAACTTTTCAAAGTGCATGAAAATGGAGAAAACATCAGATTTTCTGTTATGTTTGTGAACTAAAAAAGATCACAGATGGTTGACTATACAAATTGTTATTGTTACAAATCATAAGTTATAAACTATTTGGACTATAAATCTGCAATGAAACTTATTTAAATACAAACAAATGCTTTTCCAAAGTATAAAAGCTCCTTTTCTAGTGGCGTTTTCTTTTCTGTCTTAATACAAAAACATCTACTATCAACATCTCTTAAAACATCCTAAAATTTTGATGTCATCATTGTACAGAAACGCCATGTTTGCTAAATAAAGTTGGCCTAATATCAGGTCTTATTTAGATGGGCTTCATATTAGCAAGAAGGGGTGTAGAAAAGGATGGTCAAAGGGATTCTTAAATTGAAGTGATTCCCAAGAAGTTTCAAAACGCTTCATAAGAAAGACCAGAGCTGATCTGTAAAGGCAGATGGCATTCGAGGACAAAGAAAATACATCAACCATTTAAGAAACAGTAAATCTCATTTCTTAGTCACATTTAAATATGCATCATCTGAATTTTGTTTGTTTTTCCCTTTTTAAAAGAAAATTCATGTTTATAAACCTTAGATGTTGCACATGGAGGCATACTGACTTCCATTCAACTCTGTGTTTTTCAAAAGACAAACTACATAGCTGTATTGCATCTAGAACCTCACTTAACTCTCTGCCTGAATCATCTGCTGAGGATCTGGGTATGTGTCAGCCAGAGTGGGCTGCTCATAAAGAAGAGGAGCCTTATTTTGTCTTTGCAAAACTCAGAGAAAGCCTCCTTTGCTATGCTGGCTCTATTTAAAAACTATCTGTTGAATTAATGGCATTCCTAAAATAAAAAAAGTACTAATTAGTGTAAAACATATGGTAGGTTGTCCTTGACATGTGACAAAAATTTAAATAATTTAATAAACATAAACCATTAATTACAGAAACTGATGAAAAAGGGAGTGTAAAGTTACTTGCTTGTTTAATATTTTATAATGAAAAGTTACTATAAGTCATATAATAAAATACAGTGAAAATGCAGAAACTCGGTTTTGTTTTCATTACCTTTAAGGCCAAATCTGCAGTAGGGGTACTTTGTTACTATATAGTAACTAAAAATAATAATAACTAAAAAAATAAAGGAATGATGTCTATTATATTAAAAAAAAAATCATTAAGAGAGGTACCAAAACAGTATTGTTAAAACATGTACAAGATAGAGTAGTTGAATTAACAATATATTCCCTGAAATTAATACAACAACTTTAATCACAAGAAATCTAAAATACAAATGTACCGAAACTTTTTATTCAAGGGTGAAATAGCAGCATGGTCACAGCCACAGAATGCAAGCACACATACTGCACAAAGCAATCTGGTAAACTATTCTCATTCCCAATTTGATCAATGACATTAGGCTGAACATTTGTGTTTCAAAGAAGTTTCACAGAATCAGTCTTCAGCAGACTCTTAGCAACTGCAGTACAATTGCAATTTAAACTAAAAATGCATGCAAAGCAGAAGCCATGACATTTACATTTGTAAAGCTATTCTGTTAAGCAGCAGTAAGCAAGGCCTTGCTTACTGTGGTAAGGCAGAAAGAATGTGCAAAAAATGAACCATTTTCCTGTTGCTCTTGTCAGAACACTATTTACTGCAGAGAGCTTTTTAGTTTAATATTTGAAGCAGGATTCTTGAGCTGGTATTCTTCATACACAGCACAGCTTTCTTAGAGATTGCCACCATTTATAGCAGCAAATTTTGAGAAAATAATATGCCACAAGTTGTTCTTGTATTGATTAAGGCATCACATGAATATAAGATTGTGTGAAGGAAACAAGCTGTGAAGCAATGTTGCTAGGCAAAAATAAGGTCATATAGAAAACTGTTGAAGTTTTCAGAATTAATGGCATTCCCAGGAGTATTACTAAATATTACAGTCTTAAGAGTAAGACTTACAGGCCTCTGGAGAAAATATGATGAAGTCTTGAATTCATAAATCTATACGAAAGCAACCCAACAGTATTTGGGGAGCCTGGATACAAGAGTGAAGTATTTGTCATTAAAACCAAAACAAGCCCAGCCACAGAGAGGGGAAGGGGGAACTGAGAAATACACTGATTTGGTTCTTGGTTTGCTGATTTAGATCCCTGAGGAACGTGAAAAACAATCATGGCAGGCCCAGGAAGGTGAGTTTGAAGCAGTTGTTCCTCTCTGCATGCAGATTACAATCCCTTAAAAGCAAAGGGGAAGCAGAGAAGAAATAAAGATATGAAAAAGTTCAGCATCATCTTGTCTACATTCTCTGAAGGAAAATTATCTCTAGACCAGGCTTCAACAAAGTGTGTGATTTCTATGGATAGAAAGTGGACAGAAGTTCTACACAACAGCTAATCCACAGGGTTTTTTTGTATTCAGGCCTCTCTGACACAAAGGCAAATAACCCAGATGGTTGCAGGGGCACATATTATTTTACAGGCAGCCTTGGACCATGTAAAGCAGAGCTGACAAAGCCTTTGTCCTCAAGGTGAAACAGTTCTGGGCTAAAGTTAGTGTCTAAATCCTAATATTCTTCATTATCAACTGAATTGAAGCAGCTTCCTGCTAATGACATAAAAATACTGTTTATACCAAACGTATATACACCATGTCTTGTATTTTACAAAATGACCTTTCTTTTTTAATATAGGCAGAGTCAGTTAGATTTGTACACTTTGAAAGCAACAATTCCTTTTTGTAGGATTGTTCACAGTTCATATAGACACATTTCCTAAAACTGCTGCCTGGTGTAAAAAGACCTGTGTGCAGCAGGCTGCAGGTAGCTCCCAAGACAAATAAGCACCCTATAGGACCTATAAGCCCTTATTACTCTTGCAGTCGAAAGGCAGCTGATTAATAGTTTTGGGTTTTATTTTTAAATTCAAGGACTCTTATTTTACTAAATCATTGGGTTTTAGTAGGACTGTAAAGTTTTCTATTTTTGTTTTGTTGTTGTTTCCAATGTAAAACCTTGGGCAAGAGGATGATTCTACAGGCCCAGTAAAACTGTAGTGAAAAGCCAAATATATTCCTTCATTTTACTGAAGTATAAAAAGGCCTGTTTTCCAAATTTTGTCATTTTTCCACAATGAAAAAAGAAATCTAATAAAATCTACATGCTGAGTTTAAGGATGAATTCTTCCATTGGCTGTTACCCTTCTATCCATATACCTCATTATCATCAATTGTCCTAGAACTGGCCACAGTTCTGAGCTGAACAGGAAAAAAAAATATCAATAGAATATGCACAGAAGGTTACTCTGTGTAGATTTCTTAGGCAGCTCACACTTACAGAAATACGGTGTAACTATAGTTTCTCTGATATGATGTCTTCATACTTTGTTCTTTAATGACAGACCAAATACATTCAAAACTCATAAGCAGTTTCATAGCATATGACAGAAAAACATTCTACCAATTTTATACTGCTGTGCAGTGTTGCTGGTCTTATAATGCTTTAAGCATTAAAATGCTTAATGCATGGTTAAAGCAGTGGAAGAAGTGTATACTTTTGCATTAAAACATGTTCTACTATGAACAAAACCACTTATATACTGAAGATTGTACAAGCTAATTTATGCAGCCAAATCCAGGCTATAGCTCTCCTTAGCTAGGTTGGAGGAGCTAGGTAAATAATGACTTTACAGAAGTAATTACTGCTATTTGTGCATATTTTGCATTAAACCTTATATGCTCAGACACTCAGTGTAGAACCACTTTCCCATGCATAAACAGCATAAGAAGTAGTTTCTTCAAGCCTACCAAGAAAGAATTGCAATAACACAGGCCAGTTGGTGAAGTGCTGCTTACCTGATATACACTTATCTGATATAGCTCAGAAGCTACCCATATTCAGTGTATATATATTTATTTCGCAATTATCTGAGACCAGTCCAGATTTGCATAGGTAAAGAAGGAAAGAGATCTCCAAAAAGCAAAACTTTAGCACACTGAATTATCACAGGAAATTCTAGGATACAGCATTTAATGGGTATTCCATTATCTTCCCCCTCACATGAGTTCCTAAAACTCCAGGTACCCTCACAACTACTGAACAGCAGTATATTTCCTGACAATATAGTGTTACTTAAAAAAAAGAAAAAAAAAAGCAAGTCACTACAGAGGGATCTTAGCACAGTATTCCCAATGACATTAATGGAAGCAATTTGCCTAAAACCCCTATTCATTTCTCTTTTTAAATTTCAGAGGTGGTTTTAAGTGTAATTTTCTAAAACCACATAATGCATTTTGCTTTTTATTATTCAGTCTGTCTGAGGCTCATTCAGATCTTATTTTTCCTCCTGGCAAATTTTTGTACAGGCAGAAGAAAATCTGCAGGAAGAATGACAGTTAGAGAGTATAGACATGAGAGCATAAACATCAATTACCTTCTTACAATCCAGGAATGCAAGTAATATTTAGTCTGCATTAAGACATAATTACAGGTAAAATTGTAGTCTATCTACCAGTATTGATTAAAACCAGTATGCTGAGACATTGCTAGGAATAAGTTTGCCTCTACCATTCATCTTATAAGGGCAGATAAGGTAGTGTTGCATGAAATGAATATTAATCAATTGCACCTGCCCTTTTGTAAAGTGTTCAAGTCTGTATTGGAGCAATACATTCATCTAAACCAGAGATTTGATGAAAGGTTATATTGTATTACCCACTGTGTGACATTTAGGAAACTAGAAAGTAAAATTAATATCATATTTTCTTCTACTGAATCTTAGAAAATTCAAGTTTAACTCAGTATTTGACTGGTGAATTTCAACTAATTTTTAAAAATGGATTATGAAGTGCAGTTATACACTCTGCAGATATACTAACAATTGATCAGAGTTTTTCTACTGTGTAGTAGACAGTGTACTGTAAAGCTTTTAGTTATTTTCTCTTGGCATTCACGTTGGAAGCAATTAGATTAAACAGAAAAAAGTTTGCAGAGAGCTGAAATAACAATCCAGTAAATAGCTGAAGTTCTAATCTAATGGATAATATTGTATTTTTATTTATACTTCTTTCTTTATACATATATATATGTAAAGACATCTATTTTTCTTCCCTGCCTTAGACTGATGTAACACAAATAAAATTGGGTTTGTTATGAATAATAAACTACAAATAATGTCTTGCAAGTATTTCCTTGTACCAATCCAATGACTTTGATTGTATTCCATCTAATTGTGGAGTAGATCTCAGGAAGCAGTCACTGGCAAAACAAGACAGATGTACCCAAATGGTAAGCTCTGTTCTTTACTGGTTGCTAAAAATAAACCATCAAAAGAAATTTTTGAAAAGATGAAGGTATAGAAAATACTAAGGTACAGAATATGTTTGAAGATTCAGTATTTTCTTTGAAAAGCATGCTTTACTCATACCCCACTTAGAGGAGGAATGAAGGAATAATTAAATAAATAGGTGCCCTTATACGGAAAGTCAGACTGACCAATGCAATGCTTTCTCAGACCTTTATAAAAAATACCACACACTATCTGTTGCAGTGGGATTAGTCTTTCACAAATTTGGGGATCAGCTTATTGCAATACAGTAGTTACTATTTCACAATTGCATCATCAAATTATATAATACCAAATAAGGATAGATACACCAACAAGTTAAATAAATTCTATTTAGATAATGGAATATTAGTGCTTTATTACTTGCATTGATGTATGATAATAATCCTCAGGTAACAGTAATAGAAAATAATGGCAGTTTCATGAAACACTAGTGAAATGAAAATTGCACTGATGCCTCAAGAGAGTGATAAGCCTTACTTGTCCCTAGAAGACAGACTTGAATTACAGGCTGCTTATTCTAGGTTACATAATCAGAGTTATAAGCAATACATGAAAACAAATGACGAATAATTTTTGTTTAGTTTGTTTTCTTTGGAAGAAGGAGTACAGAATAATCTTGCTAGATTTTTCTGATTTGAATTAATATTTTGTTAGAATACATTGCACAAGGGAATTCACTTCCATAAATTTGTTTTATAGAATTAACAATGAACATTTAGCAGATGCTATTAATATTATGCACAGTGATAGATATATTTATTGCTATTAAACAGTTCACATAAATGTACTGTTCATACAGTGCATTGTTCGTACATTGTGTTCATTTATATAAACAGTGTAAATGCAGTTGAGCATAGTTAATGAAGTATATTAAATGGAAACTTTAAAAATACCAAAAAATCAAAAAGATGCAACAAGTGAAACAAAGATCTCTCACTCATCTCTTGCAGCTCATGAGACCCCACCTCAAGTGCTGTGTTCAGCTCCGGGATTCCCAGCATGAGTACATGGACCTGCTGCACTGAGCTCGGGGGAGGGTCACAAAGATGCTCAGAGGACTGAAGCACCTCTCCTATGAAGACAGGCTGAGAGAGCTGGGGTTCTTCAGCCGGCAGAAGAGAAGGCAGGGCAGCTGGAACTAGGTGATCTTTAAGATACCTTCAAGGCCAAACCATTCTATGATTCTGTGAGCAATTTTAATGACGTCAAATAGCACCATTTTTGTATTAGTAAAGTTTGTGAGAGCTTTGTTTTGAATTTTATGCCTTAGGCATTAAGCTAAGTTCTTAAAACTATGGTTATTTAACCATAGTTGTATCAATGCATAACAATAAGAACAAAGATGCCATTAAGGCCTCTTTTTATTAGGCTATCATTAAACTCTCGGTTTTCTTTGTGTCAGGCCTAATCACAGAAACCAAAACCTTTAATGTTTTCAGTGGGCATCCTATCCTTTAGCCTCATTGTTTGAAAGGAGACTGGGGTTTTTTTTGTTGTTGCTACTAATGCTGCTGTTTGGCTTTTTTTCATTATGGAAAATAAATTTGAAACTGAAAGACATCACATTTCCTTAGCTCATGGTTGAAGGGATTTGAGTATACTGATGAATGCAGTGTTCTTGTCTGGTATCATTTACCACGGAATCAGTTATCAGGAACAAATACAATGCCCTAAGCTGGACTGCTTATATGATCCCACCAGCAATTATAAAAGAGAAAAAAACCCCATCATAACACTAGCAGTAATCTAGCAGTCACTTTACCCAGAACTGAAGGCATTTTAAGGTAAGCATGGTCTGCTTCAGTAAGTTCACAAGGTAAGAGGACTTTCTTACTGAAATTTTGTTTTATAAACAATGGAGATGAAGTCACAGAGTTTTTCAGTTACAAGTCTCAAAAGGAAAGGCTGTTGAAGAAAGTCAAATCAAATCCACCTAAATCTAATAGACCCAAACATAGATCAATGCTTCTTACCATGGCTCCTTGCAAAGATTTCAAATGAAAAAATTTAAATTGATCAGGAATATAAATGCTAAAGAAATTGCTTATATGTTGTGATAGCAAATATTCGCACTGCAAGATAAGGAAAGCCATGGTTCACATGAGGTACAGATGGGTTGTTTAACCCGACGTCTTGGTAACGCAAAATCAGAGCAGTGGCTACTGCAAAAGAAAAAAAAGAAAAAGGTATAGTAGTATTTCAATAAATATGGTTTTAGCTAAAAAAATCAGAATTGTGCTCCCACTGCACATCACACATCTAGTAAAATTATCACAGTTCAAAACTAAAACTGAAAACATAGTTAGAAAACAGTAAGCGATAAAGAAGAAAGAGTTAAAACTAGTGAGATATTTTCCCAGTACCAAAAAGAGATTATTTATTCTGAACTTGTTTTTCTACCACACAAAGTATAGAAATAAACGTATTAAGGATGTTTTAGAATATAGATATTGAAAAGAAACATGGATGATGTAATACTTAACCAATCTAATTGGGGCCCAATTTAAAAGGAGTCAAATAGTGCAAAAATACGGTGATTTGATTTTATACTAAAGCCCAATGTAACAAACAGTCTTCTTTCTTTTAGTGCTGTATACCAAAGTCACATTTCCTCCGTTGGGAATACATCACTGTATAGATGCACAGTATAGGAATGTTTAAAATTGTGGTGGGTTGACCTTAGCTGGAAACCAGCACCCTCCAAAGCTGCTCTATCACTCCCCTCCGTAAGTGGGTAAGGGGGAGAAAGTACAATGAAAGGTTCATGACTTAAGGACCAGAAGAGATCACTCAGCAAATACTGGCACAGGCAAAACAGACTAGAATTAGAGATATTAACCGAATTTATTACTAAAACAATCAGAGCAGGATAGTGAGAAGTAAAATAAGACCTCAAAACATCTTTGCCCCTGGACTCCTCCGTCTTTCCTGAGCTCTACCTCTTCTGCCCCATCAGCACAGGGAGATGGGTTTTGGTCAGTTCATCCTACATTGTCCCTGTCATTGCTCAAGGAGAGGAGCCTTTCCCCTGCTCCAGCACAGGGTCCCTCCCCTGGGATACAGTCCTCCATGAAATTCTCCAACGTGAATCCACCCCTTCTGCAACAGTTCTCCACAAAATGCTGCAAATTGCACCACGGGTCACTCTTCCACAGGATGTAATCCTTCAGGCACAGCCTGCTCCAATGTAGGTTCACCATGGGGTCAAAAGTCCTACCAGGAAATCTGCTCCAGCATGGGCTCCTGTCTCCATGGGTCTGCAGGTCCGGGCAGGACCCTGCCAGCACAGCTTTCCCTCAGGTTGACAGCCCCCTTTCAGGCATCCATCTGCTTTGGTGTCGGTCTCCTCCATGGGCTGCAGGTGGATCTCTGCATCCCCATGGTTCTTCATGGAGAGCACAGCTGCAGGAGAACCTCTGCTGGGGCACCTGGAACACCTCCTCCCCATCCTTCTGCACAGACATTGGTGTTTTCAGAGCTGTTCCTCTCACATATTCTCACTCTACTCTTCACTTAGTGCAGTTACACCTGCATAATACATTTTTTTTCCTTCTTAAATATGTTATTACAGAAAGGGTACCACTGTTTCTCATTGGCTCAGCCTCGGCCAGCAGTGGGTCTATCCTGGAGCCAGCTGGCATTGGCTCTGCTGGACACAGGGGAATCTTCTGGCAGCTTCTTACAGAAGACACCCCTGCAGCTCCCCTGCTACAAAAACCAGGTCATGCTAACCCAAGACAAAAACAAATGCTTAAACTACAAAATTATTTTCATTTAAAAACAGAATTTAAATAGCAAACTAGAATCAGAGGTGAAAAATAAACCATAAACTAAGTGGATCATTATTTAGTTTAAAAAAATAAAAAAGAGTCTGGGGTACCACCCAGTTTGTCTATAGACCAACAAAACTGTTATACACCATGTTTATCATTTAATATAATTTTATATTGATTTTTACATATTATTTCTCACATTATAAGCATTGTCTATGCTACAGGATATTGCTTTCATTTTAACAAACCAAGATAATAAAGGTTAATATAGATAATAAAAGTCTACATCTTCTAGGTAATAAATACAGGTATTAAATCCATGGGGAAAATTACTGAGAAAAAGCAGCAAGGGAAAAGAATAAAATAAAGTATTTGTCTGCTAGAAAAAAAAATAAACAGATGGAATTAAATTACAGAGTAGTCTTGAGGTCCTGACAAATAAGAGGCAAAAAGGAAGCCATGGAAAAGAGCCAGATCTCATAAACACACACTTCAAGAATCTGGCCTCTTTCATGATCTTAGAAATCCAAACTGCACAAATTTAAACAGGACCAAATCACCTCAAGTAATATATCAAACAAATCTCTCCTGGCCTTGTTTCGCTATTACCGCAATTGCAATTTGTGATGACAATTTGCCATCATACAAGAACATGAAAGAACACGCTAAACAAGAATCTGAAATTATAGCCGATATAGATTGTGTTTGCATGGAATCCCAAACACCAAGAAGGTAAAAAAACTATTTCTTATCTATTCAGAGGGTAACTGGAAATCCTCCTCCTACAATTCAATGTGAGAAGGCCAAGGTGACTACTGAAGAAGATAACTACATTGCCTCCGTATACCACCATGTTATATTTTATTTTTTGTTGCCAACCTGACATGTGAAATTAAAAAAAAAAAAAAAAAAAAAGTTAATAAAGAGGTACATAATACATGTGAATCTCATCATCCCTCAAAATATTTGGTTGAGATTAATCTTTTCCACAGTGATGATGATCAATGAGAGGAACAAAAAAGACAGGTACAGCAAGAAGTTCAGTCCAATGATTAAGATATATCTTTGCTCCCTCACTGGCCCTCTTGATCTGACTACATCTACAGATAAGCATTGCTAGTGAGTATCAGCAGGCATCTTGAAAGGAGGAATCAGTCCCACCTTAATTCCAGATTTTGACACTCCATCCCCCAGTGACTGACTAGCTGGAATAAGGGTTATAGAAGAAATGCTACACAGAGATTTTAGAAGCAACTTTCCTAAGACTTTAAAAAACGCTTTGAGCATGTGGTGCGAGATAGCAAAAATAAAATGTTTAATTGATATTAGCTTACTAGTGCACAGTGATTGTAATGGGATTTTAAAAAAAATTACCCATGCCTTTTTAATGCTATTGCCCACAGGAAAAATCAGATTAGAATGCAGAATTCCCTCCCTCTCCTGAGAAAAAGAAAATAAAATTTAAAAAAATCATAAGACTTCTTGACTACACTTAGACAAGTGATTGAAGGGGGGAAAAAGTAAAAGTGAGCCTTGCTACTTCTAATCCTGGAATTTGCATATGACATAGATACTGTGCTCATGGAACCTCAGAAGGAAGAAAATTCTCTTGTTACTTTAGAGCTGAGAGCAGCACTGACATGACCAGGAAAAGCTCTGTTCTTAGTCCTTACAATTCATTGTTCATCTTCAATAGATTTTTCCCTTCTTTCTCTAGTCCAGGGGATTTTAGAGGATCAAATTTTATGACTTCTCAGATCCTGCAAGCAAACAGATTTTCCAGATAGACACTGTGAACTATAAATCTCAGGTTGGTTTGGAGACCGGACAACACAGGGAAAGCGCGGGCTATACTTTTGAATCCTGGAATACCACTTTCTGTACATTTCTTTCTTGGCCATGACACCCTAAATGAGAATAAAATCATTGAACACTCAGCCTGTCTAAACTTCACAGGAGTTTCAGTGCTGTTAGTTGATGGAGAACATTTTATAACCTTTGGGCAAAAACCTAAAAGTAAAACGTGGTTTTTCTGTGCTTAATAACCTAGGACAGATACTTAGGTTTTTTTCTTGCTTTGTTTCATTCAGAAAAAGTCCTTATTGCCTAAACACCTCTAAACTGCATTTAATTCTACTGTAACCTAAACCCCTCTAAACTGACCTAGTCCTGAGGTCTAATTTAATGTGAATCCGGGTTGAACTGATGAATTGAGCAGCAAACAGCAACAGCGGGAAGGGAAGGAGAGAGGAAAAAAGGAGACAGGCAGGGTTTTTACAGGAAATTAAAAGAAATATCTTAGTCTGGAGAAATATCATAGACCAGAGTAAGGGCTGCACATCTGACTCAGTTCCCCACAGCCCTTTGGTAAAATAAGACGAAACCAGGACAAGGCTGGAAACAGTTTGAATCAGCCGAGCAGCAGCTGTCAGTGAAAGCTGGTGAAAGCAAAGCATACCCCCTTTGCTGTATCCACCGTACCCACCTGCTCAGCTGGACAACAGAAGCTCTTTTCTGATGGAGCATCTTGCACAGGCCTGGACAAAGGCCCAGGCTAAGGCTGAGGCTCAGGCTGAGCTCTGACTTCTCTGGATTCTCCCCTCTCTCTGTTCCCAGGTTCCCCTAAGTCCATCCCCACCCCTGCTGTCAAGGCAGTGCTTGCACTCAGTGAGGGGTTACAGCCCTGAATACTGGGATGTGATCGTCCCAGCCCCATAAGTTCAGAACTGGGACTAAGTGAAAGGAGTCCAGGGGACAAGGACTAAATTCCATCTTCACTGACTGTCCCTGGAGACTAAAACTGAACCACTCCCCACCCATGGTGAGACCATTAACACCAAGGCACTGTCACCAGTATTGTTCCCTGCTAAACCATGTGAATCACCTGGCTTGCCAAGGAGGGTTGTGCATGCATGTGTTAGATACGCAGAGTTGGCATGCTCTGGAGTATACATATGGATGTACATGGAAATATGTATATTCCATATTTCTTAGTGTCTGACAGAGAATTGGCAGCCAACAGTTGCTATTCTGTTGGCTGCTGCCTGCCTGTTTATACCTGGAAATCTCAGAGCGTACACTCTTTTACTAAAGACATTGCATAAACATTGGTCTCTGTCAGAGGCATGCAAATTACAAGAAGAAAATTCATTAGGATGCTAAAAATACTTCCTAACGATATCAGGTGGGAACCTAGGTATTAACAAATTGCTCACAATACTTAAGCAGCAATGCAAGAAGACTCCCAAATGGAAAGTACCTTACAAACTTTTCCAGTGTTTTGACAAACGAAGAACCAAGGATTACCTGGCTTAACAAGAAATTCACATGCTGTTCAGACACAGCCTAGTATTTTTCAGAATAACCACGTTACCACAAGTGTAAGCCATGGCAGTTAAACAAGGCAGTTAAACAAGGGAAGGGGACTGAATATAAAACTTTCAGGAGTGCTTTGTAATAATTTTTCTCAGTTCTGGTTCAAGACAACTCATCTCCTCCTGGTTTTGAATATTTCAGATATAAACAATGCAGTCAAACATTTGATCTTCATTGCCATTCTAATGGCCATGATAATGAACATTACTGTAATTAATGATGTATTATAATGAAGTAAAGAATCAAAGAATGTTAGGACCTTTGGAGGTCACCCTGTCAAACCTCTCTGCTTAAGCATGGTCACCTGCAACTGGTTGTCCCAGACCATGTCCAGACAGTTTTTAAATAACTGCAAGGATGAAGACTTGACAAGCTCTCTGAGCAAACTGTTCCAGTGCTGAGTTACCTTCACAGTAAAGTAACATTTTCTTATGCATAAAGTTTTTCCCTATTTATAAAGTTTTTTTCCAAGGAATGTTACTCTTATGTTTTCAGAGTATCATATATATATATATGATAGATATAGATTAAATTCCTACTTGCCATTTCTGTGCATGAGAAGCTGAAATCATTCCTAATCCCTTTAAAAACAATGAAACCTTTATGATATGAATGTCTGTTCTCACCAAAACCACAATTATTATTTCAAGATAATATGTAAGTACCAACAGGATTGTTTTTCCATTCAGGTTGACATTTGGAGTTTCTCTGGTTGGACTATCATCCAAGTCAGATAAATTCCCCTTTATTAGCACAAGAGTGATTACTCTTTTTTTTTTTTTAATCTTTACACATATAAACTTGCATACATATTGGCTGATCAAAGCAAATATAACTGCACATATTCATTATCATCTGTTTGTCGTAAGTATTCTACTGGCATAACTTCATCTAAGCATTTGATTTATTAAGCGTTTGATTGAAGCAGAAAGTTTCTTTTACCATATTATTTACATTTTGAGTATGCATATCTGTGCCAAAGTTGGTTTTAAAAATTGACTTTAGAAACGTTTTACATTCCCAGCATTTTTATACAAACATATATCCCTAACACCAAAAGCTGAGCTATACTAAACCATTTTTTTTATCTAGACATATTGCCTAGGAAAAAACCCACCCTATTTTTCAATATAATGTTTTATATGAAGTTTTAATTATTTTTCTTTGTGTTGTTTGCCTATGTGTATGTGTGATCCCGTCAATATCAAACTTGAAAAGTTTATGACAGCCTATTCCAAGAATTATATGAGAGTTATCAGTACATTCAAAGTATTATTAAGAAACACCAACATACGATTAGTTCCACATATATTCATTAAGATCAGAGACCATCTAACCTCAGAAATAATGCTCATCATACCCCATCGTCTGTCCTTCATATTTCTCAAAGGCTACAAAGTTTTGTTTTGGGGTTTGGGGTTTTTTTGCATGTGATTTCTCTCTTACGTGATTCATTCCATGGTTTCATTACTAGTCTCTCTGTCCTTATAGATTTCAAGGTATTTTTCTTGTGTTATTTTATTTTGCTTACAGCTGATAAATGGGAATAAACTGATGAGACAAAGTTTTAAATAATCCTCAGCATGAAAAACTGTGTGCTGATACAGTTACATATTTCCTTGACTGTGGCCTGATTCAGTCTTTATTCTGATTGAAAACATTCCCTAGAGGATGCATAATTGTATAATTTTAAGATTTTATTTTCCATCTGTTAAGAAACTTTTTATATTAATCTACATAGTATACATTAATCAGAAAATAGGCAAGTATTTTATGCATTTGAGAACTCACATTATCAGTTCCTCCTCCTTATACATTGAGATAGAATCACGTTACTGGGATTTTTTTTCAATTGAGGACTAAGAAGAAATTTTTCATATTTTATAAAAAGCATTGAGAAATAAACCTAGCAATATCTTGAAACATTAATAGAAACTAACACTTAGAGTTTATGGCTATAATTCAGACTTTTTAGTCTGAATTCAGAAGGGTGAAAAGAAGTTATTTTATCATCTGTGTTTATCTCTGTTTGCCTGACTGTAGACCTCAGATGTTGCCCCATGACTCCCATGACAAGAAAATAAATTGATCAGATCTATGCTAGCTTTAAACATCCCATGGAAATATTACAGCTGTTTTCCTTGTGTTACAGAACCACCACAGAATTTTCCCTTTCAGCTACCAGAAGAGGAGCAGGATTTGTAAGCTGAGGACTGTTGGGAGTCCTGGATTCATTACTAAGGAGTGTCAGGTGGGCAAAATTTGAATGGCATGTAGTAGTTGAATATGGGAACCCTGTAACTCAGAAAACATGTGCACTATGCCGTGGTCCAAAACTTCTAAATTCAGCAAGCACTGGAAACATCTACCTCTTGCAAACAAGTTTCTAATTATCAGTTAACTTCCACGCTGCACTTCCATGATGGGCAGTTTCCTTGTTTGCTGCTTGGACTGAAATTCACTGAGGACTGGGACAAGTCATTGCCTTAAGTAGATGCTGACAGTTGCTTCAAGAGACAGCCTCTCCTGGCTCTCCCTCTGAGTTTCTCTTGATATACACAATATCCAGGTTTTGAAGATAGAACAAGATCTTATCTCATTCTCTTTGAAAAAGTTCATTTCTAAACATTACTCCAATAAACACGAACAAGACAAGGCTGGAGTGTAATTTATCACTTGACCATGAAAGAAAAGCAAGAAGTATTAGAGAATAATCCATACCTTGTGCCGTAATCTTATTAGGGGCTGATAGGGCCTAAAGCTGTATCCTTCCTTGACTGGCCACCCGTCTGCTCCCAGCAAAATGCATCCAAGAAGTAAAACAGCAGACCACCACATAAACATCTTTACAGGTCTGTTTCTGTCAAAATAAAACGTACCATTTCAGAGATGCAATATCACTTTGGCATAAGCCATATAGTAAAAGTTTACAATACTGATAATCCATTTGTGGACTTGAATAAACATAGTAGATATAAGACAATCCACCTGGCACAGCAGTAAGAGAAAAAATGGTAGTAGTATTTGGGACAACAGTATCAATTTGGTTGTGCTGAACTTGGCTTTTTCTTATCACTATACAATACTCATATGAGAGAGTCACTGAGGAAACAACCAGAAAAAGTCAAAGACAGAACATAATAGAAAAACAGTGATGAAAAATGCAACACTTTTTTTCAGATGAAAGAAAAAAAAATTATCATCAATCACATTTTCACCAACTTTTCCTTTTAAATATGGTCTTTCACAATGCACTGTTCACAACCCAAAAGCCTGTAATAATCATATGCATAGATTTATAGACACATATGCCATGAGAGTTGTCTTACATGGTTCCTAATGGACCTACAAATGTACATTTCATAAGTGGTTTCACAATCTATTAGAGATATGCAATATTTACTATTGATATTTACCACCTGTGTTGAAACCATCATGTTAAACAGACAACACAGCAAACTGATCTTCATCACTTCAAGACTCTCCCAAGTCAGTCTGCTTAGTCTATATTATTGAGTCCTGCATAGGGACAGAGATGAACCACTTTGATGCATGAGTGGGTTTTTAAACCTTTCTACTTTGCTTTTAGTTCACTTGTCCTGCCAATGTAGAAATCTCTGCTAAGAATCAAGATAAACAGGAATAAATACAAAACATCATAAGTGTGCCCTAGGAGCCCAGATTGTGCCCTGAATGCTCAGGTCTTGCCCAACATTTTCTTTTTTATGGGAAACCATCTGAGCATAAAATGTGAACAAATTGGGGATCACTTATTATCCTGTATCATTTACAGTCCTGCTCCTGGCAATACTGTTACACAAACTGTGGGTTTGATTCCTATCATTCTTCACATAGCAGTAGTCCTAACAGTCACCTGAAGGCAGAGAGACCGAATAGAATTAATTCCTGTGGAGATATTAAAAGTAGTAAATGGAGTCTACTCTTACCTCTATTCACAGTCTCAGTAGCAGCATCCTACTTAAAGTCTGCCACCCTTCTTTGGGGACTACTCTACCAAACTTGGTAAAACCACTTAAAGGTCTGTTTTATTGTCATTCCAGCTGATTTTTTGCCAGCCTGCCTTGCCTTCACACTCATAATTCAAACAAAAGCTCGACATTAATACACCATATTACTTTGACATCACTTACCTTTTGTTCCACCAAACCCAATCTCATTATGGGTCTCCCTATTAATCAAACTTAACATTTCTTCTCATTTATCATTGCTTATTCCAACAGTTTCCACTTGAACGATCCTTCTTTGGTGCTCCAACTTTTCTAATATACGTAGCAGAAGTATCTCTCTTAGGAGAGCTGGCACCAAATATATTAAGCAGAGAAATATTTGAAACACACAAAACAAGCTCTATTACGGAGAGGTATTTTGCATAAATAACTTGAGGATTGTTCTCTTACACCTTTTCAGTAACAGGATATTACAGTGAGGATAGGAAATTACACAGTAATTTTTTTTTTTCCTTGGGTTCCCCTCATACTTCCACCAAAACAGAACTGCTAATCAGATGTTCTGGTGGACTTTTACTATGGGATTAATACAACAAATCTAGCTCACTGACTTGAAACACCAAAAAAGACTTTTTCGAAACTCTGACAATTCAAGTACATTATGGTATGACATTTTCCTTCACTGATTCTGTGTTAGTTCTCTGTATAACTGTTACTGGGAAAATAAGTCCATTAAGGAAAAAAAAAGATGAACAAAAGAAATACGAAAAATCAGAATCTTGATTTTCAGTATCAAAGAAAATATTCCTTTATTCGCATTTGTTAATTTTTTTTTTTTTTTAAAGACTTAATTGTTGACTTTCAAGGTCAGAATCAGATTAGTTTAGCACTTATGGATGCTAAGACTAGCTATGCATGGTTGAACTATGTCCCCTTTGAGCACTTGTGGAATATCTCTACATCCAATGAAAATTTTGTTGGAGAGCAGTCATTTCACAGAAGGTCGTAAGAGCAGCCACATTCCGCCATCCTCCCACAAACTGCATATATTTTAGCCTCATGTGGTGTAAAAGAATGGAGTCCTTATCGTTTTGAAAACTGCTTGACCTTGAAAGGTTTATTCTTTGCGCTTGTACAGAAGAAGAGAAAATTATTACAGGCTCAGTTTCTGACTTCATTGCCTGTTACTTGGATGAACACTTACAACATAAATTTAAAAAGTAAGCTTTTTGGATAGATGCCACCTAAAATCCCAAAAGAATGCAGAGTGTATGCAGTTATTATTTGCCTTTTTAGAATTTAAAAAAACCCACTTTTTTAAAAGTAGCATACATTTTCTATTTAATTTATTGGATACCTTAAATTATTATTTATTTTAAAAGTACTACCAAAACCACAATTCTCCTTAAAACAGTACTCATATGAAGTCTTTATTTTAAGAATGATTATGATCTGTCCTTAATGACTTCTATTGTTAAAAGCAGGAATAAAAATGACTTTTCAAAGCTTCATTACAACTCCAGGTTTTGGCACTGCATATAGCCAAACAGAAAGAAATAAGGTACCACATCTACATATTCATGTTACCTAAAATTGCTTCTTTCTTATTTCTATTTGACGGTACAGCACAAATTCTAAGCAAAGTAAATTTGTACTTTTCTTTTAACATTATATTATCAAGAAATCAGAAATTGTGTTTTGAAAGAATCTATATACCATGAATTCTGGGGCAAAATGGTATATTTCTGAACTCAAATTTGCATTAATGATCTAGACTCTGTTTACTCATTAATTATAATCTGGCAGAATTTGACATTTCAGTGTTTAGAAAACATTCTGTATTTTTAACATCATTAATTACATATTTGTAAGGCAACTGCTGTTAGGTTTTTATTATATGTCTACTTTTATTTTCACTGAAGAATGCTGCTTCTTTATATTCATATAACTAGGTTTGGAAATCTGATGAGTTTACTTGGTTTACTCTCTCTTTAAGCAGATACCCACCTGTACCTCTTGGTTTTCCTTTCTCTGCACATTTCTCACTTATAATATAGCTTATAGGTTAAAATGTATAGAGAAATTTAAAAATATTCCAGTATATATTTGTGTGTGTCTAAATACATATATATATATATGTGAGTTATCTGCCAGTAAACACTGAACTGAAATTCTTGAACAACTACTAGCAAAAACTCTGCGTCTTCTACCCTATTAATGCAAACAGTTAATTTACAGATACTCATTGCATGTAAATAATTAGGAGGTGGGGGTTCCCGCCCTCATTGCACACAAATAATTAGGGTGCTGGGTTTCTTTCCTCAATGTGCATTGATTCTCTTATTAGCAATGAGCTTAAAACAGTATTTTAGCATTAAACTGATCTGGTTTAATAATCTTGTGTTGTTTGTCATCCTTAGATTTTCCTCATGAGCTGAGGAGGAATAGAGTAAAAGATGTGGAACAGATAATGATTATTCCTTACTTCTCACTGTACAGTAATTTCTCCAGTATCAAATTTAGATTTTCCTTTATGATTCTCAGAAAGCTCTGTCATCTCACTTTTTAGCCCATTTCCAGAGCATTCATGAATCTGATGTACTCTGCAGTTTTCTGACTATTGACTTCTTTCCATTTCAGTTACTTCTAAATTTTTTTTTTTTTTAAATAATTATCCATAAGAGGTTTCTTTTATTCTATGTCAAGTTTGCACCTTAAAACTCTTGGGTGAGGAGTACTGCTGGGAGAGATACAGCTTCTGAACTGACAGAAGGAATACCTTAGGACATGTCACTTGCCTCATTTAGGTAAGGGAATTGGGACCCTCAAATATTTTTCAGTGATTTTTTTTTATTATTTTTTAAGCAAAGAAAAACTACATTAAAAGTTCACAGAATTTCCTCCATTACCCTGATGATCACCTAGTCACCCTTGAGTTAGAGACAATTTGTTTTGAATCTTGAGAAAATGTAATACAAATCTGTATCTCCGTTTTCTCTCCTGCTAGTGCTTTTCACCTTTGCAAGTTAAATATTTTGGGGAAAACAAACTAAATCCCAGCTCTGACACCTTATTTATGAATATCTAATAATGATTAATATATTCTACCTCTTCCTCTCAAAGTTATTATTATTTCTAAATCTTCTCAGCAGTTCATTGATAATATAAATTTTGTTCTGTGCCCTACTCTTCCTTGTTGAACTAGAGAGGTTGCTACTATGAGACTTTACCAAATATATACTAAACACTATTTCAACTGTCCCCATGCTGCAATCTCCACAGAGAAGATTGAAAAGATATGTTATACACAACCAGTTTCACATGTGATAACGTGTATTCACAATGTACTAAATAAATCTAATTAATGTAAGCTGGCTTAGCCAGAGTTTATATGAAAAATTCAAACATAAACCCAGTTATGTGGATGCCCTATTTTAAAATGTATACATATTTAAAATTAGGAACTTTCCTATTTTCAAAGTTTTTTTTTCAAAATTCTTCAGCTATTATGCTCTGTTATGTGCTGATAAATGGTGACTAGCCCTGATATTTCACATTAAGAAGAGAGATATAATTCATTTGAAAATATAAGTAATCTAGCCCAACAAACTGATCTGACCAACTTAATGCCCCTACAAAGTATAATGAATGAAATCTTAAATATTGGCTCAATCACTGCATTCCTTCTGCATTCTAAAGAAAAGACACATTAGATATTAACCCAGCATTATTTAAAAGGTCATTTTCAACATATCAAGGAGTAGTACTGTATAGTCTCAGGAAATGTCAGTGTCTGTCTTTTACATACTATTAATCTGAAAAAAAAAAAAAAAAAAAGAATAGAATTAATTGTCTGTTTTGTGTGGATCAGAAAAAGACCATAAGCTCTGTCACCATGTTCAGTGTTATTAATAGGTTTATAATGCAGCTACAGTAATAAATATAAACCATGCTTCATTGCCTGTGACTTTGAGGATTTCATTGCATATAATGATGGACACAAATAACTGGCCATGGAAGAATACACCGCTACCATTTTTTAAGATGTTTTTATGTACCTTTATGGTTTCATGGCAGAAAGGTAGCAGCAAACAAAGTATTTTCTTATCTAGAGACTATTATATCCCATTAACTTTGAAAAAATAGCAGAAGTTTTACCTAAAAGCATGTCTTTTCCCATTAGCCTGCCTCTACTCTGCCTTAGTGCCCCACATCACACACAGCCTGCCTTCAAAAACCTTACAACAGTTATCTTTGCACAAAAAATGGGGTTCTTATGAAGTAATCACAGTATCATATTCTCTCTCTGAATGCAGCCATAATCCATATCTAGCAAAGTTTTTTCCTTGTCAAAATTCTATGTGGAAAGCAGATCACAGTGTCGTGACGGCAGCTCTCACCCCCACGACTTGCTGACAGCTTTTGAGCACTGCACACTTCATGTTGTCACCTTCCCATTCTCCTCCAGAAGTGGCAGCCAAACTCTGAACCAGAGTTGTTAGGTCACCTTAACTATGTACAGCAGGCTTGGGGCTCGCAACAGTGAAGAGCAGCCCTGGCACGGCAGCAAACAGCTCGTACATCTGCGTACCAATCTGTTCTGTCTCTCAGCTGCAACTTTATGTGGCTACAGCCATTCACTGTGCAGGCACACGCTTTTCATCCTTCACCCACCAGAAGAGGCTGGCAAGTCATTTTGGAACAGCCAGCAATGCTACTGACAGATCATGTGCTGCAACACACAGGCAGGGCAATATTTTTAAAAAAAGCTCACGGAAAGCGCTCGCCATGCCAGATGTATCCTGCCTTCTGCTGACTCCTGTCCATCTCTCCCTCACTCCTTTCCTGATTTAAATTGTAAAACCACCACACTGCGCAAGCAGGAGGTGGAGTGCAGGCCCTTGCACTCCTGGTCCTGTGCCACTGCACTTGGTATTTGTGCAGACATCACAAACACATCAGGTACCTCCAGGCACCATGGTGGTGAGTAGCCAGCAGAAGGGCCAGCTTACCCTACCTTTCACTGCTACTCTCTCTGCCCCTCACACCAGTTGCACAGCCAGTGCTGGTGGGTAAGAGCAGGAGCCCAGGCAAGCAAGTTCCTTTGGAGGGGATGCCTGCAAGATCCATTTGTCCAGGGCTTTTCTAGAAGGACTTCTTTGGAATTGGCCCTAAAGGTTTAGAGTGGCTTACGTGAACCTTTTCACAAGTGGCCTGAGCATGTCAGGGTCATTTCTGAAAGGCTGAAACACCTGAAATGCAGATGCAGAAAGGACACTTATCTTTGCTGCTATCTTCTATTTTGATCTTACCATTTTCAGTGTATTTATTTATATAAAGGATGACATCTAGATATCTTAGTGTAGAGACCCAGGTTTCAATGAATTCCAGTGAAATGAGAAATGGCAATTTTTAACCTTTCTTATCACTTTCTTCACATGGTCTCATAATTTCTTTAATATTTCAGAAAGAAGAACAATATGAAGGTACTACAGTTCACATATCTCAGAGGAGCTTTTTAAAATGGATTTGGGTTGCGTGTATTGATCTGTTTTTATTTTCTCAAGACTTCAGTATCAACCTCAGGGTGGTTTTAGCATCACTGATATATGCAAATGCATATAATGGGTTATACCGTTAGCAAGGTGGTCTCTTTCTTCCCTCATTAAGCAAACTTATCATAGCTGGTTCCTCAATATCCTAGAGGATTAATGTTTACCATCATGGCAGTATCCAAACCGATGGGAATTCAAACGCTTTATGTTATGAAGTCAGAAATAGAAAACCTGCCAGCTTAGAACTCACGTGAATTGTTTGGTACTGTTAATATTTTACAAAATTTGTAAATTGACACCTAGTATATACCATTGTGTAGCTGTGTACTTTGCACCTGCTAGAAAAGATAAATATTTTGGTTTTCACATTTTTAAATATTTTTCTCTTTAAATAAAACACTACTAACATTAACTAAATGTAAGAAGAAACAACAGCTGTTGGCACTTCCATAATAAATTGTTAAGTGTATTTTTGAGCAAAGACACTATCCTAGGGAAAGCAAAATGACTACTTAAGCTACAACTTCTTTTTTAAATAGGTAATCTGCTAAATTAGAGACTAAAATTCTCCATATTTGCTGTGATATAAAAATCTACCACGCTCACTTTTCTCTTTTGTTATCCAAGAAAATATTGAGGTTTGGTACAACAGTAGTTACCAACAAAACCACTGAAACCTTTGTGTTACTGAACTCCTTGGATGAATGCTAAAAACCATGATATGTCTATCATTAGTTCAAACACCCATAATAATTTAGAGAATCACTTTCTATTAAGTATTCTGGTTACTGTTATGATTTTATCCCTTTACATCTATGAAACTCTCTGCATTGAAGTGCCATAGCCAACAGAGAGGGATCCCCCCTAATTTATCCTTGAAAGAGATTATTCAATAACTTAGCTGGTTCAAAGCCCACCCACTTGGAGATTGTTCCTCAAGATCACTATGAAAATGGCAAAGACTGGAATAGACAGGTTTGAGGTTTTTGCCTCTAACTGGATTTGAAGTAACAAAATAATTATAAAGGATTAAAGAAGGAAACCAAGTCTTAAACCATAAAAATGTAAAAAGAGAAGGTGGTTAGCGACGGGGGAGTAGTGTTTCAGCAGTCTTCATAGGATAGGAAGGTAACTGGAGAACATACCAGCGAGAGATGTGACATGGGAAACTATGACGTGAGAAACCATGAGCTCCTCAAACACAGAAGGACATGGATGCTCTCTGGTGTGATGGAGAGGACTATACACAACAGTACAAACACTGACAGGAAACATGAAATTATCAAATTGAAGAGAATAAAGATGCATGTGGATTTTGGTATAAAGGGATCGAAGCACAGTTCAATCAGTAACCAAAAGGACTGATGAATGTTGGAGCTATTTAAATAAACAAGGACTGTTTGTAGCTGAGGGCAGTTTGTCCTTATCAGGATTGAACCAAAAATACATTTGTCCTACAGTACTCTCCCCCAGTCTCCATTAATATAATTAAGTTAACTATAGACAAAATCCTGACCTAATGACAACGTGAAAACAACTCTAAAATCCACATTTAATATGTTTGGTCCAGAATTTCACCTTATTTATAGGATTTAGTCACAATGAACATTCACAAGAATGGAAACAAAACTTTAAAATAAATCTGTTAACTCAAAAGAAATTCAAAGTTGCTTGTGATTGTCTTTAGAAAAAAATCTATGTCCATTCACATAGGTTTACAGAAATATACAAATAGAGGAAAGTGTTCTGTACTTGAGAAGCCAAAATAGTTACAGGTATTCTCTCTTTTTCAATTTAACTGCTGTGGAGTTTTTCACCTCCCTTTTTCTTGCTTTGTGGTGACTTGATTTTCTTTCCTTTTTACTGTCACAAAGGTCAGCTTTCTTCATGAGCCCCAGTTCAGCACAATCAAAAAGAAATACAGAGAATTGCACTTGTTTTGTCAGTCGTAAAGCTGGCATAAGTTCCTAGCACCATGTGCTTGAATGTTGAAGTACAAGTCTATAAAAGAAGGATTTTCTTACCTCATGTAAAAAGAAATTAATAGACTGAGAATAATAGAAAGGAAACACATACAGTTCTGAGATTTTATAGAACAAAAAACCTCATCTGAACATATCTGATTGAAAAAAAAAAAGCTGACTTAATCATTTGCATTGTACTAATTACATTCAATTTAGTGCATCATTATAGTACATAGTAATTTTCCTAGAAAAACTGCAGCCTTCTTTAAATTTTGCAAAGATACTTCTAATAAAATAATGCGTTTCTGATATTGTATGCCTACAATTCCATTCAATAGGATCTCAACGTACCTTCCCTGCTATGTTTTAACCATCGTATTCTATTTTAATTGGTTTTATGGCTTATGGTTTTATACCATTCTAATACAACTGCTAGGAAAAAGCCTTCCAAATGCATGCTGGAAAGTTGACAGTAAACCAGAAAAACCTCCAATTTCCTGATTGGGTAGTAGCTAAACAGGATTGTAAAATTAGATTTTTTCAATAATTCAGTCACTAAAAAAAATGTCACTTCTAAGAAAAATAGAATGGAGATAATACAAAGCAAGGAGCAGCCAGTATGTGGTAAAGAAATGGCAGTATGCGAAAGGAATGTATTTTCTCTCTCCTCAACCACCATTGTACAATACATTGAAAACAACTTTTTTTGTGCTCATTGACATAAAAAAAAATCAAAAGTATTACATATTTTATTTGGTTTGGGTTTTTTGGGTTTTGAAGGGGATTTTTTGCACTGTTTAGTTAGTTTTGAACAGGAAAAAAGGTAAATAGCTTCAGTTTTATTTATACAATATAAATACAGAAAAAAGTTAATGTAGAATTGACTGGAATGAAGTTTAGACCATCAACGTGCCAAGAAACACTAGAAAGAGCCTCTTAACCCAAAAAAACCCCTATATTTCAACAAGAAATTAACGCTCAGATGCCATCACCAGACACTCCATATCACATCTGGAATGAGCTGTGTGCATAGACAAGAACATTCCACCTCTTCTCACATAAAGGTGTCACTCTGAAGCTACAGCCTGAAGAGTAACCACCCCACCTCCCTGAAATCTAAGTTTGTGCTCCCTTTTTCATCCCACCTTGACACTATTCTCAATTTTTGAATCAACTGCATCAACTCTGGAATTGTCCCAGCCTTTGGGAAGTGCAACACTGATGAAGACGAGCCAGGAGATATTGCTGAACATCGCATCCCAACCGCTCTGTCACAAATGCTGATCACGTGACTGGTGGCAAATGTCCAAGTGGCCCTTTATTGATGAATCAGTTACTGTCACATGAATTCATCCTCACTGCTGACTCAGGTAAGCATCCCTATGCTTTTAGACCTGAAAGCTTCTCTTGCCTCTGTCTGTATTTTGAAGATCTGGGAATGCCTAACCCTCAGCAATTTCAAATATCTATTGTTTTCTAGATGAGATTTTGTGAAAGCTACAAAATACAAAATTTCATCAAAGCAGAGAAAGAGGATTTTGAAAGTTATTTTGCAGGAAATTATATATGAAAAGAAAAGAGATCTTTATCTGGTCCAGCAACATGCAATGGAATCTGAAGACTACTGTCTTGCAGTTCTTATGTGACTATTCAGCAGTGGAAAGAGCCTCAGTGGAAGCTATCCAAATGACTTTAATTAGACACTTCAATATTAATCACTTTCATACAGTCATTCTTGCATTTTGAAAATCTCTAATTTTGAAAAGCCAGGATTACCCTGCCTACAGATGGAGGCAAGAATCCAGCTTTCTTGCTCACCTTCAATGTCTTAAAGTTGCATAAATGAGGCAATCTGATGTTCAAAGAAGAGAAGTGATGCTAACTTCTATCCTCCAGAATAAGACATGGATCAACTCAAACCACAGCTGATAGCAAATCTAGGTCAAACCTTCTCTCTTTTCCTCCTCTAAAAATAATGTCTTGGACTGAGTATGATCTCTAGCAATAGGAAGTTCCAACAGGAAGAAAAGGAGAGCACCTAAAAAGGATAAAGGCAATAAACATAGGGGAACAAACTGATGCATCAGGTTCACTGTTCATCTCATTGGCATGGTGCAGGAGAGAGGGAAAAGGGAATGCTGCTAAGGAAGGAGAGAGGATATTCCATGTAGCAGTGCCTACTGTTCATATTCCCTAATTCCTCACTAAAGAAAAGGTTGCCAACAGCCAGTGCTGACACTGCAGCCAGCAGCTGCAATTTCTATGTTGAACACTTGAAAACAAAACAAGAGCAGAGCCATTGCTGCTCTCTCGCAAGGTTGACTGCTTTGGGCAGCCTCCTATGCTTAAAGCCAGCCCCACCAACAACCCAAGCTCCAGTTTGTAAGGTCCTGCTATGTACTCCCTATTCGTGGTCCTTAATGGTACCACAGCCTCCAGGCTCCCTACAGTTCTGAGGGAACCATAATACACAATACATACTGAGGAAGAAAAGAGGGTAGGTGTCATTTAAAGTACCTAAAAGTATCCCTTATTTCCAAAGTCACTTGACTTCTTTGAACATCACCCATGAAAGATGGCCTAGATTCAGCTCTATGTCTTGCCCCAGGTTTTGGCTACTCTAAAAGCCCAAGGGAGACATAAATCTAGAAAGGGAATATTTAAAAACTACTCCTGAAGAACCATTTACAAAGCTGGGAAAGACAGCCCCTTCCAGCTTTTTGGGTTTGGTTTTTTGATTTTTTTTTTTTTTTTTTTTTTTTTTTTTTTTTTTTTTTAACCATAATGGGAAGTCAGACATATGCCTGGGAGGATAAATGCAAATACTGCTTGCTTTGTATCAGTCTCTTCCTAGACTGTAATTCCCATAAGGCTATCCTCACCCACTTGACATAATACTACAGGGATAAAGTATCCCACCAGAAGCCCTGATAGGAAAGCTTAAAGCTATGTCTTGGGATGCGAGGGGAAGGGAGTTGTTACCTGCATTTCACCGACTGAAGTCATAGGACCGTACTGCTCTGTTCAAGTTTTATCCCAGACAATTACTGTTAGAGTCTACTATATGTCTACAGTAGCACTGGTTCAAATCAGTTTCCCATAATTTTGGAGGAAGCTGTCTTGTTCCATGAGAGCTTAAACTGACCTTTGGCCATGATATTCCAACTGATAGGTGGAGAGCAGTGCAGCAAATGGTTAATTTCTATCCAGATCAGCTCCCTAATCCAGCTCACCACTCATATTAACACCACTGGCCAATACATGGAAAGGAAAGGCTGATCAACAGGTGTAACAGGATGTGAGGGATAGCAGTGACCCCAACACAGGTCAATTAATGCTATTAATCTATTTAGCTACAAAGTGTAATTGCACACCTTATTCTCTGATTATGGCTTTACTTGCCCAATTATGACAGAGTGAACAGAATAAACCTTTAAATCTAGTTATTTAAAATATAACTGAAAGGCTGTTGAAGCAAGCTTAGTACACTAGTATCTGTCTTACATTGTTGTGACAATAAACTTGACCCAGAATCCCACAGCAAAATGAAGGACTTTTTTGTTATTGGGACTCTCAATTATCTATTATTTTATCTATAGCAAATATCTATTCTAGAGCAGCATTCTAGTTTTTAGGGTGGTTTTTGGTCATAACAGCCCTTCACGAACATCCAGAAATTTAGGACTCTTTAGTAATAGTAACTTTTACCATTAATATTCTTCTGTTGTCAGATTTGCTCACCGGCTCTAATTTTATAATATTTCCTGCAGATGGCCAGAAATAACATGCATGCAAGGATAAAAAGGAGGATGCAAATTTCAAAACAATGCCATAATCTTCATTACAGAAGTGTTCGTCTACTAATTAAGTGTGGAGCTGCACATATGGTGTCTGATTTATCCTCATATTTTCACTGATGCAAACCTGCTATGATAATATTAATGTAAATGTAACTATACCACTTTTCAGTCTGGGACCACAGAAAAGCTATTTTTTTCCTTCTCTGTTTCCACTAGGAATTGCACCTTTTTTTTCTCCCACTAGAAACTGAAAGAAAAGTAGCTACAATATCACAAGTTTAGCTATTGCAGAGTTTTTTTCTTCTGCTTTGTGTATTTAAGGGAAGTAGTTGCTTCATAATTTCATTCTCTTTTGGTGGATCAAGAATTACATTCTTCTGGTTTAGGATCATTTCATCAATGTTTTTGCTCCCAACAGATGCTATGATATCCAGCAAACAAGACTTTCTCTAGTGAAATATGTCCCAGGCTTCTGCCCTCTGCCTTAATATCTTACACTAAAATTTAATTCCTGCTGAAGAGAAAAAAGACACTGTCTCTTAACATGGGGTAATTGAAAAATTATTTCTCACTCCATAAAGACTTTCTTTCTAAGAATATTTAAGAGCACATTCTAAAGTTCTTGTTAATTTATATGTACAATTATTAGGTTTTTTATTTCACTTACCACTCACTTTCACCTCTGTTTTTTAAGCCCAGATCTGCCAAATTCTGACCCTTCACTTGTGAGCAGTTTTGTGTCTTCTTCTGAGTAAAGATGTATATTAGTACAAGCCAAAAGGAGCAGTAGGATTCAGCTCCTGTTCATACTGTTCAGCTCTTAGAAAAACATGACCTTCTATTTTCTATACTCCATTTCTTCACAGTCTTGAGAGACTAGGTAAATTTAGAAACGTCCTAAATTAGAAACTTATGAGCAACACTTCTTAAAAGTTACTTTTTCATATTCAAAAACTCAAAGATGAAATTTCCACATAGTGATAACATCAGCTTTCCCCCTCCACTCTCAAGCCCCCTCCATGGCTTTCTATGAAGTACAATTAAATTGTAAAAATATTTATTATTGACAGATCTTTCTCTGGATTGTTTCTCCTACACTTGTACTTATTAACAAACTTCAGAATAATATTTTTTGCCTAGACATAACCTTTTCAATAAGAAATTTCAACTCTGAAGTTTCACTTTAGGCCTCATCTTTGTAAATTAGTTGAACTTTCACACACATTGCATACTCATTTTAAAGCAGTTTGACTCTTTTCAGTAGCACTTTTCTATTTCACTATGCCTCAGTTTAAGTTCCTTACAGAGGTGTTTTATATTCTGAAGTCTTATAGCTGACATTTCTTATCCCATGCAAAGGTTACACGATGAAGTTACAAATTGTTATAGATAATTAAATACACAATCTTTAACACAAAAAAAAACCCTGGCTTTCTGAGGCCAAAAGGCCTTTTGAAAAATAAATTACTATCAAAAATAGAGAGAGTAAAAGCTATGCAAAAGATAACACAGGAAAAACAAAGTGCATAATTACTGCCAACCCTAAATACCAGAAATAGAAGAAAATTACTTATGCATTATATCTGTCCCACACAAATAATTCCGATGCAGTTATTACAGGATTGTAAAAGAGCTGATCCCTCAAACACTAGTTAAAAGCAATGAAAAATTCATAATGATTATTGGCTTTCAAACCTAGTCTAAATGCAGAACAAAGAATGCTGAGAAGATACTTTTCCTTAAATACTCACTGACTAGAGTGATAGCAATAAACTCTTTGTAGCAAATGACTTGACCTCCCAAATTTGCTGTGGCTTGTAAATCAGTTGACTTTACCAATAGTAACCTCAAAAATCCAGTTCTAGAGAGAAATGGTTAACTGATACTTATAAATCCCTCAAATAACCAAATATATTCCTTTCTGAAAAACACTAAGCTGGGTCTTATGGGGCTGTTGATGGATACAAATCAATATGCCACAGCATTCTTCTGATGCATGCTGGGATAAGTGAGTTGATGTTGAAAGGCAAAATTATAGTTTGAGATGTTAAGAATCTCAGATATATGGGAAGTTTAAAATAAGTCTTTACTTTGAATATTGAAAAAAATCCCAACAAATATTAATGATTTTTGCAATGCTTATATATATTGCAACTCTTTTTGGAAGAGTCCAAACTGAACAGAATCACAGAATCATTAATCATTGGGAAAAACCTCTAAGATTATTGAGTCCAACCATTAGCACAGCACTTCTGTGTTCACCACTAAACAATGTCCCCAAGTCACTAATCCACATTTCTTAACCACTTCCAGGGATGGTGGCTAAACCACTTCCCTAGGCAGTCTGTTCCACTGCCTGACCGCTCTTTTAGAGAAGACATTTTTCTTAACAGAAAAATACTTAATATGCAACACTTAAACCCCACAAATTTTAAAATTAAGAATTTCCATTAATGCATACAATCTCCTGTTGACGTTCTTCATTAGAGAAAATAACAAAGGTACAAAAGTGTCTGCTTATTTTTTAACCATTGAAAGCTTCATGATCAGCTCTTTAGGATTTCTTTCACCACTTACTCAAGATAACTCCAGAAACATGCCCAGCTTATAAAAAAATACAAGACTAACTCACTAAAATTGTACCTTCATCTCTCAAAAGGCAAGCAGAGAATGATAAAACTGAAATTATTAGCCATAATACTTCACACTGTTCATGGAGGAGTCAGATACAGCATATAAATTAATAAAAGCACTCTAAATCATTAGAGTCAGCAAATTATATCACAAACTTTCATTTAAATATCTTTATTAATGTGAGAGCTGTTCTATCTCAGAAACCACAAGAACAGGGGGTGTTATTTTTTTATGTGGATTTCTGAGACTTTGGAAATATAAATCAAATTATCAGCATAGATTTATTAACAATTTATGTGTATATAATGTATATTTTTACAAAGACAAGCATAGCAGCCCTTTTAAAAGTTTACTTATGGATGGAAGAGATTACTGAGAGCCTAGAGCAGTAGATGAATATGACTATCACACAGAAAAGATATAAAGGACCCGAAAATATTAAAATATGAGGATTTTGGTCTTTTGGGGACACCAATTTTAAGATCTGATGCTTGAAGAACACTCCTAATGTTTCAAATGCAACCTCCAAGGTGCAGAAAACCTCCCTCCACTCTGCTGACAGCACAAAGAACATACAAATGTAGACTGTTTAAATATTTCTCTGGGAATAATTCTCCAAGCATAAAATAAGAGAATCAGCCTTTTATTAGAGAGTACACTAAAATGCAACGATAGCTAAGAAACACAGTTTATATCCACTTGAAAAATGGCTTTCAGTTCAAAAGATAATTAGCATAATACAAAAGTTAAGTCTCAGGACTGATCTGAATTATGGGGGTTTTTTTCAGTGTCCCAAGGACAGAACTAAATCAGCCCATGCATCTATGTCTAAAAAAATTTTTACAGAATATTACGGTTTATCAAAATCAGCCTTGAGCAAATATCATAAAATCTAAAAAAGAAATATATTTTTTGTGTTGAAATACTACCATAGCACTAATTATCACTGGGCTTCTGAATTACACGAGAATATAAAGGTAGTATAAATGAAAGATAGAAACATAACATACATGTTAGAGGACCAACAATTTTAAGAAATAGTATATTAACTCTCCGCTATACTAACAAAGATTTGTTCACCTTATAAGGCACAGGAAATAAATGAAAAATATAATCAGTCTTCAGACTATCATAACCCAGTACTGTGTCTTGTAGTTTATTTTAAATAAGAATTTTCTCTGTCAAAGTACTTGATAATATGGAAGAGCAGCAATGTGATGAACAGTATTTCAACTTAAAATTCAGCTCTCAAGATTAAAAACATCAATTTCTCACTGAAGCCGAGATAATGGCTAACCTTGGCTGTTACAAGGAGAGGGAGGATCTGTGCAACTTAATTCCGCTTGACAAGGACAAACCCAAAGTACTGTCACAAGGGGTTTCTCTTCTTTCTCTGTGGCCTTTTCACTGCAAAAAACTGATGATGAGCTGAACTTATGTTTACATCTTGAAAGCA
This sequence comes from Dasyornis broadbenti, assembly GCA_013397935.1. NCBI lineage: Eukaryota > Metazoa > Chordata > Aves > Passeriformes > Dasyornithidae > Dasyornis > Dasyornis broadbenti. The sequence goes on along the minus strand of VZRN01002134.1, from coordinate 128,420 downwards.
GAGAGAAAGGAAGGGCTCACTTTCAAAATAAGATGCTACTTTTAAAAAAATAACTAAGTTTAATACAAATATAATTAATTTAAATTATTTATCTAAACTAGAGAGACATGGAGTTGATGGGTAGACCACTCTGCGGATGAGGAATTGGCTGGACCTCAGTGCTGAGGTCCAGCAGTGCTGAGTCAATGGTTCAATATCAGTGCTGAGTCCTCAGTGCTGAGGTCAATGGTTCAATATCCAAGTGGAGACCAGTGACAAGTGGCATTCCACAGGGGTTGGTATTGGGACTGGCGCTGTTTAACATCTTTGTCAGTGGCATGGACAGTGTGAATGAGTGCATCTACAGCAAGTTTACCAATGACTCCAAGCTGCATGGTTTAGTTGACATGCTAGAGGGAAAGGATGCCATCCAGAGGGACCCGGACAGGCTGGAGAGGTGGGACTGTGCAAAAACTCTTGAAGTTCAACAAGGCCAAGTGCAAGGTCCTGCACCTGGGCTGTGGCAATCCCAAGTACAAATAAAGGTTGGGTGGAGAACAGATTGAGAGCATCCCTGCCAAGAAGGTCTTGAGGGTGTTGGCTGACAAGAAGTTCAACATGACTCAGCAATGTGCACTTGCAGCCTGAAAAGACAAGTCCTGGGCTGCATCAAAGGAATTGTGGAGAGAAGGTTGAGGATCCTCCCCCTCCATTCCATTCTTGTGAGACCCCACCTGGAGTACTGTATCCAGCTCTGAAAATCTTGACAAAAGGATGTGGCCCTGTTGGACCGAGTCCGAAGGAGGGCCACCAAGACGACCAGAGGGCTGGAGCACCTCTCCTATGAAACATCTCTCCAGGCTCAGAGAGTTGGGCTTATTCAGGCTGGAGAAGAGAAGGTTCCAGGGAGACCACATTGAGTCCTTCCAGTACCTAAAGGGGCCCTACACAAAAGATGAAGAGGTCCTTTTTACAAGGGCATGTAGTGACAGGATGAGGGAGAAGAAACTGAGAGTAGGTTTAGATTATATATTAGGAGGAAATTCTCCACTATGAGAGTGTTGACACACCAGAGCAGCTTGCCCAGAGAAGTTGTGGATGCTCCAAGCCCTGGAAGTGTTCAAGGCCAGATTGGATGGACTTTGAGCAACCTGGTCTAGTGGAAGGTGTCCCTTCCTATGGCAGGGGGTTGGAACAAGATGATCTCTAAGGTCCTTTCCAATCCAAAGGATTCTTTCCTTGATAATATCAGATTTTGCAGTTCTATGAATACTGCAGAGACAACTGAGCAAATGTCTGGAAATTATACCGTCTTTCTGAGAATCTTCTGAGCATTCACCTCTGAGACCTGAGGAACATCTGTAAAACACTGACAACATCTGCCTTTAACAAAAGTACCTGGTCTCAGACTTCTTTCAGATCTAAATCTTTCATAAAAGATGAATAGTTACCAAGTACAAATATCACATCTTATAAAATCTTCTGCTTTTTGTTGATATATGACTCAAAACAGACCCTTAGGAGGGAAAAATTAATCACTGCTGCAAATGATGGTGCAGAAGGAACAAAACCCTTTCCAAAATATGATAAAATAATTCTCCTTCTCTTAAAATATAGATGTTAAAGGATTTTCAAAATTAACAAGGTCCATCTTTTCTTTTACTTAGATACTATAGATTATTTTCTGCTCTATTAACAAAAAGTTGGACTACTGCAACTCTAAAACATAGGTATTTGTGAACTGGTCATTCATTCATATGCATTTAGCTTTTCAGTGCACTACAGCTTGTTCTCAGAAAGCAGATACTAGTCTTTTCTATGTATGTACTAAAAGTGTTTGAATCTTGCATGTTTCTCATTATCACTGGAAGGCCATGACTGTCACCAAATACAGTCCTCAATTATATAAATATTTGTAACATTAGTGCAGTATATTCAGTCTGTAACTGAATCAAAGGGTGCATTTACTTTTTGACTGCTTTTGCATATGAATTAAGATTTCCATTGATCTACCAGAATGATGAGAAAGTGCCTTTTTTTTTTCTTTCCTAGCAATCATGTTTGACAAAATTTATAAAACCCATAAACAACATACATTATCAGTTATAGTGGTGTTTTAAGGAAAGTTTATGAAAGAAAATATATGAAAAAAATAGAACTCGAAATGCTGAACTTTGAAACAAGTCATAATCTGCAAGCTCTTTGAAAACACAGGTTTTTTCTACTACCCGTCATGGAAGAATTTTCTACTTGCTTTTGTTTTATTGCTCATTGATTTGTTTAAATGTGTATATGTGTATAATGATTTACATATCATTTAGGAAGACAAAGCTCTCTTATAAAAATAAAAATATGTACAGTTCAGAGTTACAATGCAGAAAGCCACTAAAATATTTTATTTCCTAATGGAAGCAAAAGTATGTAAAGTAATAACCTAGAAGTTCCTATCATTTAATAAAAGAGCATTTTTAGTAATGAATAACATTTTATCTGATTAAAGTTATGAGCTGTGTTCAGATTATTTTATTTCTTTTTGTAGATATTAGGAAACTCTTTATGAAGGAACTACAAATACTTTCAGAAAGTTTTTAATATGCTGATGTGAAAATGATAGTGGCTTTTACCACAAGACCGCCTATTCAGTGGTAAAAATATTTCAGATTACAATAAACCTTACTTGGAATAAAATGAGAAGAAAGCTCTCTCTGTCAGGAAAAGAAAGAAGCATTTTAAATATCCTTCATCTTCCATCTAACATTTTCAAGTACTTTATTGCACAAAAAAGTCTTTCTGAAGTCTGCTCTGAAAAGCACTGCTGGACACCAACCTCAGTTAATTCAAATGCAAATAAACTGTGAACTTCAACCTACTTCAAGCAGTCAGTGCAAGCATTGCCAACTCTCCCCACATTTAACTCTTTAGAACTTCTTATTGTCCTAAGATTTGCACGACTCAGCAATGCAGCCAAATAATTCAACACTAATTTTACATAACTATGGTAAAAAGAGTGATTAATTGAATAGACTTACTATGATCATTTCTAGGATATTGAGTATAAATACTTCCATAAATGTTGCTATCAAACAAAGTTTAAAACAGATAACAAATGCATACCTCAAGTCATTCCCATTCCCACTTGGTAATGATGGGACTGCCTGGCTAGACCACAGCAACCTCTCTTGGCCAATATATTTAGCCAATACAAACAGAAGTAACAATGGCGTAGAGGAAAGGAGAGCCTTTTTGAAGTTCTTCTGCCACAGTAACTGTGCAGAAATTTCTTGATCTGCACTGGCCCATCCAAGTGAAGACACATCTGTTAACAAATGCAACTGCTAGAAAGCAACACAACCTACCAGGACACAAGACTTTGTAACTAGAGGTTACTCAACCCAAAACCTAAAGAAAGAACTTGTAAAACAGCATGAAAGAGAATAGAGCTGTGGGTTCGATTTCTCTTTACTATTTTTCATGGGCATTAGTAACCCTTGATATTGGAGATATTAGAGGGAGTTTCATATGGCACTGTTTTCAAAGCTGCCAGACAACCACGACTCTTGGTCAACCCATAGCTTTCTCAATGTCTCTTTACTACAGAGAAAATGTTTGACTTACTGCTTTTCTGATAATATGAAATTGCTCTTTGTCTTTTCTCTCTACCAAGAGGCTGGGAAAAACATGCTGTATTAAATACGTATAACACCTTATGTAAACAAGTTTCCAGTCTTTTCATTTGCTGACAGCTATCCCCTATGCTTCAGAAGGTAAAAAAAAAAAAAAAAAAAAACCTTGAACTAAAAAACAGGATTAAGCAGATTTACAAACAAACCTGCTAATCTATTTACTTTAAAATTACGCAGCATAACAGACCAAGCCACACTGAACAGTTAATGAATATGGCCCCATTTCTGCTTAGAAAAGCTGTAGAACAAAGTCTAGAGCAGCATTTGATTAATTGCTTCCCCTTGAGCCAGTGATTCACTCCAGCGATATTTAATGTCCACAATTATCCCATAATATTTGCCAGTCTGGAGAAAAATATTCAGAATTTACTTCCTAAACTTCATTTGACCTCTTAACCTTTGAGATATCAAAGCCAAGTTCAGATCTGTTAAATGGCAGAACTATTCCTACTAGAGCTCCATCTTTATATTTAGATTTGAACTAACAGAACTGAGCAGAGCCTTGTTTTTACTATTATTTTACAGTCTCTAAAAGAAAATTGTGGCACAAAATTTGCATTTTCTAAAATGTTATATAAAGTCACAGTTTAGAACTGCATGCATTTGTCTAAGGAAAATAAAAGTTTGGTATTTTTAAAAGACAAATTATGTCATTGTAACAGTTCTTTTCTTCTAAGATTGAATATTGCTTTGTAAGCAAATACTGAAGATTACTGGATAAACTCACACACAAATAAAATCATAATGAAAAACTGACATGATTAGGTAGATCTAGAACACACCTAGAACTGAGCAACCACATTTGGGCTTTTGCTTACTGTTTGTTGTTAAAGGCCTTAAACCGGCAAATAACCAAGTGATCTACTGGAAAAACTATGCTTTGGACCCCTGGAAGGGTTGTGCATATGTTGATATTTTCAACAGTTGCAAGTATATGCCCTCATATGCACACCTCGGTGTGTTGGTCAGCTTAAGCAGGGTCTATATAGCAGCTATTTAAACCCAAAGTTTCCCTGAATCCTGTTTTTATAACAAAACTCCTCCCTGATTTTGCATTAGTTTTGCAGTCAGCTGTTTGGTCAAGTCATTAACGACTTCTGCATGGTTTTGATAAAGGACTTTGAACAGCGTATTATACAAAATCATATTTTCACAAGTTTACAAATGTGCTTGAACAAGGTTTAATACTGCAGACAGACTTTTTCTGGTTAGAGCCAATGACCAAAATGGTGATGAACCACACTTAATATATACATATATTTAGAACACTATTTTGTTGAAAAATAGCAGTGCCATTTTACTTCCTTCAGAGTATATGTATAATTTCAAATATCCATTTTTCAAACATGATTTATCAAATAAAGCAGCCTAATACAAATGAAGGCAAAGCATTACCTAGAAAATACAATCAGATGTAAGATATAAATTTAAAAGCGCAGAATTAATGTCTTAGTGTCAAAGTTTATCATCTGATTGATGCTGGTAAAATGACTGGTCTCAGTAAGGTCAATGACTTTTAATCATGTAATGATGAAGATAGTCCTGTTAACTGGAAAAAGACTATGTGTATGAATAAAGACCACTCAAGTGAACAAGGATTTGCAGATTCAGGCCCTGTATAAACATTGAAAGTTTGGACATAGAATTAGTAGTTTGGAATTGTCCTGTTTTGGGTCTTTTTTCCCTTCAGTATTATTGTACTGTCTGCACCACATGGTTCAAAAGAACTTTTTCAAAATAATTTTGTGATGTCTACTTCAAAAAGTAAACATCCTGAATCTCCATACCTTAAAAACCATCATTTAAAGTTATATCAAAAATATTTCAAAGCTAATTAATATTCAAGTAAATGACAGATGATAGGAGCTGTCCTAACTGATGGGTAGACTATTAATGAAGGCTTGCAACCAGTGCAAGTGCTGTGTGATAAGCTTTCATTCCCTACTGTTGACAGAGGAAGGAGAGAGCTGTTTTATCATTGGGGAGGGAGGAGGAGGAGAGAACAATAAAACATATTTTGCAATTCTACCCAAATGTAATGAACATCTTGGCAACCTAAACTACTTGCTACTCATTTTGTTAGCTTTCAGCTTTACTCATCAGTAGATCTGTGCTGCTGCCCAACGGTTGTCTTTATGCTCTAGCTGATACAAACATTACCAGCAAAAAGAATCCACCCTAACATTAAGGAAATTATGCAGGAGCAAAAAAATGCTGTAATACTATGAAGCAGCCTCCTTTTATCAGCTTCATCTCATCAGCAAAAGTTACTTTACCATCACAGTTACCACAACTGCTAGCACTTGTGCAGGACAACTGTGTAGAGAAACACTTGTGGTTTAGGTCCCAGTTCCTAAGAAAATTCATCACAACCAAAAGACTATGATGTGCTACGTAATCCTAAAAAACATAAGGTGGGGACCTCCTTTGCCTGCTTATTTCTGTTCAGTTATCTCAGCAGCACTGGCTAGCAGCAGCAGCCTACTCCTTCTGGAATCAGCCTTAATCTCAGACAGAAACCCCTGCGTGGTGCTCAGCTCTGCGTGTGCAGAAATCCCTGCAAGGCGCTCAGCTCTGCGTGTGCAGAAATCCCTGTGTAGCACCGAGCCCTGCGTGTGCACAACTCTGACAACTGACAGAAGCAGCAGCAAACTCCTCTGTGAAGCAGAGCTCCTTACCAAGCTCACGGAAGGTTAAACACTGCTGAAAGAACAAGACATTATATCTGCCCACACTTCTCAGTTCTATTCAATTACTGACAACAGCAGTCCTATAAAGGCAACATAATATAGTATTATTAAATCTGAGATTTGCATTTACACCTAGTTGCAGCCTGGAAGCAGGCCTGATGTTCACCCAATATCAAAGGAAAAAAATTCACAACTTTCACAGACTCACATCCCCCAGGTTGACCTTGGAGGCAGAGGTGGTGATCCCTTTCATAAAGGTGCTGTTACACAAGTTCACAGTGTTACAGTGCTGAATTGTTTGTCAAGTAACAAGGTACCACCACCCTTCTGTTACACACGCATATAGGCACGCACAAGAACACAGAGCAACATGGGGCTATGCTTTTAAATCCTCTCTAATTCCTACTTTACTCTCTACTTCCCAGAATGACCTCATATATCCTATCTTCCCCCAGAGAGAATCAACCAGAGCTTCTCTAGTCCCCCCACACCGGTTTTTATACAAAGAAGGTTCTGTAATGTCTTTTAAGATCTTTCTATAATATTCAAGATTTCTAAAACAAAACATTTTCAATCATTTAAAAATTACCCTGAGAGTCAGTTTTCAATAAAAATAAGCCTTGAACTTTCATTCAGATTCATTTTTTGTTATGGAGCCCTTTTCACTGAAAGCTGCACCCCTTTTCCAAGCCTTGCCCCTACACCGACCTAAGGGCTACCAAGCTTCCAACTTTGCTCTGCATTTGAATGCCAGCTCCTCCATCCCACCCAGCACTCCGCTACCATTTATGTGAAAAATACATCTGTGTGTGTGTATTGGTATTGCCGCTTACCTTGTCCAAGAGTCACTAAAATCCACAACGGAAAAAAAAAACCCAAAATCCCCAGCTGGACGGGTCCTCGTGCAAACCGCAAAGAGAGGAGCACTTCTTCCTTTAACAAAGCCAAAAGCGGCTCCGCCGCGATCCGGTGAGCGAGCGAGGCGAGCGACTAGTCCGGAGCAAAGTGGGAGCAGTTCCCGGCACGGCGCTTCCCGGNGGCCCGCCCGCCCTGCGCGACTGCCGCCCGCCCGCCCCGCCGCTCGCACCGCCCCCGCGCCGCCCCCAGCGCCGGGCGGGCTCCCAAACTTGCGCTCGGCTGGGGCCTCGCTCTTCTGCCTCGCTGCGTTTCTCTGTGGGGCGAGGGGATGGAATGTTTCGTGTTGCCTCAGCCCTCCCTCGCGGAGGGGTTCCCTGCCCACCCGGAGCGCTGTTACCCCGGCGGAAGTCACCGAATCCTCCTTTCGGGTTCCCCTCCGCAGGGCCGTGGCCCCGCTCCCTTTTGCCCGGCCGCCTCCGCTCGCAGCGGTGCGCACAGAGCCCCGGCCCCGGGCAGATGGCAGCGCCGGCAGCGAGAAGAGCAACTGCTGTGGAACAGCGAATAACTTCCCCCTGGAGCACAGACGGGTGTTGTGCCGGCGTGTTTCAAGCAGGGGGGGGTGTTATGCAATATTCATGAACTTTAGTATATCAACGGGCTACCTGAAAGCTCGAGCATGCTGGAGACTTTGCACACCTGTATCGGTAATCCCTGCGATCCACACCAGATTTCAGTGCTTGAGTACCAAGGTAGAGGTCCCTGGTAACCCTTGGCAGAAACATGGACATGTTACTGAGAATCTTATTTAGTGATGAAAACCGAGAGGAAAAATCACCTTGAGATAAGACCATTAATTACATGCTCCGTTTATAAGCAGGAGAAGAGGCACCTTTGGATGAATAATCAAAAAATCCAACTGGAAGCTAATCACCTAAAAAATTAGAAATACATTTATGTGAAGTCAAGCAGAGAAATAGTATTTTGAAGTCTCACTTGAAGCTGCTTTATTGTGAGATAACAGGTTTAGTTATCTGATTTATTCATTTTAAATTAATTTACTATCCATTCCACCACTTTTAAAGAGTAGCTACTTCATCTTCAATGTGAAGTCATTATGAAAATTAAGTATCTATTCCTCACGCCATTATAAGATACCTGTTTTGTGCCTTTGGAGAAAATACATTACAGATTAAAGTATTAAACTGCTTCTAAACCACCCATGGCTAGGGTAAAGCCAGACAGAGGTCAGCTGCTCTGACGTACATCAGCTTTCTGTGTTAATTACACTTGTGTCTACATGTGGAATAAACATGTAGTGAGAAACAAAACTAGGTAAATACCATACCTAAAAACTGAACTAGTTAACAGAGGAAATAATAAAACAGGATAGGTTGGATTGCATTGACTTACTACTGTTTTGTGAGGGAGATCTTACTGGAGTGATAATTAGGTCATGGCACTGCAAGAAGAAACATGATTGACTTTGACACACAGAGTGTGGAATATAAAGCCAAATAAACCAGACTTTCATTGACCCAACCCCTTTTAATTGCCAGTTATCATGAAGGCAGCTTGTCTGGCATATGGGTTGCATTTCTGAAACCCTATTGTTTTACTTCTCCCCTCATTTTTTTTCTTAAGCCCTCTCAGTACTTTTGCAAAGTACAGACAGAATATAATTGCACTACTTAAGGACAATTTTTGCAGCACAAAATTGATATTGAGTCTACTAGCACAGCTGCAGCAGAAACTCTCCTGGGACAGAGCTAAACCCCAAACTGACTTTTTCAGAACTGAGAGGAAATTGAAATGTTGTGAGGGTGAATAGGAACCTTGTTTATCCATTCTCCTACTTATGAAAGTACACGAAACAAACAATCAACAATTAGGTAGATGTTTTATATAACCCAATTATTGAAGTAGTCAGGAAATTTGTCACATTATGCAAGGCCTGACATACCATAACTTTCTGCTTGGCTTTGCAAATTAGCAGACAATGAAGCCCCAAAATAGCATATGGAAGACCCTCAAAACTTCTGAAAAGTGAGGACTTGCACTCCTAGATGTCAGTAAATAGTGACACAACTATGTGATACATTAAAGTGTCTTGGCATTCTTGCATTTTTGAGTGTGTTTATCTGTTCATGCTTGTCTTTCTTCTTTGTAAACTCACTGAGATATTCAATTTAAAAGCTCATATTTAATTAAAATTACTTTAATGTATTTTTAGCACATACAGTTTTTCTAATTTTTCCTCTATTTTAGGTCTGTATCAGCTATCATAGACCATAGTTGGAAAATAAATTTTGTTTATTACTATCCTGACATCTTTCTGTTTTCTGCTTAATGGATATTGTTGGTTCTGTTTTTACACACACACAAAATACATGAATGAATTAGGTTATTTTATGATTGTTATTGTTTTGTGACCCATGCATTACACCATGACTTTGTGCAGTTCAAACATTTTCATCTATAGAGTAATGGGATGTTACTTTGTGGGATGTAATGCAGACCAATTATATATTATTGTAATGAAGAACTTATTCTGTGCCTAACAATTAACTGTTAGTCCAGAGAGACTGTTGCTGCTTAGTAGTTTATTTCTGGATTCCATAACCTTAATTTGGATACTTTATGATCATATCTGGTAGATCCCACATTGTATGCCAGACGATTTTCAGTTTGGTATACTCCTGAGCCCCATGTGCTTGACACTCAGTTATGCTTGGTTTTTATTTTTCCTACCCCAGTTTTTTTTTTTTTTTTAAGCACTTGCCATTGGGCAGAGGAGAACACATGCAGTAAGTATTGGCGTTTTCTTGTAACGATGAGAAACACAGAGGAACTTCAGAGATGGTTTATGTTTGTTTAGACTATAGATATTAATAATAAAGATCCTCTATTTTGTATTTATGAGATGCTGCTTAATATAAGACCTAATACAGTGAGAAATTTTATGCAAGACAAAGAGAAGACCAAAGTTTCAGTATGTTAAAGGAAAATTAATGCAAATAATAGATTATAAAAGTTGTTTTAGCAACCTATTCAGTATTTGTCTATGCCATGGTCAAACTCCAGTTAGCAGTCAAAAACCACGACCATCCAGAACATTTGCTCTCACACTTCACAGCCTATTCATAACTCACTGAAGTTAGAACAATAGTCACTTTCTTTGACTAATTTTTATCTCCTTTTCTACTGCAAAAAATTCTGGAGAAGGGATTATATTCCTTGCAAACAGCATTGCATGCAAAATGAATGCAGAATTAGAGAGTAAGCAGACTTTTTCAGAAGTGACTATTTTTCTTCTCTTGGCTTTTCTACTGCTAGCACTTCTAAAGCAATTTAATTTCTATTTTTTTAACTTGTGCTTGGGATTTTATGTTAACAATCAGTAACAGACAAAAATAGGACATTTCAGAAGCTCGTCTTATTACTTACTCTTTAGATTATTCCACTGACTTCTGTGTGGCTTGGTACCCCTCAACACCTGCAAGTTCAATAACAAAATTTTATTTTTCTGTGATCTGTCTTTAAACATTTGAATTGAAAAGCATCTCCATTAATAGTTGCCAAAGAATTCAGAATATTAATATCTGATACAACTAAATGTTAATTAATTTGTTGTCCCAAATTAGCCCAACAGTTCCAATGTAGTAAATAAAACTAAAAAAACAAAAAATTATTATTTTTTCTTTGACTCAAGAATATGCAACACCTTAAACACACTTATATTTGTAGCTTAATATCAAACATAATTTTAGGCATGATAAATTCTAGCCATAATGAAGTCTTATTTCAAAATATACAGTCCAAAGTATTGCCCTTTGTAGGATTTAATTTCCACTTCTTCTTAACAAATTATTCCTCTTTTTTTTGAAGGCAACAGCTGCCCCTCCAGAGCAGCTGCTACTAGTGAAGATCATTGATTAGCTTGAAGTCAATGACAGCAGAGGAACTCTCAGGATGCTCTGATATGAGATAGCATGAATAATCCTCCAAATCTCTCTATCTTGCACACACACAGCATGAAGTTTGGACACATGCGTCTTTCCCTCATTTTCCACTGGTCTAATTCACTCAATGTCTGTTCAATGTTTTAATGAAAGATGATAGCATATCCACTATAAACTCTCTTCTGAACAAAAGGTGCAAGAAATGTATTGAGACCTGGACCAGTGCTTTTATAACAGCAGGGCGTCGTAAGCACCAGAATGACAGACACTGGCAAATGGCATAGAAGAAAATTAGCTTACTTGTGGCTTGGAGAAAGGTTGTGCCAACCATCTGTCACAGGAGATCTCCCAAATGATGACAAGGATCATAAAAGCACATTAAGGTTTTCCCCATATCTCCTCAAAGCCAGTTCTCACAAAGGGACCCAAATAAAAGGAATATGCATTATTGTTCACACACAAGAAACCTACCTTTGAAATTCATCAAAATAATTCAAATGCATACTACAAAATAACCAATGTAAACTCGGCATATGTGGGAGAAACCTAGGCTCTGAGGCTAGATCTGTAGATTTTTTCATTATTTCTAATAAAATAAATGTGCTAAATTCATTTCAGTGTGTAGCAGCTTGCAGCGACAGTAATTCTGACAAGATGACGTTGCTCCTATTCTCATCTTGTGAAAATAAAGTAACAACTGATTAAACAGTAAGAAGATAATACACTACCGAATTAATATCCATGTTAAAAATTACTGTTGGAAAAGAATTAGGCAATGAGGATAAATATTTAATTTCATATAATCTAGCTTTTTTCAACTTCATTTGGGATCAAATAATTTCATTATTCATTATCGTTGAAATCTGAAGGCATAATACCACTCAATAGTAGATAATGCAGATTCTGTTAAAAGAAAAAACAACAAAAAACTTCACACAAAGAGAAAGCTGCAGATACTCAATTTCAGTGCATAGTTATAACATTTATAAGAGATCTCTTAGGGCATCTACTGGGGAACCTTAGCATTGCATGCCAAAGAAAGAGCCTGTAAAAAGGATAAGACCCTGTATCAGATTTAAACAAGAACATTAATTCAAACTTCTTTTTGGTTTTTTTTCCCTCCTCTGGGAAGTCCTCATTCTATTGACTGCAGCAGTTAAAAAAAATAACCAAATAAGAAAACTTCAGAGCTGAACTGAATGCACTGATGGAAGGGAAAGAGCTAATACTCTGCATTTCAGAATTTGGCAGTTCGTTCAATCTTGACTATTTAAATGCATATTAAGTTAAATATATCATGCTGTGTCTATATAGAAAAAATATTTTGCATTAAAAATTTTACTAAAACCATAATGAGGAATTTAATTCATAGGAATTATGCATTGACAGGAATGTCAAAGTATTTGGATTAGGCTTGTTTACTCTTTAGATTAGTTTTCAAAACTATTTAGATATTTTGATTTTTGAATTTTTACCTATGAAGTTCTGTGGCAGTAATCCTGACATCTGTAAATAAATTTGCCATCCCATTTTTATTTGATTTATTGATTTGATTGCCATTTGATTTATTTCTGTCCACTAACACAGAATATTCTCTATTTTATAACTCATTTCCTCAAAGTCTCACACAGGTGATTTCTGGAGACATATGGTGTGTAGCTAGGAGTTTAGCTAGCCTGTGATAGAAAACAGTTGTTTAACTTATTTTACAGAAAATACAGCTTTTGAAATTTTATCAATAAAGTAGCAAACACCTCATACCAGCGTCATAAAGCTGGATTTATTTTTAAGCTAAAGTTCTGTAAGGGCCTCTCTCTCTCTTCCCTTAACATATTTTTGTGTTTTCCAAGAGTCAGTGACCCGTAACAATCACAAACTCTCGGGAGAACTGTCTGATACCTTGCTAAAAAACACCACTACAAAACCCAGAACAATAACACACCTAACCTGCTGCTGAGGCACACTGGCAAATTGTTAAGATCCACTGTCACTGCAGTTTAGGCAACTTATTTCAAACCAATAAAAATCCCCTTGAGCAGGGGATAAATATTCTCGTGTTAATTTTATGCATTACTATAAAAGTTACACTTCACAAAAAATTTTAAAAAGACATGCAGACTTCTGTGCCACTGCTCAATCATCAGATGTGCTCAAATGGCCTGTGCAGTCTGTTAGCATCCATGAATTGTCTGATCATTACAGCACTAGAGAATAATTCCTCATAAAATCTGAGAATTCCTGCATTTGCCTTAAATTTCTGTGACGGAGATGAAGCACGATCAGTTGTTTTCGAGTGAATTTTCCTGGGGAATAGGCCAACAAAAATAGTGTTTGCATCTCTGGAACAAAAGTCTAAATTAACATACACTGTTTTGTAGCCTAATGCACTCCTAGTCAGATATCTCATCATGTATCTGATTCCATCCCAAGTTGTACTGAGAATATAAAGGAACCAGTTCTTCAAAGCGTGCACTTACCGGCTTTGAAGCAAGTAGGTCTGTGAACTGTGATATCTGTACAGGATAAGAGACATTTCCTGCAGTTCTAGAGAACAAGAGGAGACTATAATAAGATAATGTAGACGCATCTTACCCTGTCTCTCCTTGAGAGCGATCAGCTTGTCCCAGAAGGGCACAAGGAATATTAAATGGGTTGAGTATTCGGTCTTATTGTCTTTGTGACTTTGATATTGCAGAATTTCTCACTTCTTTAGGAGATAAATTTCATCAGAAGTTCACACTGATACTACAACTACATATGGTAAAGAAGGCAGTGAACTTTTCAGCTGGGAGACAATGTCATTATGCTACATAGCAGTTAGTTCACAGTTATACTCAGCCAGAATCCTTCTTTGTCTTTCCAGACAATATTCTAACAAACTGAATAAGAGCAAAAAAATAAAACTGAGCAGTTCAAGAAAAATGGACATTTCATCCCCTGGCAACTAATTTCTAACCATTTTGCCACTGCTCTTGCCCAGAGGAATGATGTGATGTAAAAGGGGTAGTATAACAGCTTCGAGTTGGCAAATCCTAATGCAGAAAAAGGATCTATTCATACTTCTTACTTATAAAGTAGTTCCTGGGACAAAATTGAAGCTGTAGTCTTATATTCTGGACACATTTTATTTAATTTTCTTTTCTGTTTCATAGGTCACGCTATAAACTCTGACATTCACAAGAAACCAACTTAACTCATGCCAGTAATATGGTGTGAAATATTAATAGGCACACATTTCTTAAATAATATGAGGGATGTGAAATAGTTGCTTGAAACTCTTCAGTATTTATACCTCTCAATGAACCCAATTTGGGAATCAGCTAGTTCTACTTCAAAACTACGCTAATTTAAAGTGGCAGACCTTTAATTACATATGACATACCATCCAATTAAATGTAGAAAAATCTATTTTCACAAGAACAGTAGTATTTGAAATTAGATTCGATTTGCCAAAAAAAATCAGGTTTTCTCGAAGTCCTGTACTCAAGAAGGGAAAAAAAAAAAAAAAAAGACATTGCATTACAGCTTGTTAAATATTCAGTTGAAAGACATCCTTTCTTGTAATTTATCCTACCCTTCATGGAATTTCTATTGAAGTCAGAAATAGGTCAAGTAGGTTCTTTTTCTTCATTTTTGTGAAATTTATAGAAATTTGTTTGAAAAGGATTATCCAGTAACACATGAATATAATGAAATTTGGAAGAAAAAATTAGGAAAAAGTAAAGCCTTATTTTGGTTTTAAAAGCAATTACAAAGATGTTGTTGAAATTTATTATAAAAAAAAATTTTGTGTTTATCCATAACACATCTGGTTACTTTACAAGTGTTCACAAATACAAATCACATTACTGCTGTATACTTTCACAAGAAAAGAAAACACTGATGCCCTCTTTTTGCTTAAATGGGAAAAATACTGAGAGGCTAAGCTGTTTAAGCAGTTACAAAAAAAATCTGGGGCACTGCTGGGAGCAGAAGTTTCCTATTTCTTATTCATTCTTAATCACATGATAATCCTGCCTTATCAATCAACATGTCAATTTAAAAGCAGTGATTACAAGTCATCAGTACTGATGATCTAATATTTCAGTACAATCAAAAAAGACACGCAACTGGACTTTAAGGAGAGTTCAGAAAAATCACCGAAGCACGCCTTCTAGCATAAATGGTGCCGCTTTCCTGATATAATCCAATACTGTTGATTCAGGAAAGATACTTATAGTCACTTAAAAATGCCTGCTGTGCTCACTTTGCTTAGCGTGTGCTACAGAATGTATGCACACTGTATTGTTTCACTAAAAACCTCCAGAGATACAGACACTACAGTTATGTTGCCAACATTTTGAAGCAGGATCGAAATACATACCATACGTTTACATTTGCTTCTCTGCTAAATAAGTTATTTGCTTTCAGTCAGGAAGCCAACATCACTCTGAAGTTTCATAATTCAGAGATTTGCACAGTTCACAGTGCACATTTAAAAGTATATTAGGTGCTACTCACAAGTATAGATATTTAAGATATCAAATGACATTTGTCTGAATTTACATTAGAAAGCTTTAGTAAAAGGCTGCTAAGCTGCTAAATAAATCACCAGGTTTGAAATGCAGGTGCAATGTACATACTCAGTTTGCACTTTTCTGTAAGGCATATATATTCTAGCACAATTTCTGTCCACACGCACCACAAGTGGTTTTCTCCAACCGCTCTTCATTCAGTCAATAGAGATGGGTGAGACATTTTCTACTTGCAAAAGCTATTTTCTTTAGGTACATGTAATTGCTAATCATCTATGAGGTGTTTGTTCTTAGTGATTTACCAGGCACCAAAGAGGCAGAAGTTTCAAGGCAGAAACCAGGTGAATAAACCCAGAAGGCCTCTCCTTACCCTACCTGAAATCATGCACAACATAAATTTAGTCATCTGCAACTAGTAACATACCTCCTATGGGAGGTATTTTATTCACAATGTGTTGGTGTCTTTCACAATCTTGAAGGGTGATAGAGAGAAAACTAAAGTTGTGGTCTAGACAGAGAGGTACGGATTAGGTAAAGTGACTCACAACCAGTATGGAATCAGCAACTTTAAAACAGGGGCAGAAGACAAGGGTTTCATGGACAGACAGCTATATTTTCAGGAAAGAGTATTTCTTGAGAGAAACATCATTGGAACAACCAAAGGGGTTAAATGGCAAGACAAGATCACAGACAAAAAGATTCTCTGGACAGCTGAGTACAGGAAGTAGAGATAACAAGAAATTACTAAGAAACAAAAGAAATAGCTGAGGACTAGAAAAAAGCAGGTGAGAAGGAGGAAGAGAGAACAGAATTAAATTCCTGGAATAGGTGAAACGGCTAGAGATGGAGAATAGATAAGAAAACTCAGTACATAGGATACCAAGGAAAGAGAAAAGAAATATAATGAGATCACCTCATGTTTCACCTGCTATTTTTTTTAATGGAAAGCATTCAGCAAGATTTTGCTTGAAATAAAAGAAACAAAGAAGAAAGCCTGAGAGATGAATCATTAATTGTTTCATCCAAAAAATGTGAAACTGTAAACAGAAACTGTCACTCTAAATTGCAGAACTAAGAAAGCTCAGTTCAGTATCTGCTTGAAAGTAACAACTTGCAAGTCATGTTAGAATGTCTATATCTATTACAGAATAGAATAGACCCAATGTAAATTGGTGATCTTGATAATCATCTATTAAAAACTGTCTACAGATGAAAATATATTCACATAATAAATTCCCAGATAAATCTGAATAATGAATATATTTCAGATCCAGTGACTTGGCAAATACAGAAATGGCAAAATTAATGAGATATCCATGCAATGTATTTGCTCAGTTTTTTTAGACAGTACTCCAAAAATGCAGGTGATAAAAAGAAATCAAAAGGACAATGAAATTGCACTATGTGTAGGCTTTACTAATGCAGGTTATGGTGGAATTAGCAACAATATGACTGGATAGCAAATAATTACCCAAAGCTTTTCAAACTAAAATCATGTTGCACTCAAACCTTTTACAGGTGCCAAGCAGTACAAAGGCCTATTAGGAGAATTGCTTAGACCAGCTGTAAAAGCATAGCAAAATTACATTCTCTTATTTAAAATTGCTGTTCACATAGGACAATATTTTAGTCTGAGTGTCTGTGAATGCAAAACCAAATTAGTAAGTGTGAAGTTTTAACTATCCCAGCTGTGGCTGCTAACCCCACCATGCAACATAGAAATATCTCAGTAGGTCATTTAACACTAGGTCAGGTACAAATGTCACAGAATCACAGAATTTTAAGAGTTGGAAGGGACCTCTGGATATTATTTACTCCAACCCCCCTACCAAGACAGAGCAAAGTAGTAGCAAAGCAGACTAAGGTAATATACAATCTATTGGCAGTGCAGCTTTAGTGAAAATATTCTTTGAAATACAGTTTTAAAATAAAGTACAGTTTAATAACTGTGGAGATTATGCTCTCACTCTTATCTAGTTTGGTGGTACAGCTATATTCAGTGGAGTAGCCTCACTGAAACTAAATATGCAGAAACAAAGCCAAGTTCATCGTGTTGTGAATATGCTAAGGCATTCCAACAACACTCTAAGAAGAGAAACAGTTAAACAAACAGTTCAGAAAAATTAAACTGGTACAGTGTATCTATTTTCAAATAGTAAGAGCACTATTATAGGAAGTGCTTTGATTTGCTGCCTGTGGATCTATTCAACTAAGCCTGCAGCCAGTCCAGTGGATCTATTTGACTATGTATGAAATAGTGTGTGACTACATATGAAACAGAGTGATGGCTGCAAAATTTAATCATAACTGGGAAAGGATGAAAAAGTACATTGTCATATAAACAAAGTAGAAAAATAATATGGATTATTTAGACATATTGTGATACATGGATTTTATTTCTATCCAATTCTGGATGTAGAAGTATCATTTCAAATCTATAAGCAATGACTGTTCAGTAAACTTCACCTCAATGTATGGCCAACCTGCTTAAATAAAATTCTATCCTAGCTTTCAGATCATTCTTCAAATCCCTCATTCATTACCCATCTGAAACATATAATTGATTGTAATTACACCCAAAATAAGGTCACACTACAACGTGCCCTTATTCTTTATACATATGTTTATCCAACAGGTCTTAACATACTTATGACCAGTCTGCAGTTTACTGTACACAGGTCAGTTCATAAAGCCTGGTTTGGATTTGGACAAATTTTGACAAATTTTTGTGTGGTATTAGCAAAGCTATCATAAGACACGCTTCAATTTATATTGATTCTTTCCATGTGTCATCTTTGAAGGAGTTAAATAAAATTTTGACTGATCCAAGCTGTAATTGACTTTTCCAACTGATCACATCTTGCAGCTATTGGAATTGTTGGTTGTTTTGGAATGCAACTATGTACAGTCTACAGATATTTCATTAACCAAACATTTCTCCTTTTATGAGTAGTCATTATTTTTTTTCCTGATCCAGTCTTCCAAGTCTCCTAGAAAGAGCAACTCTGGTGATTTCAAATGCAGGGCAAGTGTTTTCATTTAACATATGATTGAGATTATTCTTATGTTGTTTCCTTCAATGGACTCTAACGCAATGAGACAATTGTTTTGATATACACCCTTACAGTCTAACTGAAGATTTAGATACCTAATTTTAAGCATCAAGACTTGAAGAATAATCATCCTGGTTCTACTTGAGCTCTTCCAGCAGTGTTTGTTTTTGATTAGATAAACATGAAATAATTAGAAAACTCTCAATATGAATGTGTGGTTGTATTTTGGCACACCTTATCAGAGTCTATTTTGTTGTCCCACACATAGCTCAAAATTTCATGCTGGCATTAACAGCTGTGCTTTTAGTTTCCATTACCTTTTGTGCCTTTTTCATCAAACGTGAAACAGGAGAAACTCTTTGGTGTGCTACATCGTATCTGTCACATACAGTGTTCTGAAGAGGAAATGTAGACGTGTAGAAGTGTAATCTGTGTTATTGAAAAAATGAACAAGTAGAATTATCTGTAGAACATTTAACATTCACTCTACATCGCTTTCCATCTTTCCTTGCAA
This sequence comes from Dasyornis broadbenti, assembly GCA_013397935.1. NCBI lineage: Eukaryota > Metazoa > Chordata > Aves > Passeriformes > Dasyornithidae > Dasyornis > Dasyornis broadbenti. The sequence goes on along the minus strand of VZRN01002134.1, from coordinate 109,170 downwards.
GTTTGCACGACTCAGAAGTGAACAGCATACAAAAAAACATCTTATGGAGATCTATGGACTATACTGCACAATTCAGATCAGAATTTTTAGAAAAGTGCTCTCCTGAAAGATATTTCAAATCCCATCCTTTATCCCAACTGAGATGAAAAACTGAAGTTGTTTGCTTTTTAGAATTTGACACATACTTAAAATGAAGCATCTAATCATATATTCTTTTCTTACAGAGGATGATTAATTCTTCTGATTTTGTGGACTGTGGCTGTACTGTGCTGTAAAAACCACTGTTGACTTTAATGGTCTCTTGGTAATAATAATTAAATTATTAAAATTTTAATAAACTCACAAATAAGGAAAGCATAACATTTTCATAATACTGAAAAACAAATCATTGATACCATTATAGAATTTAATTGAATAGTCTTTATTTTACTTTATATTTCGACTTGATTTTAGCCATGTAATTTTTTTTTCTAAGTTCATTATAGACCTCAAAATTATACTTACAATGCTTTCACCTTCTTAATTTCCAAACTCTTGAACCCTTTGTACAAATACACCGGGTATTATTTCTTTAGGCTTCATCAATATCACTGAGGTTTTGCCCACATTTTCTTCTAGGCAACAAGTTTACATGAATTCTCCTGTAGCATCTAATCCAAAGGATGTTTTTAGTGGAACATTGGTATGTCCAGTATTTTAGGTAGATTCCCTGATTTCTTGAAACCAGTCAGAGGATTTCTCTTATGTTCAGTAAATCAGACTGAAGCTACTATGTCCAAATAGATATTTATTCAAATAGATATTTATTCATCCTACAAGAATTAAACTCAAATGAATATTACCAAACTACTAAACCCCAAGAACCTGATTAACCATAAATAAAGTTCTTGCTACATAGTTTAAATTGTTTTGGTTCATTAATTTTGTGTGGAGCTTTAGTCAAAGTATACCCAACAATAAAAATTGTAAGCATAAAGATTTGCTTCATAGTCAGTGCCAAAAATTGTAGGAGGGAGATGCAAGGCAGCATTCAAACTAACCTACAGTGATCGTGATTTTGGATAAAATGCCCATAATGACATCATCGGGTTTGGTAGTGATAACTTAGTATGTTGTTCTATTTCCTATGCAGAGGCATACAGAAGATTTTACGGAGGTTTAAAACTGAATTGAGAACAAAGTTCCTGTGGAAACTCTCAAACAGAGTCTTACAGAAATGTGTGTGATAACTATTCTATACCCTATCCCCCTCATATTCTCCAAGAATAGCTGACATTTGTGAAGTGTCAGTGGCTTAACGCAAAGACTGTGAAGCGTTTCTAGCAGTTATCAAAAGGTATAAATATGAATGTTCTTGTTTGAAACTTATTTTAGGAGAAGAAAATACATTCTAAGGTGTCGTTAGCTTCTGTATCCTGCTATAAAATCTGTAAGAATTACATATTTTCACTAAATGCTAGTTTTAACTATTCAGTTGTGTGCTTCTGTTTTATTTGCTAGTCTTTTGCTTTCTAGTTAAGCTAGCTGAGGTATTGTTATGATGATCTAAGTTCTATTTGTTATTGTGTTGGTGTATTACCTGGAGACCATATTAAAAGGAAAGTGTCTCTTTCCTTTCTTACATTAGTCCCTGTTGTAGCAACACAGAAAAACAAAGGCCTTAGCAAGAGAGCAGAAGAATCAGAGCATTGAGGAGGTCACTACAACTGGTTCAGTAAGTAGAATAAGTAATAATACTTCCCAACATAATCGATTGAACTTGTCCATCTTGCACTTGCGAGAACACACTCCTTTGCAACCTCCAACTTGCCTGTGATATCACAAATCCATGGTGAAAACCCAGCTTCCAGGAACAGGCAGCCTGAATCTTTGACTATCAATTCTTCCTTATGAGATATAAACTTTCTCTGGTGTTAAATTGATTTAAGAGTGATACTTTTTGTATCCTTCTGGTTTTTAGTGCAGCTACCTGGGGAACTAATTTGAGAAACAAACAGAACACTTCAATTTTGTATGAGAACTCTTTCAATCTGAAGATTACGTAATTTGCACTAAATTTGATAATGTTTAAATGACTTTAAAGCAAATTAATTTTAGAGTTAATACATGGAAACTTTCATCAGCTAAGAGTATTATACAAGACCAGGTTTGCTGGTCTTCCAGCTTCACTAATGCCATTCATTTTCCTGATCCTGTTCAGAGTATTTGATGTCTCATACTAGTGAAGTCACTAAACCAACAAGAATGTTGAAAAATACTTTTCTTCGTATTTCAACTTGGGAGAATCCAGATTTACACTTTGACACATGTTTTACATGAATGCTTACCGNTGCAGCAAAATAGTTATGTGTCTCTTATTTTTATCCCCTATTTTTTAACTCTCTTCAATCTTATTAAATCCTCTGCAAGAGAATATAATGGCCAGATGATTCAGTGGTTCCCATCTGTACAGGAAAAGCTCTGGTAGCATCAGTGAGGATTTTTATGTAAAATCCTCTCATCTGGGCAACATTATTGTGCAGTCTATCTGGGAGATTTTATGAAATCATAATTCTTTCAAATTCAGAGGAAAAATAAAACACCACATAGTCAAGAGGGTAGGATTTCACCCATTCTGAGGCTTGCCCTGCCTTTTGTGTGAAATAAGGACCTTCTAATTCAAAAGGTGTACTAATTTGGTGTGGCATTTCATAAATGGAAAATTACCTTTTTTTTTTTTTTCATTTTCTAGTCCTACATCTCTAGAGAACTATGGTAAATTTAGATTCTATGTATTTGTACCAAAAGGACTTATTCAGGTAGCTTTCTGTCTCTTATTTCTGTTATTTTCCTGTAGCATGCACTTGATGTGCCCGGATATGCGGAGTGAGATTGCTCCTCCATTTTCCTTCATTTTTTTGGCTTTATTTTAAGGCTATTGACCAGAAAACAACACGGCTGCTACAGGATGCTCTTACTTTTCAACACTTTGGTATTCATCAGACCAAAATTTACCACTTCAGAACATCATGTTTTCTCTTTCCATCACAACTTTTAGATCTCCAAGGGCCTACCTTTGTTTTTCTTATATTTGCTTCCCTTGGTATTATTTGTGCTCACAAATGATGTCTGCTATAAGAACTATAATTAGACTAGTGTGTTTCAGCCATCAGGTAGCTTTGAGTAAATATGAGAACTGTGCTATCTGGATGCCTGAAAACGAGTACTGATACTTTCATTTGGTCTTAAACATTACTTGGGGTCTGAAACATGGGAAAATAAACATTGATTTACTGCTGTCAGTCCCCTACCCCTGCAACACTGTGAACCTAGACACTATAAACTTGAATTATAGCACATTTTAACTGAGGTTTTAACTTGATGGCACCCGCATGATCTGTGATATTCTCTATGGGATTGGAGGGTGCAGCTTTGGGACATGAGGCCCAACAGAAAACACCCTGTTCCCCAGCTGTGCTTCCCTCTCCTCGCCCCCAGCCACTCACAATCTGTATCCTTCTCCTGCAGTCTCCTCCTCTCAAAACAGCAGTACTCAAATATAAATAGGTAGACATATACTAGTTTTCAATTTTTCACCATTTCAGATTTTATTTCTCGTCTAATGTTTGTTTTTGGCTTTTTTTCCTGAGCTATAGATTTTTGTTGAAGTATACACTCTTAAGATAATTTTATGACAGAAAAGAAAAAAAATATTCTTACTGGGAGAAAATTAGAAAACAGAAACTCACATTTCAACTGGGGAGATAAAACAGTAAATTAAAGACCTACCTAAAAAGAAAGAAGAATATGTAGTTGATTATATGTTAAAAAGAGAGAAAATACCAGTGTAGATACTAGAGTGTAGAAAGATAAAAAATTAAATTGGACAGAAAAGCGCAGCTTCAGCCGTAAATACTTACAAATGTCTATTAAATATAAGAATAAACTGAGTTTATTCAACAAAGAAAACGAGCAAAGGGGCACATTTATACCTGGTAGCTACATAATGAACTGACACATTGAAACTGATGAAGGGTTAAAATGTGAGATTTAAACTGAGGGGAAGTGAGCTATAACCACTTTGCTTGGGTTTTTTCCACAAATTGGGAGATACTTACCAGGGGTTGTAGGGCACGGACTTCACAAGACGGTGATAAGTGAAGACATTTTATTCTAAAAATCCAGGGTTCTTAAACTGTTATATTGTTATGAGTTTACATACTTGTGAGGCACAACAAATGAGTTTAACCAACCACCATAAACCACGATAGGAACATGCTTCAGGTGTAACCAATCACTAACCCCACTGTATGAGCACTTACTGGTTCTAACAATTGTTTTCCAGTTATGTAACTTGTTTTTCACCTCTAGTTTAGCTGAGTCATTCCCAGAATGCTCTCTGGTTAGCCGAAGTAGCAGAAGTGAGCAAGGATTTTACAAGGGCAACAAGGCCTTCACTTTGCAAGGCCTTTCTGCTCCGCAACAATACTACACTAATCTTTTACAGTATCAGACTGTTAAAATCATGTTTATTTAGCATCATAACCAGTTCTTATCACTCCTTAATTGATAGTGAATGTTTAAGCTATTTTTAATACCAACTTACTGATTAAATTAAGTCAAATCTGGTTAAATTAGTTAGCTAATTTTACACGCATATCTAGACCATCAATGTCTATACCAGTGCTACTTTCATATCCAAAACTACAGTGCAAATGTGATGAGTGCATCTAATTACTAGCAATGCCAGCTTTAAAGGCACTGGTGACATCACAGCTGAAAGTCTTCTCTGTGGCAGGGAAACACCCACAGCCCTCAGTTTGCCATCTAACGCACACAGACAGAAATACACGGTGACAAGAGGCACGTTGTCATACAGCTGTTCTTGTACCTTTAGCATTGTTTTACTGGATCTCTATAAAGTACTACAGAGAGTACCGTATTCCACTGAATATGGAATATCCCAAAATAGCACAGAGGTAGAAAAGCCAGCTGGGTAACCCAGCGAACCGCATCTTTTGGTTTTATAATGGATTTTACAACACTTAAAAATTTTTTATCAATACTTAAGCTTTGGACTCCTTCAAGAATTTTGGTGTTTAATTAAGACAGACAAACACAAAATAAAAAACACAGGTTGCCATGGTTCAGAGCGGTTCTAATTCTGAGCTTCTCATGTGCATATCAACATCTATAGCTCAGGCTGTCATTCCATTACCACACAACCACTTTTAATAAATACCTGAGTGCTTCACTTTGCCTTATGCACGTCTTACTCCTTATCATTGTATTTTGCTTCATAATTCATAATAATAATGAATGGCATTAGCACTGACTTGATAGGAGAGCTGGCTGACACAGCAAATAGGCACTGCCTTAACAAAAGACAATACTCAAATGTTTCAGAGCTCTTGAACTAATTTCCTTGGTTAGTAGTATATTTTAGTTTGATTTGTTTTAACAAGACAGTATTTTATGTTTTTCCAAGCTCAGCATTATCAAGAGACTAATCACTTCAATCAATGGCTACAACATTACTCTTGGACCTATTAAAATTTACCAGTGTTTTTCCTTTGACTTGAACAACAACATTCAGCTAAGCAATGTACAAATAATAGTATATAAAGCCAATCGAGGGTAAACTCTGCTAATTTATTCTATGGGTAACTATAAAGAAATAGAAACCAATAAGTTAACCATGCTTTTCTGTGTAAGAAAATGTCAAGGTTTTGGCTCAGCACTGTTCCTCATTTACTTACTATTATACTTTTTGCATATGGGTGAGAGGGTCAGAGCACTGGACCATGAAAAGGAAGCTCTAGAAGAGAAGTTGAAAAAAATGAAAACTAAAAGAGGTGCCAGTGTGTTCTGTTTCACAGCAGTAGCCTTATTCCCTGATTGTCCAGCCAATATCTGCTTTAGTGATATAATATTTTTGTAATTTCTTTCAAAATATATTTCTCAAACAATTTTCTTCCAAGAAGCTTGACACAATTGATAAGGCAGTTTATTAAGGTCAGTGCTTACTTAGTCTCCTATAATCCAGAATAACACTCCAGTTTCATTTCACTATCCTTTTTTCTTCCTTTTAACACCTACAAGTGGTCATGCCATCCTATACCCTAAGAAGATATAACTAAACAGTCACACAACCAAAAATAATCCCACACTCAGTGAGAGGACAGAAGATATTTAAAAATTATCCAAAAGATCCTTTTTAAATAACAGGTCACAAAATAAAAAGAATGTCTTGGGTCAATACTGTCCTGGTCAATTGAAATACTGTCCTTCACTTGACTTTGTCTGAAATATTTTCCACTTTCACCTGAGTCAGTTCAAAGGGAAACTGATCTTTATGAACTTAAAGTATGACTCTACCTTTCAATGAAAAATAGAAATTATTTGTTCATAGATTTATATATAAAAGGGTGATAATGATAAGTATGCACTTTGCTATAAATACTTCCACCTGCATTATTTACTTCTGTGCACAGATGCCCAGATTTTTATGAGTATATGTATATATGTAGATTTTTATATATGTACATGCAAATGTACTTTACTCCTCAGAGTGGTAAATCTGTGTTTATTCTCCAGTCTAAGTATGAAGGTCCACTATTGCAAAGATGTGTGACATAACGTTTTATTCAAAATATTTCAGTGTTTTTCATAAAGAAATAAAGAATTGTATTTTAAAAGTAAAAAAATAAAAAGCACAAAAGGCAGAAATTTAACTCAGAAAAATAACCAGTGATAGTTATTCATAATAAAACCATTTAATAAAAGTAAGATTAGTATAAAAAATTCCATCTGAAATATGTTTGGGGTTTTTTTACTAACACTTCATAGGGATTTCTGTTGCAGGGTAGTTTTGTGTTTTTAAAAAGGTATTAATTTTCACTTGGTAAATGGGACATTCTTAGATCACTACTCATTTGTGCACATGCCCAGTGGTTTCTAATCAAATGCAGCAAACCACCAATTTTGCATTACTTTCAAAAGTGGTGGATGACTTATCTCTGTTCAAGAATGTGAAAATCTACAAATTTTCTGTGACTGAAACTTAGATGCAAGGCCTCATTACTTTTATTTTTCATGTAGTACATAACCCTCAGTCAGTGATAAATTTCCCATCTTTTCATTCTCACACAGATGTGGTTGCTCAGCAAGTATCTATATAATTTCTTAAGTGCAGTTTCCAACTTTGGATCTCTTAAGTTTCCTTTATGATCACTTGAAAATTCAATGGCTACCCTATGATTTTTTTTTTTTACTACACTGAAAAGGCTCATATTTTACTTAAAATCATACTTAGTATAACTAAAGGAAGACTTCAGTAAATCCAGACTATGAACTACATTACTGGAAGTAAAATACAAAAAAAAAGTTCATCATAAACAAGCTAAGTATTTGGTTTTTGATTAAAATAAAAATAGCTTTGCAAAACATTAATGGCTTTTTTTTCCATCCAAGTAGTCAAATACATGCTCGTAAAATATTTTCAAGTTTCATATTTGTCTAATCAATTTATAAATGTACAGTATTAATATCTGAGCCAATTGAAACTGACATTGCAAAGTTTCATGAGGTAACATATCAAATGCCTTAAAAAAAATCTTACTGTCACAATCATTGTTCACTCTTCATCTCTTTGTGGCCTTATAACCAAAAATAACTCGAATCCAGATAACTCCAAAACTAGATATATCACAGAATCAGAGAATATTCTGAATTTCAAGGGACTCACAAGTATCCACAGAATAATCTGCGTCAGACAGGATCCACACAAGTACAACTCTTAAAAAAAAAAATGTTTCCCTATAATTTATGACTCTCCTTAAATGACAAATATACTTTAATTAGAGTTAACTGGAATTTACAAGTTGCAAATAATAGTTATAATTTGCCTTTATCTTTTTCTTGGCAGTCCAAACTTTTTTGACCTGTGTGAATATGTATTTTAGCAAAAACTAAGCACTCTGAATAGAAACAGCCCTACACTCAGCACATTAATTTGGTGTTGCACTCAGAGATTCACTGCTCTGTGACTGTCCAGTTTTGTTTCAATTAACCTTTTTTTTAAGAGTGGTTTAAAACACAGCTATGGTGCCTCTTTTTATATGTTCCTTCTCACTATACTTGCCGTATTAGTTTGAAGGTCTTTGTTTAGACAAGATTTACTTTTCTAATGGATAACTCTAGGAAGGACTGCCTCTCCCATGGGGCATAAGAGAGTCCAAGGTGGGCTCAGCAGGAGCAAGGGTGTGGGAACACAGAGCTGCTGCACAGTTCAACAAACAGTTAAAAGAATACAGGATATAGAGAACCCTTCTCCTAGGACAGAAAGGGCACAGTCCTACAGACCAAACTGGTCAGAAAAGACTGAAAGTCAAAAAGCTGTAGAGCTGCCTGAAACCAAGCCTGGAAGTGAGGAGTTGTACATTAAGAAAGGGTCTACAAGACCTTAGTCCTGTACTTCTCTTACCAAATTACATCAATTTTAATGAAAAAAAAATTAAAATTGTCTATTTTGTAAATAAAGCAAATCATTTGACCTTAACTTCCTTTTTTGAGACTTTCAAGATTAGGAAGAAGAACTGCAAGGCTTTGGTTTAATTAATGCTCAGGTTATCCCAGCATTATAAATTCAAGAGCAATACTAGTAGAAGATTAAGTGCAAGTAGAAAAATCAATGCTTTGATATTACATTAAAAATTGCAGGCAAAAAATTTTGTAGGATATATTGAAGGAACTGGTGAAACGAATTTCGGGAGCCATATATACGGAACATAAACATAAATGTAAATACAGGAAAGAGAGACAAAAGCCTGAAGAAAAGATCAGCAGATTTTATTCTTGTACCATAAGTCTCTGGAACAAAGCAGTAAACTATAGCTCCTGTGTGAAAATGTTTCGTTCTACACACTAAACCCCAGGCAGCAGCATGCACGGGCTCACATGAAGACTGCACAATCACTTGTTTTCAAGGAAGACGAATTCAGACTACAACTGAAACAAATAAATGAATCCTGGGCTGGGAAGTAGGGAGGCTCAGTGGTTAAAGGAGAGGAGCTTGGTTTATTCACCTTTGCTAAAAAAACAGAATAACTGGGAATATAACACAAGTTTATAAAAAAAGCCTTATGTGTAAAACAGGGCTAACGAAATTTTATTTCTGTGTTAAAGCAAAGATACTACTGGCAAAAACAATGAACATATATACTTGTCTATAGACTCAGGCCAAAGAAAACCTAAAGCAAACAATCCCAGGAGTAACATTGAATGTACATTTAGGCAAAGGCCTCCTGACCCCTACTTTGAAGTGTTATTTGGTTTGCCCTATGAAAGGAATTATTAAGATGCCTTTCCGCAATCTGTGAAGGAATTAGCTTCTTTTATTCCTGTGCTCCTATTTCCTGGTGTTCTGTGCCAGTGTTTAGGAAATTTCAATAAAAACAAGTAAATTTATCGTTTAAGAACTGTATAACATTACTTTGAAAACAATGAAATATAATGTTTAATGCTACTATTGCTTCATGGGATATAACCCTTAAATTAATAAGTATTTCAGCCTTCAAAATGTGTGCAGAAAAACACTAGTATAGGAAGGAGAAATTCCCCTATTTTAGGCCCCATGAGAAAGTGAAATTCTACAGTGCTGAACTATATTGTATAACCAACTTAAAAGGCACCTATTTTTTTCCTTTTCCTTTGTTTTTACTTCATCCATTTCTGCCATTGAAAAGTGACACCAGAATAGTAAGCAGACTGACTGTATTCAAGCAGATCTCTCAAAGGAGCAGGTGGGGGGCTGCCACCACCGCCATACCCTGTCAGACCTCTTAAAGTGGAGGGGATGAAAGTGCTGGGTCTGAGGTTGAAAGTTCAGGGGATTCCTAATTGCTGCCTCTGACTGCCTAACAGGGATCTAGAGAGATGATAGACTTGGCCTCCTCCAGGAGTGCTCTGTGGAATGAAAGGCAATAAGTGGAAATTGCAGGAGAAACTCCAACTACTTGCAAGAAAACAATACTCACAGTAAGAACTATCAAACATGGGAACAGATTGTCCAGGGGATTGGACACTCACCTTTGGAGATATCAAAACATGAAAAATATCAAAATGCAGAAATTATGTGTACTTTGAGCTTATAAACTTCTGATTATATTTAAAGAGCACATTATAAACATATTAACAATTTAAAGTCTATTAATTAAAGGAAAAGTATTACTGAAAAAAAGTAAAGACAGTCTTATCCATAAGCACCAAACAAGTGGATAAAGCAAAATAAGTCTGTGGGCTAATTTTACAGAGACTTAGAAATCCAAATGTGTTGCTGGCATAAGAAACGATGTGCCCAAGCCACACGGTAGTGTTACATCTTCATACTATAAGAAGTAATTGTTTTTTAATTGACATGCTGCCAAATCAACCTTTTCTTTTTATCTTCATTAAAAATTGAAACAAGAAAACAAATACTGCTTAATACTCATAAAGTATTCTATAAGTATTGAAACATGTGAAAGTTATTTTCCCCAAACCTTAGCTATTGCTATTACGCATGTCAACAGAAAAATGATACGAAAGGATATTTTTGCAATAATCAGGACCTTCCTGACATAGCTGTCTGAAAGTCTAACAGTTTATTCTGACTAGAAATGTGCATAGTTCAGACAGTGTCAATATTTGCACTGACTACAAATACTGTACTCTTTCTTCGTGCCATTAAAATGAGATGTAAATACTTTATTAAAATATACACTAGTAGCAGTGTTGCTCAGATTTGTCCCTTCAGAAGCAAATGAACATGCTCCATGTGTAGCTCTGTGGTCCCATGAATACAGTATTGCAATCACTAGTAGGAGGTCACAGACTTCCTATTGAATTTGCAAGGACGAAATCTTATCAGGTTTGCTTGCTTTGCTTTGAACTTCTCTTCAGCTGCCTCGAGCTTTTGGTTAGCTCTAGAAGGAATTTTTTAACAACCAGATGGGCATGCTTGGTTTACACATCCTTGTCTTGGCATGGTACACACATAGTTTTAACATATGTAGTAGCAGCAAGTAGTTCTGTGTAGAGTGGGGGATTTATGGCTTTAATAGAATAACATATTGTAGAGAATAGAGATGCCAGATGCAGGACAGAAGTGTACTTGGGGAGTAGGGGCATGGGCTGGCAAGGTAAACTCCTGGGTTCACAAACTACTCACTAATGCTCACTGGAAACAATAATCCAATTTCAGACAAAACTATGGGCTTTTCATCTAACATACGTAAATTGCACCACAGAGCACACTTGCAGAACAGTGAAGAAACTAGGTGGAAAGGTGTCCTTGCAACATAAAAATACCTTAAGCTTTATATATTCTAGGTCAAGGAAAAAGAAAATACCATGGTCAAACTTCTTGAAGCAAAAGGATGCTGGCAATTTGCTATATTTTTTTACCTTCTTCCTTCTCACTACTTCTTGCAGCAGTGAAATATTAAGAATTATTAGGAGGAGTGCTTAACTGTATGATTATATAAATTTATGTCTTATTCCTGTACTAGTATTTGCATTATTATTGTTTCTCTTCCTGTAATAATTAAATATGAACTGCTAAATTCTTAGATTCTGATCCTTAGATTAATCTAAGTTTGTTAAATCTATCTTTGTTAAATGTCATGACAATAATAATATCATGGACAACAGTTGAATAATGCCTAGAACACAGTTTAATTATTGTTTAATTATTAATCTAAATATTAATAAAATTAATGAGAGTTAGCAGTCTTCCTATTGTAGTTAAGCAAAAATAACCCTGCATATTTTGATATGCATATTTTAGCACTTCAGTTCTAAGTGAATGTTGCCAACCCTACGCAGTTTTCATTGTTTTTCTTTTTTTTCACAATACTCTAGAAGACAATTTTATTATAAGAAAATAAGCCTTTTCTTTTTTCTTCTTTCATGCAAACCCATAAAAATCCCAAGATTATTACATTTTCTGGAAAACAGGCTTAAATTTGCAGCCCTCTATACCTATTAAATTGTTTGAAAACAGGAATATACTTTATGGCTAAACTTGTATTTGAATCAAAGCCTTCAAATACTTCCTCTCCACACCCCACACCATCCTTACCCACATTCCCTGAGAATAATTGATGAGTACCTCATGGGGTTGTTAACCAAGTATAAGCAAACAAAACTCTTAGAAATATGTTTTCTTTTTATAATATGCACTAAGAAAAATTCTGATTGCCTTTGATTATTGCTTTCAATTACTACATATTTTAGTGATCCTGCACATGGCATTTTATTTAACATAACCTACACTACACAAAATAAGTCAGTTGCCTGTTTCAAATACCTCAGCTCATTTCCTCTCACTCTAGTGAGTTCCTTCTTAACTGAACTTGGCTATACACTAATTAGCACAGAATGAAATATATATGCACCCAACAGGGAGTGCTACAGATTTTGCCTGTAAAATTTAACAGCCCAATGTGAGCATACCCAGAGTTTTGGAAGACTTAATTTTTGTCTTCAATATGCAGAAACTTATGCTTTCTATCAGAAAATTGCAAAATACTATCATGCTACACATTTCTGGAAGGCTCTTTTACAGCATCTCCAGAGGGGATTGAATAGGGAGTATTTAATATACATTGAGCTCATTAAAGTATTTCTTCCCTAAAGTCCTGTTTCAACCCAGTTTCCAGAACAGATGAGTTAAAATTAAGGAAAGACTTTTGCCCCCATATAGAACTTTTAGAAATGCCAGATGACTACTGATTTATTCTTGAATACTTATTGTGTAGTTGTGTGACTGGGAAAGAGTTAGAGGGATTTGGAGATATTGTGGTCACAGCAGGTACATTGTACCTCAGAGATTCTGAGATAAAAAACCTTTTCTTATTTTCATTAGATTTTTTTTTTTTTTTTAAGTTAAGGTATAACTTTGCATCTTGGAAATCATGACTAAAAATACCGTATTTGTGTCAATACTGTTTCTGTATGAAATATATGAAGATATTAAGAAACTAATATAGTAAATGGATCTTTCTCACAGTGTCAGATCAAGAAAAAAAGTGACTTTCATGATCTTAGTTACAAATTTCTGGTGTTCAGTGACTGCATGAGCAACATGTGCTGAACTTTGGACCATGCACACTTATTCTCATATACAGAAACATGAGACTATTCCTGTAAAATGTGTGATGAGTTAAGGTTCAAACACAGCAAAGCATATGCTGCACTCCTCAGTTTAAAACAATACTTCAATCCAAGAGAGTTCAAAAAGGCTCAAATACAGTTGCATGTATCTATTTTGACAGGTGCAAAGCTCCAAGCTAGAAGCATTTAATGAAGACCCTAGCATAAGCTCAGACAGCATAGGGAGGGTTTCAGACGGTAGCAATCTCTGATAAATAACCTGGCCATGTTCCAGGGGCCTAGTTAGTGGGTTTGATTTTACAGGTACATTGAAAGCTGCTAATACCTCGGCTGAGTCTACACTAGGATGCTATCCGAGACAAGCAGACAAACCAGGGAGCAGGAATAATCCAGCTGCAGCTCTGTGCAGATCATTTTCAAGATGATAAATAGTTCTGTACAGAGCAATTCTTAATGAAGCTGGTATACAGAGTGGACCCAAGAGGCTTCACTACACAAAACTGCATGTAGTCAAATCAAACAGCTGCAAGCAAAATATTACCCTATGTACAAAAATTATTATAATAATTATTATTCTTAGCCTTAACATACTTTGAATAAGATCACATTAGATATAATAGCGACGGGAAGAGGATAAGAAATCTTTAGTTTTATAAACAAGCTATCTAGTAGTAAATAGAAATCACTGTTTGTTTTATGGTTTAACTTCTAAACATGTGATACCACTTCTATACTGTAATGTAAATAATAATAATAATTTGGCCTGATACAAGCAAATATCACTGTTGACATTTTCTCTGAGGAAAAAAAGCAAACATGCACACACACACACACCAAAATTCCCAAACAAAACAAAACAACCATCCTCCAGTAAATTGCAGTGCATGTTTAGTTCATATTTGGAATTATTTTATGCAAAAATATGGGATTTAAATAAGGCTTCCTTAAGAATAATTTTTCTGCACAATTTAATCAGATTCTGTTTGCTGTATTCACTGAAAACAATATTAAGGTGAAATAGATACTGAAGTTTATCTGAAACCACACCATGAAAATGATATATAAAATATTGATAGATAGCTTTCCATATCACTGGAAGATCAATGATCACTGAAAACTCCCAAACCCTTATAATTGTATACCTAAAACTGTTGACTTCCTTTATTGGCTCTTTTTAAAGGTGACACATACGTCCCACCAAGAAAGGCACATTCAAGTGCTTGATCTAAGGTATCAACAGGGATAAGTTGAAATACTGCAATAAAGAATACACATGTATTCCTGCATAACTGCAGATCATTTTGTCTTATCTTGGTTTTCTCCCTGTCTAAAGAAAATGGTCTCAACTAAGGGCTAAGTGATTTTACGCTTCAAAATGAGCAGTAGAAATGTCTTAGAAAAAATAATGAAAACCAAGTTATACAACACTGAGAAATTTAGACTATTCTAGTTAATAGAAATGAAGGAACACAGAAAAATCTGGTTTACTCAATTGAGCTTACTGGGGAAAAGAACCTCATATATTTTCCCTGAATGGATGGACTATTCTAGTACTAATAGCTAAAATGTGGGAGTGCCTCTGTCTTTATGAATAGAAGGCTATATGGCTGAAATACTGAGGAAAATTACAGCTCCCCTCTCTTCCCTAGCTGTTCTCAAGGTGCCAATAAGTGTAAGACCCCTACTCCTGAAGGCAGCACATCCCATAGGCGACGGCAAAAGAACACAACAAAGAGACAAGTCAGAATTTGCAACCTACTGTGCAGTTGCATCTAATAAGAACCTATAAAGTCAATTTCATTAACCACATAAGCGCTATCCTTCGATGTGGAGCCACTACTCGTTAGAGACCTTTGTTTCCCTCCCCAACCTGTGTCAGGTAGATTCTGTCTTATAGATTCATGTGCCTATTTTTTTTTCTTCCAGTATGTCCAGGGATGGAGATTCCACAGCCTCTCTTAACAATGTGACCAGTCTCACTTAGTTATGTAAAGCTTACTTTAGACCACAGTAACTAAAACTTAAGCATCAATCCAACCGTATAAAAAGATACCTACAGTAGCCTACAATTTACAGAGTGTTATATTACACCTCATTAGGAAATTGCTTTCCGGTCAAAGTCTTTAATCCCCTACTACTTACAATACTTTATCTAGGCAGATTTTTTTAGGCAAGTTTCATGAAATGATTGTTCAAGGAAATCTTTCTCAGAGAATGTTTTCTGCAATGAAACCTCAACTATATTTGAGAGAATGGAAAATTGTTTTGTTGTTATTGCTGCGATTACAAATTTTATATCAAATATCAGGTTCATGAAATACATCTTGAAGTCAGCAGTACTTGAATATTTTAAATGAACATTACTTTCATCTTGGATATCTCTTTTTCTCAGCTGCTGAGATTTTAATTTTAGGTTCATGGAAAAGTTAGAGAGTGATAGCACTCCCCCCCTTTCCTCCATACTCTAATCACTTTTCTTCTAGTGATAATTGCTCAATACTTCATTTTTCGGTACAGTAATTAAAATTGCTTAGTCATTGCCCAGTCACCACAGGAAGGGAACTGTGAAGAACATCAGCACCACCACTCTCAGAAAGCATGAGGAGAAAAAAATTATGTCAGAAGAAGAAGGATAATTTCCTATTATTTTTGCACTATATAAGTAATTCTATCATTGCCTTAATATATTCTATGGTACCAAAGATATCAGTCATTATGATACTCCGTTCTATAGGAAGAATTATTTTTCTGCAGACAGAGTGGTGTGACTCAGTTGCAAAAACAATATAATATGCATAAAATAAAAAGGAATGCTATTCAAAATGCTCAAGAACCTTTTGAATTACCCTTGAGGACTATTTACATTTCAGTTCCAGCATTATCCTTGTAAACTAGAAGCAATTCTGTAATCTGTAAATAAAACTAAAAGTTTTTTAGCAATACCACACCTGTTTTCTTTTCCTCATGAAAGGAAGACTTTTTGCCTTTAGATTGCTGTTGAAATTGAACTCTCCCCTGAGATTAGTTCCGTAGGGTGGAGCATGGCACTTGTAACACCAAGGTTGTGGGTTTGATCCCCATGTGGGCAATTCACTTAAGAGCTGTACTCGATGAACCTTGTGGGTTCATTCCAACTCAGAATATTCTGTGGATCATTCAGCCACCTTCTTCTCACATCCAAATAAGGTCTCTATTTGTCATTATTGTGTTCTGTGGCTCATTTTACTGGTAGTCTGATTATTCTGTCTGGAAGCATAAATAATTTTCATACCCTTTAAATATCCAGTTTGTCCAAATATTTTAAAGCCCCATAACTAACAACTGCAGACGCCAGAATAAACTCTTACATTTTATCTGACTCTTTTCAAAGGTACTTTGCACACTCCTAAACCCATTAGTTAATTTTCTTCTATTTGCTTAAGTGCAGTGTTAGAAACTTAACATCAATGAATATACCAATAAATTATATTTTCATAAGTAATTTTCCTTATATCTGGTCAAACATTACAAATATACTTTATTAGAAGACTGAAAACTGTAACTGAATTAAACTGACAGATGTCCAGAAATGCAGGTCAATAATCTTTGATCACTTAGTTTTGCCCAACTGATGCAATTCCATTCAAAACTAGGGAAATTATCAAGATATCCATTACTGTATAAAAGCTCACCCCATGTCACATGATGTACCCAACCACACTCTCTGAGGCTTAGAGTTGAATTCAGAACTCTTTCTGACTGTAAATCTTGAGCAAACCCTATCAAAGTCAAAATTCTGGGGGCATATACATCACATTTAGAAGTGATATCAGATCCAAGTATTATTCACAGACCTCTCAAAAGCCATGTCAGATGTCAAATAGCCATGCATTCCTTTTAAACATCAAAGAACATTGCATAAATGTGAGTGCTTCAGTGTCTTCGTGTCAATATTTGATGCTTCCCATAACATTAATTTATAATCAGACTGAAAAGTTCAGAAATAGCACAGGTTAAGCAAAGGCCCTCTAGAAAAAAAAATCTTTCCAAGACAAACAAAAAGCCAGAAATTTTATAATCGTACTAAAACATACAACTCAATCTTTTCAAATTTGCCAAGCAATAGAAATCAATGTTTATTCCCACTGTCTGCAAAATCACATTATTTGTATGGGTTCCACATATATATGGATTTCAAAATCCCCATATGTATGGATTTGAAAATCCTCCACCAAATATGAAAACTAAAGGACGGATTCAATTTCTGCTACAACCAATTTCTTTAAAAAGCCTCTTGTCTACTTAGCTTATTATGCTGTTAGGCAAATTCCAAAGATAGGAATATTGAAATTTGCTATTTTTCCCTATTTTGAAATAAGAAAAATAGTTTCCTTCAAAAATAGGAACACTATGTACATATATCTTTACTAGAAATTTCTAATTAGAACCAGATTTCTAGCTCGTGGCACTCAGGAAACAAATACATGTGGTTGTAGCTGGTGACTGCATCCAAAATTTCCATTCATTCCTGTGTTTATGGGGCTGCTTTTACTCCTGGAAATGAGGTTCATCCAGTATTGCCTTGAAAGGGCTACGCTTCCCTCAGGCCAGCATCACAGAATCCAAAGGTGCTGAAGGCTCGGCTCTGACACAGTGGTCCAGGCAACAACCCCTGCTTCCACCCACCTCACCCTCAGACTCCCCCTCCCTGCTTGGGAATGCGCTGAGCGAGGCACCCAGACTCCCAGTGGCGATATGCCAGTTCTTTAACACAAAATGATGCCTGTGCATTGACTTGCATAGCTTCCTAATAACTCAGAGATGAACACAGAATATATAAAACAGAGCTGCTGTACAGCAATTTTGCAATTACAGCTTTACAGCTTCTTATCCCAGCAATATTTACATTATACGCTCACACCTTCAAACAGCAGTTCCTGTACCATCTAAGATTTACAATATGCTGACAATATCCTGATGGGCATAAAATGTTACCAGCTAAATTTGAAAAAATTGTATCAAGCCACAGTTGCTTTGATTGTGTGTCTGGGTTTTTGGGTTTTTTTCCTTTTTTAACAAGATGTATGTTTCTGGTAAGCTAATTAACTTTTTTTATTGCTATTATGTCAGCCTGTGATTAAAATATTGTTGCTGAACCAGAGTATCTCCAGTGGTATCCATCTCTCAGTAATGTGAATTTGTTCAAGAGAGGAAGAGTGGAAAGGGTACCAATAAGGTACACACACTGAAAGGAATGCAGACATCTGATCAATCCTCTGCACTTCAGATAGCAAAAAGATCACAGTAATAAAATATGAGCAATTTTTAATACATCCAAAAATGCAGCACATTTTGACTATAAATAGTTAATCACTTGCATTACTCAAATATAGATTTTTGTAGAATCAGAAAGGTTGGTTCATTCCCCCCTTTCTCAAAATTTATATTGTTTGCTGTATTCAGCATTCATTTTCCCTTCTCCTCTCCTGTTCTGTGGGCTTATCAACACTACTTTACAAATTTCAAATTAAATTACAAATTAAAGAGCAGAGCAAGAAGTGATGAAATATGGTAAAAACTATTATTATGCTGCTTAAACAGTTTCAGCACAGGTTCAAACCAAACAAAAGCAAAAGAGGAAAAACCTAAAGATAGTCATTATAATTTCATGAGATGTATCAGGACGTCCTAAAACCATTGTCGTCTATAGCCCTACTAAGTATAGTCCTTTTACATTTATCAATGCATGTGGCAGGTTTCAGTGCTGCAAATAGAATGACTTCTCAAAATACTAGCACTTTACTTTTCTAAACTAGTAACAATGTTTGTATAAGTATCAGTACTACTCTGATCCTGTGCAAAGTGTTCTAGGACAACCCTGCTCAAGCAGGGAGGTTGGACCAGATGACCCACTGCGCTCTGTTGTTACTTCTTGCAGCACATGTGGCTTTAAATGAAGATTTTATTGCCAAGGTAATAATGGTAATCCTTAGACTAAGGAAAATTTAAAATTTAAAGAGCGCTTTCTTTTTCATCTTTATTATGAGTGTGTGAATATTGTTTTATATAGCAAATGTATAAAAAGAATGCAACTATTTGCCAGGTCTTTAGATTTTATTTCACCAAACATTTCTATGATTTATTCAGACTGTACATGATTACATTCTTGCTGTAATTTATATATTAATCAGGAAAAAATACAGTTAAAATGACGTGTTAAAAATAAGACACAAATCACTGATTAACTGAAGTTCTCATAAGAATACATATGCAGCTTGTTCTCTGAACGTTGCACGGCAGCATATCCACTGTGCTGAGATCAGTGACTCAAATTTCATAGACTGTTAGGCTGACAGAGGCCAAGCAGACTTCAGTGTGTGAGGTGATTCCACAATTCTGGCTGCAACACATTATGGGCAAAATGAGGATACAACTGAAGACTGATTCAATAACCTACTCAGCAAATCAATCCGTGACTCAGACACTTGAAATGATGCAGTGTGCACAGAAGCAAAAAAAAAAAAAAGCAGATCTTTTTCACTTCATTATTCCCCAGTCAAACTGCACTGGCAGCCTTGGCAAGGCACAGGTTGGTGGTTTTAGTGTTTGTCTGATCATGCACAAACTTTTTTTGAAGGACAGGAAAAAAAAAGTAAAATAATAAAAGTGAATTATTAAAAACATGCAAGCATTTAAAAATGTTATTTTTTTGCTTTGGATTTGGAACAAGAAATTTCATCTAGCATCACATCTACTGGCTAGGCCACAAAACCAGTATATGTCATTACCCAGTAGCCAAGACCCCCTAAAATAGGACTGCATAAAAAGTGCAAAATTTTACACCCAGTTCAGAAATTTAATCTCCTTATGAATCTGTTTTAAAGTTTTGGCACTGAGATTGTTCTCAGCCATTCACCTCAACTATGCTGTTGGAAGCAGGACATGTAGAAGCATACAGTTCAAGTCTTGTGACATCTTTAAAAATTATAAATAAATAAGATGGCTTGGCTAACGAGAAATCTTGTGGAAGCAACTTCAAACTCTCGTTTGGAAAATTTAATACATGGCTAGACATATGACAGCTGCTTCTTCCTTTACTTATATTGGCTTTCCAAAAATAATAACCTCTTAAAATGTTCATGTAATTAGACTGTACAAAAACCAGCCAGTTTTAGTCTTCAAGATACAGCTGACTGATAGCTTGAGTTAGGTGTTAGCAAAGACCCCTAACTCAAGTATGTTGTTATACATAACTCAGTTATGCATAACATTGTGTTATGCATAAACGGAAAAAAAATTGCATACACCAGTTATTACCAGTCCTTACAAGAGTACTGTAAAAATAACAGTGTGATAGGAGTAATTTGTTGGATTCAACTGTTTCAAGACAGTGAAAAAGAAGGTGTTCACCAAAATAAGGACAGAAAGAATAGTAATTCTAAGATAGTTGAGAAATATATTCATAATAAAGAATGAGGTAGTTTATTTAACAGATGACATAAGCTTGCTTCTTGCTAGTCTTAAGACTATGGTATTTTGACATTTAAAGCTGAAGAGAGTCTGTATTTAAAAAGTAGGTCTCTTCATTGCAACAAATATTACAATATTTTGTGTTAATTAGAGTTACATATTAGGATTATCATGCTCATGAACAGTGCAGGAAAGTTTAATTAAAAGGCCACTAAATTATTCATTTTTAATGAAACTGCCAGGAATTCTGCAGAGAAGTTCAACAACATTTATCAAGTCATTACATTAATGAACTTCTTTCTAGATAATGAATAAAAGCTTGTAAAATTCACAGAAATTCCTTAAACGTTGATGTATCTTCAGATGTGTAAGAAAAAACATCCCTAAATATGTTCCCAGATCTTAAAAACATATGAACTTTAAAAAAGTATTCATGAAAGCAATACAATGAACAAGACTTATACTTTTCAACAGGAACCAGGTCAGATGCAAAAAAGTAATGAAGAGTACTTTTAGAAGAGTACCTGGAAAAAAACAGTATGTAAAAAGGTACTAATAGCAGATGGCTGTTAGATAGATGAACTAGAAAGGGTCATTTAAATGGATGAAAATTAGTAATTGAAAATTAAATTCTCATAACAGATAAAAAATAATAAAAAAAGACATAGTTAATAGAATAAGAAGGATACAAGCTGTTGGTCTTCATCCTTACAAATAAACTAAGCAGAGTGAAAACAGTGAATATATCTTCATCTTTCTAACAACTTCTATTGCACACAGTGGCTAGCATCTTAAAGGTGATGGAAGTAGTCAGAAAAAAGTAGTAGGAGTTCAAAAAAGATTAGAATTTTTTTCTGTGATAGGCCTTGTCCTGGTTTCAGCTAGGATAGAGTTAATTTTTTCTCAGTAGCTATTACAGTGCTGTTTTTTGGATTCAAAATGAGAATGGTGTTGATGTTTCAGGTTTTTGCTAAGTCAATTTGTTCTAAGTCAAGGACGTTTTTTTTCCTTGTCTTGTGCTCTGCCAGTGAGGATGTAGAGGGGAA
>VZRN01002134.1:37640-87523 GCA_013397935.1 Dasyornis broadbenti | reverse complement strand
GGGGGGGGGAGCTGTCTAGGTTTGGTGGTGAGCAATTTTGTTATGAATCACTCGTTGGGTTTTTTTTCCTGAATATTGTCATTATTATTATTATTATTTCCCATTATTACTGTATTTTTATTTTCAGTTATTAAACTGTTCTTATCTCAACCTATAAGTTTTACTTTGGTTCTCCACACCATTCCACCATATTGGGGTGTGGGGAGATGGGGGCTGAGAGAGCGGCTGTGTGGTGTTTCATCTCCTGCTAGGCTTAAACCATGACAGGCCTATTAAAGCATTAGCAGGATTTATTACTTCTTGGCCCTCAATAAATCTAAACTCTGAGAAGATGAGAAACAGTTTTGAAACAGAGTTATAGCACTTCTGATCCCCTCAGTAAGCCCTGTGGAAGTACTGTACTCCTGGACAAGTGCTTCTCCTGAGAAGCTTTCCTGTATATGGCCAGAATTACATTTAAAAGCAAACTAACTGAAACCACCCCTTGCCATCTCCCATTAGTACAATTCAAAGAAAATAAGGAATGGGCAAAATCACAAGGAAAACTAATGGAGGAAGAGGGGACCTTACTCATAAATTTCCCTACACATAGTTGTGTGATTGCAACATGCTGAGATGGGGAATGAAATTATTCTTTCTTTCTCTAAAGACAAAGCCTACATCATCGAATTGTGATATTACAGATGCAAAAAACCCCAAGATCCTCAGTATCACTGAGACATAACAGAGAGAAATTTAACCTCTATCGAACAGAACTGATATTTCACAATGCACTATTTAGCAAAACATCTTGTGCTGAGCCGTAGTTAAACCAAAATCACCAATATTAATACATAGCTATTCTCCAATTTATATTCTTTCAAGAGGTGTACCTTGCCTTAGTGCAAAATTATATCAAGACCTTATATTTCCCTAAGTTTTCCTTTAACCTTAAAAGCTGTAGGGTGGGGAGCATTTTATTGAAGCACCACACCATATTCAAACTTGATGCTGTTTCCTAGGCAGAGGCTGCCTGCCACTGTCAAAGACAAGGCACCTGATTCAGCAAAAATTTTGGTCAGGCCCCAGAAAGTTATTCTCATTTGAAAATGCTCTGTGATTCCTCCTTAAACACAAAACCTAAATGGCCATGGCAGAAACTTCATTTTATTTCCAGTACAAGGACTAACCAGACATTGCATTAGATAAAAAACGCTGTTAATCATCTCTATTCAGAAGCAACCTTTTTCTTAGAGGAATAGGGACAGATCTGTTAGTCCAGCAAAGGTCCATGCCCCCAGCTCCAGCCTGCAGCAAGACAAAGCACCTGTTCCCAGTAGGCACACGCACACACACAGAGCACAAATGTGCGTGTGCACAGTTTGCAACACAGAACACTAACACACCTTTGTATGTGGGAAGCAGCATCTTAGCACGTCTTACAAATTGCTTTAGATTTACACATCCAAGCTAATCCCTTCTGTCCACTGAAACAGGATCAAGAAACCTTCATGGTTTTTTTCCAACATCTCCATGCATTGTGTTAACCAATATAAATATTACTTGTAAGAACAGATAAATAAAATCAAGGATTCTTTCCCCCAACCTTATTCATGGGGCAGATTGGTATTCTATTTAACCTACCCACCTCCAACCCTGAAAGATCTCTTCCAACAAGCCAGTGGAATCATAAGTTATAAACTGAACAATTTATCCTAAAACATTAGTAAAATCTGCCAGAGTATGCTGCATTTTATCACCTCAGTTACAAATGCTTATTATTCGCATTCAAGTCTCTGCAAGCAAGAATGTTCAACTGTATTTTGCAACTCCTAGCAAATTCTTTTATGGTTCTATACAAATAAATAAAAGCAACAGTTTTTACGCAAGGTATTAACCCAAATCTGAGCTGCTACAAAATCTCATTTGATATTCTCTGTTTTGGAGGGAGTGGTAGCCTGGCATGAGCATGAGAGTCTTAAGTTTATCCCTTATTAATGACGTCAGTAGAGATAAATCCTTTATTTTCTACTTTAGAAACACCACAGTTGATCATGTTTGCCCCTCACATCACCACGATTTTTGGTTTCTGACTGTTTATTCTTCCTATCACTGAAGATATAGAAAGCAATTAAAAATTGCAATGCCTAGACCATTGTTAGATGAAAAATTAATTCAACTAAAAGACAGTAGTCACAACTTTCTCTAAATTCTAGCACTTCCAAATTTCTGTCACTGTTTTTCCCCAGTCTGCTTTGTTTTAAAGCCAAAACAACTGTCATTGGAGTGAATGAGCTGTGCATAAATAAAATCTTGTTGCCAAGAACGTGGGCTTTTGAAAACACTCACCAAATGTGTGGCTATGGTATGTGACTCCCTCAAATGCTAGAACAGCTTCAGATCTGCAATCACCAAGTCTGACATAAATATTTCTTAAGCTAACATTTTTTTGAATGTGTTTTTTTAATCCTCAAGCTTGTTTAGGAGCTAATATAGTTCTTCAGATAGTATGAAATAGGAAAAGCTGAGAGAATAGATGAGCATGAACTTATAGGCAAGGGAGAACAGAAAAAAAAAGTAATATTAAGATCAGGCCATAATGAAAGAGAAGAATATCAAATTCTCTTCTGTCCAATTTGAACATATATGCATTAAACATAGGCATCGTAATAGCTGAAACCCTTCCTCTAAATTATTTCCATCTCTTGCTGCCATCTGATAAACATTTGGAATTTCGGATATGTAACAAAAAGATTAATAATTCCTCCACAGAACTTTAGTAGGATATAGAGTAATGCCACACTCCCTGACCTCTACTAATGGCAGAAACCTGAGAAACCTTGGAAATTATAAAAAACAGTCCTTCGTTATCTAAAATCTTCCCTTGCATTTTTTTTTCCTCCCAATGTTTGGATTGTAACTAATTTTGTCAAAAGTCATAGCATTTTAATTAGCATATTATACTCCTAGTGAATAATCTCTTAAGAACAAAAAATACAAAATGAACTAGCAGTTACAATTTATATGAGAAATCAAGTGTTTAAGAAAGAGGCAGCTTATTATCAGAAAAAAACCCAAACAATACAAGAAGCAAACAAAATTTTAAAACCTAGAACTTAAAGTTTTCATACTCATCTACAGTTAGTAGGAAAAGAAAAAGAATTAACTTAGCAAATCACAAAATCTTTAGTGATTAGCAAAAAAAAAAAAACAATATTAAAAAGATAGAAGTATTTCATCACAAGTTACTCGAAGAATTGTGAAAACTTCTTCCAACAGCTGCAATACCTTTGAAGTTTTTCTTTATCTTTCTTTGAATTCTCAAACTGTATATTTTAAATTTACCTGCACATCTTCCTTAACAGTATACATTTAAATCTTTGAACTGTCTTAGTCTAATTACAGAAAGCAGAAAAGTATTTTAAAGCTTACTTTAGTTTCTCAAACTGTGTGGCTGAAACTCTGAGAAGATTTTATTCGTTAATAAATAAAACATCAGCACTTACAGATGACTTTCCAAGTTGCAAGTCTATGTGTATTTACTGGCACTCAACAAAACAGGAATATTTGGCTTGCTACTCCTAAGTTGTACAGCAATAAAAAGCTCAAGCAGACCACTGTTAAAATCCTGTTGATTCTTTGGAAAAGCATCAGGGATTTTAAAAAAAAAGGAGGCATATTGTGCCCTGGGAGAAGAAACTTGCTTTCGTGTGGGGAGGGACAGCAGCAGGTGCCTCTAACACTAATTAGCAGGTTCTGAGCCCTCCAGGGCCTGCTCCAGCAGTTAACTGCTCCGTGTGGGCTCTCTGGCTCCAGGTAGCCTGTGCAGCCACATCCGTGCCCTCCAGAAGAGAGCCCAGTGTCTGCACACCCCACTGGCTGCTGCTGCAGGGTCTCCTGCCATCCCACCTGAGTGCCCCGTATGCTCACACCTCAGGTGCCAGCGCACAGGGGGCTGGCAGGACATGTAGTCTGAGAGTAGCAAAGAAGCTTACAGTGTTATCTATTCGTGTTTCTCCCTGTGGGCTTCCAAAAATATGTCTTCAAACTGCCTCATGAGTTTAAATGTAGAAATGAAATCAGAAGATCAAGGACAACTGAATAAAATTGCCACACATTAGCCTACCATGGATGATGCCTTTCCCAAATTTTTAAGATGAATGAGACAACAAAAGCAATTTATTACTTATGTTGCAAAACAACTTTTTAACAAGTAGTCCTGAAAGCATTACATATATAGATATGTTTATATATGTATAGATATGTTTTTCTCCTAATGGCATCTAGTCTATCTTTTAGAGTCAGTTACTCAATCTATGACTCTAGGACAGAAATACATTTGAAATACATGTAAACAGGCTGTGCTAATTAAATGCTTTTCACATTATCAGGACATTACAGCTTGACCACTGAAGAAAATGAAATGTGACCTTAACAGGGCACCCCAGGAGTACAGGCACAGGATGATCACAGACGCCCCGTCATCACAAGACTTTAAGGGTCTCCAGCTGTTCCTGGAGAGATGCAACCTTGGTAGCAGGGAATTAAATACTTTCAGGGTAACAGAAAGATTAAAAAGGGAATTTATCCACCAAAAATGAAACATCCCACAGATTATCAGACACATTTACAGACCAATGAAGAAAAAAAAAAAAAGTAAATAAACTGTGTTACAAGATTCATAAACATGAAAGCACAGCTGCACACAAGAATGAGAAGGATAAAACCCTCCAAATCATACACTCCTTGTACAACAGCTCCCTGTTCTTAACTAAGTAGACTAATAATCAATTTATGGCTCTGTGTATAGTTGCTTTTCTTTAGCCTACTTTGATTGCCTTTGATTTTTGGTTTCATAAACTGCCGTAGAGACTTCGTAACGATGTTTGTCCACCACACCGTTCAGAATCACATCAGACTGGGAACCAGACAAGCCTAAATTTGAAAGATACACTTCACTACCATTTTTCCAGTTTGACTTCTTTAAGAGTCCAGCCCGTTTTTGGGAATGTTAGGTTCAATTACAGCTAATCTGTGGAAAGATGCAGTTAAGATCTTCCATGTTGATGACAATTAACACATTTTACCATTATAGAATTATACAGGAGTAATTTTCATTCACATAAAGTCATTTACTTTTTCCAAGAGACCTTGCATTCTCCTCTTACTGCACATCTTCCTTTCATTCTGTTTTTACATTTTTAAGTTTAAATGCATTTTTCTCTTCACTGTTTTTGTTGCAGTACTGAATTTTTTTGGCCTAAGTCTGTATAAATGTTTACTATAAAATTTCTAACACTATTTTAAGAGAATGCTGCATTCAAAATGATTATGTTGTGTTTCCAATGTGATTTTCCAATGGCATATCTCAGCAGCACATGTTGAACAGCTGGAAACTATCTAATTAGAACAGGGAGGAAAAGAGAAAAAGGATTTTTGAGATGAATAATAATCACATCCATCACACTCACAGTTTTTCTTATGTAGCACACACCTGTGTCTAATTGGCAATCAAAATGATTGTAGGATGAAACACTGAGCTGACCTTATATTATGTTTCTCCCTCTGCGAGCTTTAAATAGATTTTGTTATGTTCCTTTAATTATATAGGTAGATTTGTTTACTGAAGCATTCATGTTCAAACTCATTTCATGCAAAGGGGCAAATTACATTTTTAATTATGTTTCTTTGGGAGGGCTACATAGTTAAGATGAGTTGCTGCCTGCTAGTCTCCACAGAAAATAATCATGGCAACTCAAAGCAAAACACTTGCAGTGGCATTAAGTTTTCATACAGTAAATACGTACACGTTTTTAAAGCTGTATCAGTGTATTAGGTTTTTCAGAAACACCTGCATTAATGACTCATCTACATCTTTAGGTAACAAAAAGCTTTATAAAGCTGGAACAGTTTGCCTACAGAAGTTGAGGATGCCCTACTGCTGGAGGTGTTCGAGGCTGGGTGGGGCTCTGAGCAACATGGTCTAGTTGCTCAGAGGTTAATTACTATTAACTTCAGAGAAATTAACTCAAGCAGAGCTATTTATGAGGATAATATTAAACAAATAGAGAAATAGAAATGCTGCATCTGTTCTGTTTCTTCTGTATTTTTCTTAATATCTTTACAGATTCCCTTTTTAAATTTATTTTAGTGTAAACTCTTCTCTATTACGATTATACAATAAACCTTGGAATTGTTTCTGTGTTAATGTAAGAACAAAAAAAAAAGTACAGACTTAGACAAAAAAAATAAACTATTTTTTAATCTTGAAAAATACTGTAGGATTTTTAAGGAACTCTCTTTACTTTCCTGCTATAGTAGGCTTGTGATCAGAATTTCTAATTTTACAACTGCATTAAAAATGGCTGAAAAGAGTTATAATCTTGCAATTACCAAACTCAATGTTTTATCATTTCAAACTTAGTTCAAACTTGCCAAGTAAATTTGAGACGAGATGATATCAAAATTAAAATGTACTCATACACATTAATTGCTAATAACTGTTTCAATAGTTATCTAGGAGCCAACTATTGTCTTAATGGATCTAAAAGCATAAGCTACTTTGAAAATAGCAAAACAAAGCAGACAGCACACTGAAAACTGACCTATACTGAGTGCACAAAGAAACAAAACATGATGTAGAACAGGGGGTTCTCTTTCAAGCATAGCTCCTAATTTGAAGGAGCAGGTATGTCAGTAATGTTAAACGTCCAGTTTTCTGCTGATACTGTAATGGTTTAGGTGCATGAGCAATGGTGTTCCTTTTATTCACTAATACACAATGCAGTACCACATGAATTTAAAAAATATGAGTTCAGTGTTTGACTCAGAAATACACTATATGGAACATGTACTATACATCTCAGTACACGTACATCTCTTTTAATGTTAATTGAACCTTGCTGTTGTATTTCTGTTCCATGCTCTTATCACTTCTGAATTTTCTAATGGCAACAAAAATCCAAACCCATTTCAATTTTGTGAGGGGGTGCTGCCAGTTAGGGGGCTTTTTGCCAGGTTTTCGGAACCTCAGAAACGAGTTTGTAAAAATTTCTGTCCTTTTATCAGAAACATAGGTAATTCAATTGCCATAGTTATTCTGGATGATACAGTTTCATATGCACTTCAACTTTTTTTATTAAATCCAGAAGGATGTAATCAGGTAATCATTAATCCTCTTGCAGAGCTTTCTTGATTTCCTATAATACATACCACCCAAATCTCATTTTCACTCTTGTTAGGTGAATATGCCTCTCCTAATCAAACATCATAACTTCTTTCAATGCTAAATCTTCATTCCACATTTCCTCCTAAAAGTATTCAAGAACAACATTGTACATGGTTTAGGTTGTACTCCATGAATTCTATAGCTTGGAGGTGTTTGCTTTAGTTTTGGGGAGTTTTATAGGACTTTGTGGGTTTTTTTATTGTTTTTATTTTCTTTTTAAAAGGAATTTATTTCTCAAATAAAAATTGCACATGCTGTCAACCGTTTTTCCTCTACGCAAGTGTAAAATCCTGGTGTAAATTTCACTGGCATTGTGTCTGTGTACATCAACACTTAAATCCAAGACAAGATTTAGGCTCCTCCATATTTTTTTTATATAAATCACAGACTAAATCCACAAACCCCTGCTCAGCATTTGTCTCCCAATCCGTGGGGTGCTTTAATTTGCAAGATAGTTCTTGACTAAACTCAAAATGACCTGGGTGTGTAATTTTTGTGTCATCTGTAGTCTGAACAGTCAGGAAAGTTTGCCAAATTCTTTAGCATACAGAATACTCCAAGAAGCCCCATTTCTTAACAGGCAGATGAGTGCTAATCAGCAGGGTATGTGCCAAATCACATAGTTCTAGCCCCCACCTACCTCTTGGAGAGAGATATTAATGGAACCAAAATAACAGAGCAAAGAGACCTGAAGTCTATGCACTTCAAAGTGAGGATTCATAACTAATTTCTAACTGAAATTTCCATCTCTTTGGTTTTAAACTGTAAAACATAAAAAAAAAAATCTGGAACCAAGGAGAAAGAGCAAGACAATGCTACAATTCCTTTCCTTTCTGTTTGCTCCCATTCGATGAAACGTACACAGTTGCAGAGGCCAGCAAAGTCTATTTTGGCTTCTAATTAGGCTATTAGAATATTTTCCTGGGAGACATGGCTTTAAACCTTCCAGTAAAAAAATGCTTAACCCTACATTTACTGTTTACCACGAGTTCTGCATGAAGTCGTGATGTAAAAGATGGTGACTACAGCAGTTAAAATTAACATATATGATTGATATAATATAATGAATATAATTTAAACAAAAATTCTAGGCATGTGCACAAGAACAACATGCAGTTAATAAGGAGGAGTTTGGGATTATCCTTTTGAGACATCTTGCTCAAGGAGGAGCCTATTGTATCATTTCTGGGTCTATTTCATCTAATCAGGAACAGATAACTAAAAATATGTTTTATTGGGTCACAGTTTGTTCCCTCCCCAACATTTAGAGCTAGGTAAAACAAACATCTGGAATTCCAGATTGCTCTAGCAATCAAAATCTTTGTTTTGAGTTCCCCAACATTATTCCTATCACAAGAAGTGTTACACCATGTATGTACATTTTTATAACAATGTTTGGGAGTTTGTACTAAAAAATATGTCAATATGTAAATGAGTTTTAGAAGTAATAGCAGGAAAGACTGAAAGGGAAAAAGATAGCAGCAATCAAAGCACTTGGCTATAAAATAACATCCCTGTTAGCTATCCTGAACATTTGACTTCTTTCTGTACCTCTGTGCAGGAATACAGAAGCATTCCTTAAAAGCCAGAGATTTGAAGGTGGTTGTGTCATTTGGATTCACTTAGGTACCAGAGAATTTTCATAGGCACCTAAAACATGAGATTCCCATTGATTTCACTGGGAGTTCTGCATTTAACTGAGTATATTTCCTTTCTATAGTGCAAAACTGATAACAATATAAATGAATTATTTTACAGGCTTTATCACAAGATGACAGAGATGATATTATACTCATCTGACCATGAGAAAGCCTTCTATAATGTATAAAGGGAAAGCAAGAGCATAACTTCTACCTTTTTATTGAGATTTTAACATATTTTCCCAACAGTGTGAGAAGACTAATTTAACAACTTGAAAAATTCTACTTTCCACAGAATCCACAAAGAACAACATTAGTGTAATGTGAAATTGTCCTTTTTATCTGAATCCCCCAGGTCAGATGCTTTGGGATGAAAGATCAGAGTCAATCATTTGGGGAAGCAATGATGCAATCCTCACGTCTCAAAAAAAACCCCAAAAAACCCAAAAACCAGAAAGCATTAACTGGGGAAGGAAGGCAAGGGAAGAAACATCAGATTTCAGATGCCTAATTAGCAAGTACATCTTTAAGCTTGCATCTTTATGACAACTAATTATGTTAATAAGATACACAGTGACTGCCTTGTTTTTCAGAAAGTCAAAGAAGTTGGAATTCGCTCTATAGATACCATTTAAGAAGACAGCTGTTGAGGGATACATTTTCAACGCAGCATGTGCGAGTGACAACAAAGGTAAGGCTGGCCATGACAGCATCTTTCACAACTGTTGATGCTGTAGCTCTTTCTATTCAATATTAATAAATTCAGCAGGCAATTATTTTGCCATCTGTCTCCTGTAGACTCATTTATTTCTGTCCTTCAAGTAAGTACACCAAAAAAATATATTGAGTAATTTCTTCAAATATAATAACTAATAAATTACAATAATGAGGTTTTGTATACATATAAGAAAGACAGTTATTAAATGATTGTTACCTTTTTTCTACTATGCATAATTACCAAGGCAAATTACTTAACTGTAGAATAATATCAGCATAAATTTTAACATGTCTGAAATGTTGTTTTGTTTTTTTAATCTACCTATGAAAATCGCTATCAGCCTAAATTCTGCAATTCAAGACCAATTAGTTAAAATCTCCTACCGAGTAGTGTTACTCTCTGTTAACATTCCAACAAGAAACCTAGTACATGTTGACTGTTCTGTTTGCGTTAGGAAAAAATCCAAAAAATTCTGTGGAGACATAGGTTTACTCAAGTGAAATCAAATGTGTATGAAAATTCAAGTATCTGATTTTCAACTTTTAGTGTTTTCCTGAAATTGTCTAAAAAGGGAAACTTCCCAAGAGGGAACACATATGTAACCAAAATAAATAGCCCTTCCTACTCTAATTATTTGACTGTGAGATTGCATTGAAGAATGCAAGAAATCAGATTTTGATAATTGTAAACTGTTTCAGATGAAGAATAAAGATCAAATATATGCCTTCTTAAAACAAGTAACCTTGAAGAGCCACGTGATTGCTATAAAGAGCTGGAAAAGCAGTTTTTATTTTGCAGTTACTGTTTTGTGAAGTCTTTCAGGTTTTGAACAGATTCACTTTCAAATATTGTTGGTGTTCAGTTGAATGAATTAAGCAGTTATTAACTCTGTTCCACATAACTGTTAACAATAAACTGACTTTCATTGAAAATTAGCGCTTAGATTGGGTGAGATTTCCATTTATTTACAGATGAGACTTAAGTTCATTTGCATGTTATTTTGCCAACTTGAGTGTACAATCATTTTAGAGCAATGAAGTCTATAAATCTGCATTTTCCTTTCAAAGTTGCTAGATAGGTTATCATCCCGGGAAAGTTACATTCCCAACTGCTCTGCATCTTTTTTTATGACCTAAAGTTCTCCTCAAAGAAAGCAAAGCAGATTGACACTTTTTTACTTCCAGGTTTCATGAAGTTGAAAACAAAAGTCAAATTTCACAACTGGTAATTCTCTCCAAACTGTTAAATCCTATGTGATATATGTGTGTGGATATTTTTCTGTAAGTAAGCTACCTAAAGCAGTATGATAAGACCATCTCTAACACAGACTGGAATGTTTATATCTCTTGTTCAGAGGCCATGCCACCCACTAAAATTAATTCTGTCATCCTGGTCAATGATCAAAACAAGACAGTGTGCCACATCTTTAATTTGGAGGAATAATTTTCTGTTGTATGTTTTTGTCACTGAACATTTTATCTGTTCCTTATTCTGGCAAGCTTATTCTGGGAATTTTCTTCCCCTTATAGTCTATTTCATGGAAGAGCAGCCTCAATATCTGACAATTAAAAAGTACTTTTAATTTGCAATTCAGTCTAAATTTTTACAGTTATAGTTTCAGGACTGTAGATTTGGCACTCACAAATAATTAAAGTTACAATTTTATCTCAATAAAAACAAACTGTGACATATGTAATGTAACCACAGGAAATATGGCTTTTTATATAAAACAAAATAAAAATCTTTCATCAATAAATTGTTTCTTGGAGTCAGAGGTATTTTTCTCTTACATCTTTAAAATGTGTTTATAGCTAAAGAAAAGTTCCAGGCTGATAACTCTAATGAATAACACACTCCATTTGTTTCCAGATTACATTATTTAGACGTAGTTGAAATTAAAAGTAAGTAATCCGCCACCCTTTTCTGTGTTCTCCCTCTAACTTCAAGAAGTTGGGTATACTTGCATGCTAGTAGTGACAGAAGATAGGTTCTCAGATTCCAAAAGAGCAAATACAGGATAATAAATAAAAGTGAAACTCTTTGAATAATTCTGAAGAAGCATGTCCATCCTTATCTAGAAATAAAAATTCCTGTCTTTATGACAGCTCTCTCCTTGGTCTCTGGGCTGAAATTAATTCTGGGGATCTGAAAAAGGGGATCTAATGCAGTGGGTCCCTGGATTTGACACATCACTCCAGATACTATGTAAAACAAACTGTCGTATCACCTAACAAAGAAATGAGAACTGTTTTCTTTATTTTTATTATTTTTTTTAATATGAGACAAGATATACTACATGAAAAAAGTCAACCTACCATTTGTGAAAATACTCCTTTATCAGTTTCTGTATCAATAAGTTTGTTTCTGTGGATAGCTCAAGGTTTATTCTGTAATTTTCTGGTAGTTATAAAGAAACTCAAATTTTTATTGTCAGATGAAAGTTTAAGTAGTCCTGGCAAGCTTTTCTTTCATGCAGCAAAGAAATGGGACTACTTTCTTTGATGCTGATAATCTCTTTCTTTCCCACCCTTCATTGAGTCAGGTAAACATTTGAATTACAACCAAAGCTTGGAAAAGAGGTTCTATACCGGATATTGACAAACTTGATGTGACAGCTACACTGAAGTGCTGGAAAATACGATGTTGAAGCACTTTCAGAACAGAAGATGTATCAATTAGGTTGCACAAAGCTGTGTTTGAGGTAAATAAGAAAGAAGTGAGCTTCTTACTCTGTGCTTGAAGTGACCTTTCTGTAAGACATTTTTTCTCCTTACTGTTTTGTTACTATCTTTCCCTAGCTAATGGCAACCTTCATTTCAGAGCTTCAAAGCCTCGAAGCAGGGATAGGAAGGCAAGAGGTTGTAGCTGAGACAGCTGTGTAACGCAGATTGGTGCCAGCCCTAGGGACTGGCAGGAAGAGTAAAGCAGGAGATAATACAGATGAGGTAATCGTTAGTGGGGAAAATAGATTAATGAGGTATGTAGCAGAGAGATCTGAGGGAACAAAAAAGGAAAGAAAACAACCATGCACAGTAATTTGACCTCAACAAAATCCCTACTATTTACAGGGAGGTGGTCAGTGGAAGCTCCCACTGCAGAGACAGGAGTGCAGATAGGTTTGCTAGACAGGTACTTGTTTCTTCTCATTATTCCAATCTGTTGCTAGTATTTAACTCAAGGAAATCTGTAATGGATGAGTCATTTTATTTTTTTACCAGATAACACATCAAAACTCCAGACATCACTGTTGTTGTGTTCTCAGACAGGGAAAGATCTCAGATTGTAGTAAAGAGCCACTGAACTCATGAGCAAGCGACACTCACCAGCAAACAAGACAATTATCTGAGAGCTCCAGCTCTGCTCTCACGATGGCTTAAATTAACCTGCTTATCATCAGATTGAAATAGGAGAGAAATTCTTCAGCTCTCAGGTGTAAGACAGAGATTCAGCTAAGACAGAACACTAACTTTAGGATCCTTTCATCACAGAATTCCTGGGAAAGAGAAGAGCCTCATTATTTCTAGTTGGCATCTTTTCAAGGCATAGATAAGCCACTTTGATATTTTGACTAATCATTTCTTCCATTTGAGAATCAAGACTGGTCTGTTTATTTGCTCTAAACCAGGGCATAAAAAAATTTCCGAGACTCAGCTTATAAAATCCATTTTGGTATGAAGTAAATTAGAGTTCAAATTTGGGTTCCAACTTAAAGTGTGCATATACACTCTATGACTAAAAGGCACTATGGAATCTGAAATATTCAACAGTTTTCTTTGAGAATAAAGTTCATAATTTCACATTTGTTTAATTACCTTTTACCATTCTTTTTCTTCAACAAACACGAACAGTTAAACCATTCCATCAACAAAGGAAAAAATCAAGGATAACAGAAGGAAAAAATGCCTGTCATGGACCATTTCGTGGCAGTGGGCAGAAGGGTGCCCCATATTTTTACAGCTTGAGCACGTTAGAGTTTCTAACCTTTGCTGTTGCTCCTGACGTTCTTTACTAGCAGAAGTAACGTATTTTGATTCAGGCAGCCAAGCCATAGAGCTGTCTCTCCTCATTGACAGCTACAATATATACAGTAGCTTGGAATAGACAAGTTTTCTTCAGATTTATATGGTTTTGGCACTTTACCAGAAGTGAAGTTACTCCTGTTGATTTGAGCATTGTCTGTTTTCCATGCCTCATCACTGGGTTGTTATTGTACCGCTGCAGTTCTACAGACACTGATGTAGCAGCTGTGCAGTCAGCATCGCACCTCTCCTTCTCTAAGCAAATCCAAGCAGACAGTGCCATTCCAATGCTTCTGACCTTGACTAGTCCATCCAGCTAAGAAACAAGACCTCAGGGTTAAAGGAGCTTCTCTCATTTCTACAGGTTAGAGGTCATTTGTTCTAGGCATGTTCCTGCAGAATTAAAGAGGTCTGTACTCTGACCCACAAATATGAGAACAATACTCATCCCAACTGTATTCATCCTCTTCTGTAAAAACACAGAGCTGTTAGGTCAGAGATTAATGCTGTAATGCTCTTCAACTGGTGCGGCATTTTGTGCAAAAGACAGTGTATTCAGTAAGCGTCTAAAGATGTGCCCCCAGGAAGGAGCTAATCAGTAATGTCAGTATCTTAGTGATTTGGGGTTTAATTTTCAGTCAACAGAAGATATAAAGTCATTCTGTCAACTTGTCTTCTCTCTAGCCAAGTACTGTTGTGACAGTAGAAATAAAGGCTAATTAGCAAAACAAAAGGCAATCCTGTTCAAATATTAAGTAGATTCTTTTTCCATATTTTTTAATTCCTTCACATAATCACACACTGAGAGGGAATCTACTTAATCTAGAAATTTTTAAGGCTAAGTTTTTCATGCTTTTCTCAGGGTGTCCCAGGTCTCAACACAGCCATAGAATCATAAAATAATCTGAGCTGGACAGGACCCATAAGGGTCATTGAACCTATCTCTTTTATTTTTCCCAAACTTTTTGTTCATCAGTCATAATGCCCCTTAATTCAATGCACAACATATACAAGACAGAATTGCGATAATTTTTTTAGATACTTTAAAACATGAGGAAAAATTACATAAATATGCATAGGTGTATATATTGAAATTATTGTACAAGAATGATCTATTATCCTTTATTGAGCTGAGCAACTTCGCATTAAAAAAAGGCCAAAACTCAAGGCAACATATATAACAGGCATCATAATCTGGGAAACTAAATCAAATCATCTAGTAAATCCGTTTGAGAATGTAGCATGTAGTAAGATAAAAAGGCATCAGTTTAATTCTTTTAATCTTTAAATCAGCAAGTTTAATTTCTGCTTCGATGATATAATAACAAATATAGTACAAGTAGGAATGACACAGTTCGTTTCAGCACATAGTAAAAATATATGGCTTCTGCTGGATAGGTTTAATACAAGTCTTTTTGTTCTTGTTCAGCTTGCTTTCCCTTCCTCACATACTGAAATAAAGAGAAGGAAATATCATTTCCTTCCAGATGACCTAAGAATATAGAATAAAAGCAAATATTTAGAAATATAAAACTGAGGTCAGCTCAACAGCTTTTAGGAAGATGTTTAAGATTTATTTGATTCCAGCCATGAGGCAAGACTCTGATCATTAATCACATAATTCCCTCTGGGATGATGAAGGTAGCCCTTTGGCGAATCTGACAATACAGAAGCAGCAAGTGTCTCTTGCTACTCCTAAAAACTTTTATTGCCTGAGCATAATGGAAAAAGTGTGGGAAACATTTTAAATTTTCCTTCAACTGCTCATGTACGTCTGATCACTCCAGAAGAAAATCTGAGTAGGCTTTCTCTAACAAAACAGCTAGAGACATCTACTTCTCCATGGAATAGGAACAAAGCATTTATGCGTAACTCGTACTAGCTAATGATTTTTTAACAGAGGTCTAGTTTAGACTTTCAGAAACATTCAGATTATCAGGGCCTTTTAATATTAATGTCAAATCATCTGCTTCCTAGGGTTTGTCTAGATTTCATAGGGTTTTCTTATCTTAGTGTTGCCTCTAACTGCAGGTGCCATTTAGCACAAAGTCTGTGATCTCTGCTGAGGTTTGCTTGACACCAGTAAGTAGAAATACTTCCCAAATACCAAATAACTTGTCCTACTGTTTCTTAAAAGGATTGCATATTTTTCACCCACTGGCTCTCATAACCACAAACTAATTTCTAGAATGAACAAAAACATTTTTCCATCCTCAGCAACCAAATGCTTCAAGCAGGAAAAAAAAAAAAATGGACAGAGAAAATTTAAGAAAAATTGTTCATAGCCTAACTCTATTTACAGAACCAGAGGAAAATCCTCATGCTTTTCACTGACCCTCCAGGTATTTCATGAGGGATCATTTGATACAAGAAATAAACTAGAGAACTGTTGAAAATAAAGCAACTACTATTTTGCCACGCAAAATACTCTTCAATGTAATCACCTCTAAAGAAGCAGCCCATATTACTCTTTAGAAACCCCTTTTTCTTTACTGCTTTGTCACAGCAAATTGAGATATATAAACATGTCTACTGAACAAGTCACAAATGCTAAATCTCAATTTAATACGTATTATATTAAGGTTAGAATAAAATGATCATTCCCCTCATATCCATTTATGTCCAACTTCATAGACAAAATTTTTACTGATAACTTTAAAATTTCAGATCCTGGCATTTTTCTGTATTGAGAAGAATACTGAAATATTTGACAATAAGCACATGTAAGAAATTGCTCAGTGTTACACTATGCATGCAGTTGGATACAATTATCAAAAGCATTATTAAACACTGCTATCTGTGCAAGCCAGGGAATAGTTTCAAGCACTATGTCTGAATTCCCTATATATAAATATTTCTAATCCTTATCTGTAGCTGGCAAAACAAATTAATATTTAATTGTTCTTGGAATAAAATCAGCATTTAAATTAAGGGACTGGTAACGTGGCTTTCTATTGCTTTTTGGAAAAAACCCACAGACTAAAGACAGTCACAATCAGAGGTGATTCCAAAAGGATCTTCTACCATAAACAATAGCATCTTGGAAA
This sequence comes from Dasyornis broadbenti, assembly GCA_013397935.1. Lineage (NCBI taxonomy): Eukaryota > Metazoa > Chordata > Aves > Passeriformes > Dasyornithidae > Dasyornis > Dasyornis broadbenti. Next base: position 70,892 of record VZRN01002134.1, on the reverse strand, counting down.
AAGCCACAAGAAATTTTGATATAAGAATTAATTTAGAAATACTTAATTATTCTAATTATTTTATATATTTATTAATATACATATTATTTTAATTAAATTAATTAATTTAGTTAAAAAGAAATTTTGTAAGTATCACTGATTCCCTCATTCTTGGTTAACCAGTCAGAATCACTTGCACTTAATTTTGAGGAACATCTGGGCTCAACTCAAATATTGCTTCCTTGCTGTCCCCCATTACCTCAGTGTCTGCGTTGCCTTGATCTGGTATAGTAGCAGCATCCTATACTTTCTTTTAAATAAAAGAAGGAACTGCATACCTCACATTCTATCAGACCAGGAAAATTTCTTCAAAAAGGAGCAATTTTTGTCCATATTACTATTCCTTAAAGTCAAGTATCAGAGAAAAGCCCCAAGCAAACCATTTCAACCCCTCTCAAAAACAAACAAACAAACAAACAAAACAAAAACAAAGCCACAAAAATAATCCACAAAAAATCAAATTATCTAGAGATATCTTTGCCTCTAGTAATATTTGACTGAAATTTATCGAGATTCTAACAAGCAGTAGTAAATTGAACTACAAACGATATTACACTAACTTAGTCAAATATTAGGTCTAAAACATTTGCATATAATTAAAAAACCCTTTCACAACACACATGAATTCCATGTCCTAAAGATACAAAATATCCTTAGCTGTGAACATATAACTTCAGCTGAGGCTTTATAACATACAGAAATAAAAACATGTAATTCTGTCTATAGAATGTTGTTTTACAATTATCCGTGAACCCAAGCAAAGACTACATTGTGGAGTTTTAAGAATGTATTGGAGGCATGTGTCCATTTTCAATAAAAGTTGACACGCACCATTTGCACAGGAAGAGATTCAAAACTCTTCAGTAACTCTTCAAAAAGATGAGTTACCAGGATGGAGTAATAATTTCCTATAAATTTGAAATCGAGTTTGTTGGGATTTTTTTTCCCACGTTTATGGTCATGACACAGAGCCCAGTCCTTCTAGAAAAAAATGATCTCACCAGAGGAAAATGAAATTCAAAGTGGCCTTCAGAGACAACAGGCAGCACCTCTGTTCCTTTGTTCTCTAGTCCATTTTTGTCATCTAGAAAATGACAATTTTATTGCATGTGTTTTTAAGGCACTAATAGAAAGACCATATTTTTTTTGAGATATACTAATGAAATGAGAATTAAAACAAGACAACAAACCAAAACCCAAAACAAAAATAGTCAGTACTTCTACAGAGCTACATGGAGCAAATGATATGTGGTTTTACTAAAAAAACATGGCAAGTCATTTTGGATATCTATTCTGTCCTCTGGTTATTCAGAAAGTTCCATAGCTTGGGTAAACAGAGTTAACACTCCCAAATCATTTAAATCCATTTTGTTCTGGAAGATGCATGACTCAATGAAAGTATTTACTGGGTCAAGAAACAATGAAAGAAAATAAAGAGTGGTGTCCATCCTACAAAAACCTTTAATCCGAAGCACTGTTAAAAAGAAAAGAAAAAGGAAGGTGTGGGAGGGGAAGAGAATGGGGAGATGAGAAGGTATCCTGGAACTAGGAATGAAAGTATAATCCAGAAAACTGGTTAGAAACCTTTGGATTGGGACCTGTGGAGGCCTATTATATAGCACATATTTCTTCTACTTGAATCATTTTGACTTCAGTGAGGCAGCCAGGCATATGTCACATGCAAAGACAAAGCAGATGCAAAAATGCAGACAGGGGAGCTAAGAAGTTGTTTGCTTGGCACCGCAGGAGAGAAAAGACAAAACAAATGCTGAGGGCTACACTGTAGAATGACAGGTGTCTTAAAGATGTGTGTGGCACAGAGACAAAAACATGCCCTAGAAACAGCCACATCTGTAATTCATGTAGGTGCTTATTTGAGAGGACACCTTCTGAAGCCAGCTTTGTTATAGTCTCAAAGAACCAAAAAAAAAAAACATTGTCATATTCTAAATACTCTCCAAGTGTTTCACGCTCCTTTCTTACCCCATCTGTCAAAAGAATTTTGTTCCTTCCTTTTCTTTCTTCAGATTTTCATCCTTAATTTAGACTATTGAATTGTGGAAGCCTCAGCAGAATAAGAACAAATGTTCTTTGTTTAAATATTCAATGTCATAAATAAAATTTTTAATAATTTCTGCAATAATAAATGTTCTAATTTAAATAGACCCAATGAATAAATTTGTCCTATCTTATTAGCATATACACAAATATTCATTTATGATACTAGAACAGCTCAACATTGTTTGCCATCTGTTAATTACAGACTTACAGATTAGCCCAATGATAAATTCTACTTTAAGAAACATTTTAAAATTATATCAGAGAAGAATAAATATAAGCCAAGTGTTTTTCCCTCAATTCAAATCTCTCTTCTACTTGCTTATATAAGTCAAACCTTAACCTGAGCTATAATACAGTTCCTTACACTTTTTAGGTGCATGGCTAAGCCAGTTACTTCTGCTTTCATGCTCATGTAGCAGATGCATAGGAGTGTAGTCATATTAATAACTCTCATTAGAGTCAGTAATGCCACTGAAAGTTCATTCCTCCATGTGTACTCTAAAAAAGAAAAGCTGCAAAAGGTTCAAATTACAAGTAGCTATCTAATAACCCAAAACCCAGATGTTCTCAGAGTACAGAATTTCTGCATTGTCTCAATTCTGGTTTTTATCTATACGTAAAGAAACACTTCCCTCATCTGAATCTCTCAGAGCCTTTTCATAGCGGTTTTTCTCAACAAACGAAGAAAAATTAAAAGCAGGATACACCCCTATTATAGCAACAACATCCCAGCCTCCTACAAAATAACATTCTTTAACTAAAAAATAATAGCAGATTTTTTTTTTTTTTAATACCTACACATTGACATTTTACTTACTCTCAACAGTTACCATTTGGAAAAAGAGACGTATAGGAGTGTTTCTGTACAGCTTGTGCCTGTTCAGGACTGAATCACTACACTTCTGTATTAGGATTATGCTTATAATTATATGACACATCACAAAATAGCTGACTTTTCTTACTTGTTTATTAAACAGAATATTTAAAAACTTATCAATATTATTGACATATCACAAAATCCTTTAGAGACACTCATTTCCTGAAAGCTCAGGTAATACAATGTGATTGGCAGTATGAGAAATTAATCTAGTAAAGTTCTTGAATTTTTTTCCCCTGTCTTTACTGTATTGCTGTTGACTGCACCTTCTCTCCTCATGAAGGACCATTATTTCCATCTCAAGTAGTTCTATATGGCTTTTTAAAAGCTTTTAGACAGTAGCTACATATATGTTAGAATATTTTTCAAGTGTGTTCTGCAGACAGAGAAGGAAGTCAGTGTCTAACAAGACATGTTGCTTGTTTCCTTGTATAGAATACGTAAATAATGACTGCCCAAACAAGATTTGTGTAACATATATTGTGAATTCCAGCAGGTAATCATAATGAAAATGTATGTGATATGAAACACATTTCCCACAATAAACAAAATTAAGAAAGTTTTCAAAGTACAAGATTTTGTGTGACATCACTGAACTCTCAGTGACACTACATCGAAAGAATAAAAGAAAATTTAATAACTTCTTTCCCCTCAAAGAAAAGAAAAGCTGGAAATAAATTAATTGTAGCAGTTATGGTCTTATGTCAGGACTTGGCTTTGAATGGTTTTCTACTTAACCTGCTCTTAGTTCCTCAGTAATCACAATTACCATAATGAAGCCCAGGTGAGTCTGATGAAGGAAGTAAGAATATGATTTTAAATAATGAAGGAAGTAATCATGAAGAATAACAAGATGTAACCATGAGCTGGGCTAAGACCTAATGGGTCAGGATTGGTAGACATACACAAACAACGTTATGGTGAGTGTCTGTTACAGGCTCTCTGATCAGGATGAAGAATTAGATGAGACCTTTTTTAAACAATTGGAAGAAGTCTAATGTTCACAGGTGCTTGCCCTCATGTGTGACTTGAATCACCACTGTCTTCTAGAGAGACACCACAACAGACATAGGCAAAGGTACAAGTTTCCAGACAGAAGTAAAACAGAAGTCGATATGGGGAGATGCTCTGCTATGCTTCCTACTTATAAACAAGAAAGGATTAGTTGGGAATATAGACTTTGGGAGTAGTCTTGGCTGCAGTGATAACGAAATAATGAAGATCAAAGTTCAGAGAAGATGAAATAAGGCAAACAGCTAGATCATAACTCTGGCCTTTAGAAAAGCAAATTTTGACCTGTACAGGCAGCTGCTTGAAAGAATTCCATGGGAGACTGTCTTAAAGCGAGGCGATCAGGACACTTAGCTGATTTTCAAGGATCCACCTTCTCCAAGCTCTAGTCCATCCCAATGAGCAGGAAATCAAGGAAAGGTGGTAGAGGATCTGCACAGATGAACAAGTAGCTCTGGATAAAAAAAGTGATGTAAAAATGAAGAGTACAGGAGGTAGAAGCAGGGACAAGTGAGACAGGAGGAATATAGGTAGTCTGCATGTGCAGGGTTAGGAAAGCTGAAGACCTTTTGGAGATGAATCTGTCAGATATGATACTTGCACCTACTACAGACTTGAACCTGACCCGTACTTAGACCTACTTCACATCTGGCAGCATCGTATTTAGGAGATGACATCTCCAATTAGTACTGTTTTGCAGTGTGACCTGAATGCAACTGCATTACAGATTAATATGGATATTCAATCTTTAAAACAAATGTGACCCCACTAACTTCTACTTACAAAGATCAGCAAATGCAGAGGAAAGGTGTATTGTCTTAACTAACATGGGCACATATTGCAGTGATATCCACTCTCCTGAGCTATGCAAAGAGAATTACATGAGGGAACTCAAAAATTTTAAACTTACATAAATTTCTGAAATGCACCTGGGGTGCATACATGTGTGGAATTGGCAATGAGAAAGGCAGTACGTTGCATGCAGGTAGTCTTGTCTCACATGTTTAAAAAATTACATACCATATTATTCTTGTCCTTTCATTGTTCATCGACCAGCAAGGTAAAAACATCTAGATCAGGTGTTCATCTCTTTCTGATCCTAACAGTAGAGAAACCACAATCACTGCTGGCTACTGCAGTGCTCTGTGGTTTTTCAGAAAGATTTAAGGAGAGTTCCTTTATTTTCCTCCATATCACAGGCAACGTTTTATGATGCAGAATTAGTATATCTCTTTCCTACTAGGCTTTCTGTAGTTATTTTTCAGTCTGTAAGTTGGATGTGTCTGGATCAAAAAACATAAAATATGTCTATTACTCTAAATTTGACTCCTTGCCTGGTGAAGAATCATCAGGCAACATGATAATTATTCCCTTCTTTGAAAGCGTTCTTCAAATACAACACAGTTTTCAAAAGATGGCAGCATAATTAACAGCATTCACTAGACAATCATTCTCTCTATTTCTCTGAGTCTGTGCAATAATCCATTATGCTACTTTTATATTTCTTCTTGTCTTTCTGTTATATGTCCTCACACAATAGAAAATTCTTTATGTATCACATGTGCATGTAATGTTCTAGCCAGAAAGACTTGAAAATGTTTTATATATCAGCCTGCAAAATTTTCTCGTGTGGGTAAAAGACGGTTTACAACTGGACCATATATTATGCAGCCCAGTGTAGAACATGAAATGAAATACCGTAGAACTCAACTTATTGGCAGTATATGCCATGAATAACTATTGCAAAACAATTTACCAACATTAGTGTTGAATTTCTGCATGTGAGTCACAAGGCTGTACTACTGTTGTGTCTTACATGTCAGTGTAACATGCCAGCATACATGATGTTAATTTTTTATTTGCCTGTCGTCCTATTGAAGTTCAGGACTGGTCTCTGCAACCACACCTTTGAGATTTGATACATTTCTGAAAATATTTATTAAACTTTATTAACCCTTCCTCCCTGTTTTTTGTCCCTCTGTTGAAATTCATTTGACTCACGTCAAACATTTGTGTTTTATTTATGTTATAATCTTCCATTTTCAAGAAATTAAGTAAGATGTTGGAGGAAAACTGAAGTATATGTCTCATTGGCTAAAAAGCATTGCAATTGCTAACTAGAGGAGGTTGATTTACTTCTTTTTCCTAAGCAACTGGAGCAGGCAATACTTCAAATGTAATATATATGGATGGCATTATTTCTCACTTGTTCAGCTCCATTCTGAATAATTAGTCTCTGTAATTCCTACCATAGAGTAATAGGATGTCAATTCCTTTTTTCACCATTAAGTTTCTCTCTTCCTTTAATGTCTTTTGAAAACATCTCTTAAATAATAAATAGTAAATGCCTAGGGAGAAATAAACTCCATAAGGTATAATAAATAAAGTTAACATGAAAAGTTTCAGGGTGGTTGTTGGGTGGGTTTTTTTTTTTTGTTTGTTTGTTTTTTGTTTTTTGGGTTTTTTTTTTTTTTTGTTATTTTTAAGTAAAATAAGCCTGTCTTTTATTATTAATGGTTTCTATAATCACAAAGTTCATACATTCTTCTCTTATTAAAACAAATAACTTCGGTTCTCAGATTTTATGGTTCCAGTAAAACATATTTCTAACAGCAAGGGAAGTGCATACAGTGCAAAACACCCAGCAACAGCACCATTCATGGCCTTACAATCAGCTCTTCCAGCACTGTGTAAAAGAAATGACAATTGTCTTTCTGCATGAATAGGAGCAAACTGAGACACACGTCTATTTTGTCTTTTGTCATAGTATCTGATTATTCAAATTACCAATGTTTCTAAGAATTCCTGTGGGCTTCCCTGTGGGATACATCCTGCTTAGCAGATATTGATGTTAAATAAATAAAGGAGTGCTAACTTGCAAAGCTTTGTGTTAACTTACTAAGAAAAAATTCAGTTCTGAATAAATGCAACAGTTGAATGAAAGTAAAGAGCAGAAATCAAATCCTTTATGGGAAAACCACTAAAATTTATGAAAACACATGCAGCGTAACCATGATGGACCAGCGCAGAAATACAGAAACGTGTAGAGGTAGAAACCAAGTAATTATACTTGTTGATTCAGATTTTTCAATTCAGATGCCTTTCAAGAAAGCACTAAGGTATTAAATTTCATTATGTTTTGTAAGTGAGCTAAAAACCCATATATATATATTATATTAACAATTGGAAGGTATTTGTTAGTTTGGCCCACTCCTTTTTTCTCATTGTGAAATACTGACTTGATAACTCCCACCACCAGTGCAGAGCCAGACTTGATAAATGAAGTAGGAATACGTCAGCATATTCATTGGCATAAATAATTTTCAGTATCATGAATTATGAAGAGTGCTCACATCAAATTATCTAAAGCCTATACGGTAGCTCCGTTTCTATAACAAGTGCTGTTTCCTCATGGGTCAATAACCTTGACAAACTAGTTACTTAGCTGAAATTACTTTCTTACAAAGAAATAAACAACAAATAATACTTCCACAGCTACCTGTAAGAAGCAGCACTTACAAAAGAGGTAAATTTTGGCATGTTTATTGAAAACTTGCCCCTTCCAAGCTAACTTCATTATTTTGAAGCCAGAGTATCTACTTCTTATAGTACCTACAGGAAAAATATTGGGAGCAAAATCAGCTCAGTGGAATATCTAGTCTTCTTTTAATAGCATTCATAATTTAAAGAAGTGACTTTGTGACTATGGCACCCCACTCCCGCCAATTCCTAACTACACCTTTGAATATATGGTTTATTGGGCAATAGGAATATTTTTATTTAACCATTGAGATTATAATTGTGCCCCCACAGCTCCTATTGCATTGCCTAGCAAATTTAAGGGATTTGGTGTTAATACTAGTACTACCAAAAACAAAACAAACAACCCCAAAACAAACAAACATTAAAACAAACAAACAAACAAACAAACAAACAAAAAAAAAACCACCAAACCCACAACTTTATGAATTGTCAAAAATCTTTTGATTTGGATATTATAAGACCATGAGTTTTAGCAGTAAGCACAGACAAATAAGAGACCAACAACTCTGAATAAATGGGTTGAGAACTTACAACCTATACTTCACAAATTGTATAAGTTATTTCAACTAGCTCCACTCTGGCTCAAACAAACAAATACCCACTGAAGATTGATGTGCATTGAGCACACTCCTGGAAAACATCTGTACTTTAGTTTTGTCTGAGAGGAATGAAGTTCAAGTACTGAGGCTTCTTCACACCATCAAACAAAGCAAAGAAAACAAGAAAAGCTGGCTATTCATGGGACTTCTGTTTCAACCTAAACTACTGGTATTCATCATAATGAGATACTGCCAGATATATTAGTTTTTTTCATAAGGTGGAATTCAAGCAGATTTGTTAAGGGATAACAATAATTCTAGTGATCTTAAGACACATAAAGCAATGGGGAACATTACCTTAGGGGAACTAAACTTTCAACATATAATCAGAAATAAACAAATTGATTTTATTTATAGTAGAAGGGAGCTAATTCTGGAAGCCATAGTCATCTAGTCATCTTGATGAGATAGGTATTAATTGGCTGACTCTCAGAGTTTTAAATCTCTACAAATATCGGTTTGCAAACTGAACAAACCTGAGATATGCCTTGCTGGCAGTGATTTTGACAATATTTTCAATTTGAATTCATCATGTCTTAAATTTACAATTTAAGAGCCTACTACATTGAAGAATATTGATAACATTTTCTTTGGCTAAGGAAAATAAGTGCTGGAAGACTCAATGACATCTGATAAGAGTGTTAATACTTCTGGATGGGTAAATAGGGCTAAAAGGGGACAGTCAACTCTAGTGTAAAAACGAGGCTCTGGAGCTCAGGTAAATTAAGGGGATGGGCATGCATTTGATTGCATGGCCCTAAGAGAGGGAATTGGGCAGCCTATTAAATTTTCTATTAAATCTATGGGTAGATCAGAAGCCTCCAGTTAGGCTTAAACTCCAGTAAGAGGGTAAGGTAGAATAGGATTTTAGGTCTTTAACAAGCAATATCTCTAAAAAATATTTTGAGGTAGAAAATGGTTATATATTTCCCCAGTTTTACAGAGCTGGGGGACATTATTGCTTTCAGACTGTATATACCAGTCTGCAAAGCAACTGCCAGCATAGCTAAATTCACATTGTTGAAAGGTCACTGTCACCATCTAGTGGCAGTCTGAAGGAGTTCAGACCGCACATCCTTCAATTAAGTGTTTATTATGAAAGAACAATACATTAGGAGGTTTTCTACTTGTATTGCATTCATTTAAGCCCTTCAGCTTAATTTTTGGATAGCATTTTAATGTAGAATCTAATTTCCATTTATAAATATTAGTTAATATTATAAATATTATCACTGTCCTGGCAGTTTGCTGCTGTCCAATTCTCATAGACCCTTTCACATAATTTTCGGAGCTGGACACAGGTCTACCTGCAACGTTTAATATAGATTAATAAAAATTCCTATATTTTTAATTCCCATATTTTTCAGAATAAATGAAATAACTGCTTACACTTACTACTGTACTGTCATTTTTTCCAGTTTCTGTGAGGCTTACAATCTCACAGAGGATGATCTGTAACACTGTTGTAAGTGTAGGCTATTTTTAAGGTGAAATATCTTTTAACTGTGGTTAAGAAACACAGTCTTTTCAATACTATTGTTCCAATGTTGGGAATACCACCTTTCCAACCAGTCCACTTTTTTCTGCTCTTCTCACTTTCCCTATTTACAATTGTCTCGGGTTCAAGACACCACAACACCACTGTTGGTGTAGAAAGAATAAAAGCTTTTATTCTACGGTAATCTGCAGTAAAAACATGTTCTAGAAAACAAACACTTGTTTCTAGTTAATGCTATTTCTCAAAGTTATTGTGGAGTAGTAAAATCACTGGACTTCACTAAACACTGTTCATAGAATGGGGATATTACCATTTTTTGTTCTGATGTACTACTACTCCTGTTCCTTTTCAGTTATAATAAATAAGATAGATTTATGAACTACTCATTTTCTTCGACCATTCAAGAAAATCAGTTTTTGCTGTATGAGTAAGAATGCAGAAACTGTCATGCCAATCATACCCATAAACCTTTAGTATAAGTAACTTAAAATCCAAAATCCATTCCATCTACCACAATTCTCTAAAACTTCTGCTTTCCATGTAGTCCAATATATTATATTTTCTTCATTTTATTCATGACACTTCTTACTAATTTGATGTTTTGCTCATGCAAAGAGGAGAATCCTGTGTTTTGGCCTGAGGAAATCTGCTGCAGTTTTCACTTTTGACTAAAAGCCTCTACCTCAAGTCTTTGGAGGAATTTTACCTTCTTTCTCCTTAAGATAATTCTTCCCATTGCCTCACTGCCATTTTTTTTCCAAACTCTGCCTTCTCCTTTTCCTCTGGGTCTCTTTTTGTTTGTTTGGTTGGTGGGGATTTTGTGTATACAAAAGGTTCTGTTTGATCTTTATGTCTCCCACAGGCACTGCTATACAACACAGATTACTACTGCCCTCACCAAACTATCAAATCCTTCCTCACCACAGTGCACAACGTTTTGTATACTTTACAAACCATGACATTCTATCATTACTAACCTGGAATGAATAGAACTACTATAAATGCTCTAGACCGAAAAGTTATCCCAAAAGGACTGCGGGTTTTATTACGGAGCTTCCCCTCCCCACCAAATAGATGTAGCAGTTTACAACCCTAGGCCAGTCTGTGTTTTAAGAGACAGAAACACAGGCAGCCCATGCTATTTATATGTGCAGTATTCCAACCAGAAAAGCCAGTGGAAAAAGAAAACCTCCTGAGTACATTATATCAGAACAGGAAAAAGTCAATTGCAAAAAATACTTCAATCTTTTGGACAGAAAAAGAACATGGCAAGGACCTGAAAGAAGCAGCATTCTTTCTCCATTTACATGGAAAGATGTGATGTTTGGGGGAAAGACATCGGTGAAGTCTGCACTCTGTTACAGGCAACAAGTCTCGAAGCTTTTGATATCTATGATGCAGTTTGCCATGAATAAATGAGATTCTAAATTACAATCATATGATCCATGGAACAGTATCAGCTGGCACCGAGGGAGGTTTTTCTTTTTTGCTTTTGAGAAGCTTTTTTTTCTTTTTTGTATTTTGAAATATACAAAAGTACAAAGAGTACATCCACTTATTTTTAATCAGATAAAAAAAAGGCAACAAACAACAGAAAAAAAAAAATCCCCAAAACATAACAACCTTATCTGTAAATCTCTGTCTACTGAAGACTATCATATATTCTTAAAAAAACTTAATGAATTATGTAATGCACTCAAAACCAGTAAGTTTTTGAATTGCACAATTCAGGTCTTTGTGGATTGCCTGAAATACTGACAGAATGAAAATGACTAGCAACATGCTATTCAGATTTCCTATATTTCACTATATAGTGACCATAACTAGACAGTGGAATTGGCTATTATCAACCAGCAATTGATGCCATTTGGCCAACACCACAGTATGTAATATTGTAATAAACAGTATCTTTTACCAACACTTCAGTTATAGCAGCAATAGGACATACAGGGATGCTTATGAGCTACATCATCATATTTTTAAATTAATTTCTACAGACTCTGCCAGAAAGTGACAGTACAGAAGGATTTCAAGCTCATATTCTTTTTTCAGAAGCTGCTAGTTTGGAAGGAATTACATTTGCTTTGTTCTCCTCTATTTTCATTCTCCATTCTGTAGAATATCACTTTTCAAGTCAAAAGAGAGACAGAACATCTTGATGTCAGGGAAGGTGAGGCATTGTGGGAAATATGTGAAGTTTTTAAAATTTCCTATTATGTGAAACATTTCAAACATTGATTAAGAGGAAAAAGATTTTTTCCATATTTTATTTCAGAAAGTAACCCACAATAAAGAAATTATTTTGGTTCAATTTGGTTCAATTTTCTGATTTCTTGTTTTCTTGTTTCTTCTGATTTCTCTAATGTTTTCCACACAGCATATAATTAAATTTGTTTAATCCTGGTTTGGAAGAAAGCAGAAAATAATAAGGTTGCTAGGTGTCATTTCAGAATAAACTGAAATAGAAAGAAAAATAATATCAGCTCAGAAAAGGAACTTATTTCAAAAGAAAAAGACTGAGACTGACACCATAGTTTCAATGATCTGAAACTAACAATATATTCATTACCTAGAATACAGTTCACAAGAGAAAAAAAAAAAATCCATAAAATAGTTTTCAAGCACAGACAGCTAAAATTTAATGGCAAATACAAATAGCAAGCCAATGATAAATTATTTTCATTAAGAACAGAAAATATATCTGTCCTGTTATCAAAAAGCCAGATAACACCTCTTAAATCAAAGACACAAAAATCCACTGGGAAGATAAACAATAACAAATGTAAAGCAGTCAGAGGAAAATACTGTCATTTTCAAAAAACTGCCTCACAGAGCTTTTATATTAATTCCCCACTTCTTGCCTATTGTATTTACACAGACCTATTTATGACCAAAAGCAAAAAAATAATCATCATCTGGAATAATGCAAGGTATTACCCTGGGTCACTTAATCCCATTTAGAAAAAAATGCTTAAAACATTGGTAGCTAACAACTTTTGCATATGCTCTTAATCTTACCCAGACTAAAGGTCTCAAAAATACTGAGTAATGGTTCAAAAAAAACAGATTTCAAATATTTTTTAAACACTAATCAGGAACTTGTCCAATATCTAGTAAAAGAGGAAATATATAACACAGTTATAAGGTGTTGCCTTCTTCTGAAAAATAGAGAGCTATTGCTTTCTTCTATCCATTAGCTTTAACATAGGATCTGCATTTGATCAAACTGGCATTTCACAGAATATTCTGAGTTGGAAGAGACCCACAAAGATCACCAAGTCCAATTCCTAAGTGAATGGCTCACATGGGGTTTGAACCCCCAAGTTTTGCATTATTAGCACCATGCTCCGACCGAGCTAATCTCAGGTTTTGTAGGAGATTCCTGGCTCAAGTCAAGGAAAACATGCTGCTTAGAAGAGTTTCTGCAATCTTTTGTAATGGCACAGATCTTTTGGTCTAGGTCAATGTTTATTCAACTGTTGTAAAATATCTTTCCCCCTCTATCCCTCAACATCAAGCTCCCCTACTCTTCCCCCACCAAGGAATGTCTTCTAGGATCACTTTTCATCATCCAAGAGTTAGGAAGGAGTGAAGAAGTTAACACCCTGAAGAGTATGACAGAGAGTATGCTGCCAAGAAATACTGAGACTGGAATAAAGAAACTCGGAAGGTGCAGCTACTCAGCCAAGGCCCAGGAGGGATATCATCCTTCAAAGGCTGCAAAAACCCTCCATAGCCCAGAGGACTTCCATGCGTCTATACCAATATCTTAATCTGTACCACTCTCATACCATTGCATTAGCCATATCTCTGGCCACATGCTCCCTTCTGCACTCCTCAACTTTGCCTTCCCCAAAATGGCACCATTGCACTTTTCTAAATCCATAAAGATCATACAGTTATCATCGGAACAATCAATAGAAGTGTATGTGACCAACTACCCTTTCTATTTTAAAAGCACTTTGTGATTCTGAATCTTGCATTCAAAGTATTTCATTCTGTGCTTCATTCCATATGGTTTTTTCCTATCTTTACATTCATGTCCTGATATAAACCTCATCTCCCTTTGGGTATAGAATTTTTGCTAGAAGATACTGTAACCAAGAATTTGTACATGAAAATATCTTTCTGTAATGTTATTTAAGACAAGCAAGTTATTCAGGTAAACAAGTCTTTAATTTAAATGGCAGTAGAACAAAAAGAAGTATGAAGACCAAAGCCCGATAACTCTGTAACATCAACTTATCTAATTGTTAGAAGGGAAGAATTTTAATTTTGTACACACACGAAATTTGTTCAACATACTTGGAAGTACAAAGACGAATTATATCATTGCCTGTATCCTTGCAGTATGTTGATGTTCTAGGTGACAGACTATTCAGTTGTAGTTGTGAGTTAGACAAGAACTTATTCAAACAAACTTTCATTCAAATAACAAACTTGGAGACAACCCGTCTACTGTCTCAGTGGTGGTTTTCATCAGATAAGTCTTGGACAATCTTCCCTTACGGGACATCTACACCTGAGCACATTCTGTTTCAGGGAGGTACTGTTCACACGGACACTGAACCCTCCCAGGAATGTTAATTATATGAGTTATAGAAAATGACATGTCCCACTGGGTATAACTAATGACTTCATGGTTCATCAAAGCAGGAACTATCAAACAGCCTAGAAGTAGTTTCCTGGGAGAGCTTCAGAAAAATAACTGTGGAAAACAACAACTAAAAAGGCAGCAAGACTCCTTTGTGGAGTTGGTGCATTTTAACTGCAGTTAAAGAGAAATCTTGTGTGGTGATGTATTCTGTTACGACAAATTCACCTTTTGGAATAGCCTTTTCTGCCACAAGTACAAAGCAAATATTTTTGAGGTGATACAATATGACCCATGCCAGATGGTAGGTTTATATGACATCATCTGCCAGAAAATTTTACTATCTGAACCACCCTACTGTTAATATAACTCTTTTATATCTTGCTTGAAAAAATGTTATCGTCATTATTTTTAAAAAATTTATATTTGTATTTCAAAACTTTTTATTTACATCCTCTCACACATCCTCTTTTCATTTACATACTTATGTCTTCTCACTGTTTTATACATTGGGTTTACGTTTTATAGCTTTCCCAGTAATTTTTCAGTCACTGGACAGCTTCTTTGATAAATTTGACAAATGTCTGTGCACACAAGAAGAACCATCAGAAGTGCCATTTCTTTAACCACTACTATATATACGTTGGCTGTCAGAATTCTTTCTTTCAATTTCCCACAGCTTTTTTTTTATTATTATTATTATTATTGTTTGCACGTCTTCCTTCCTCTGTGTACTTCATAACATTGGCTTTTACTTTCTAAACCATTCCCAAGATTGACTTAGAGTGTGCTTTTCCACTACCCACCACCCCCATCCCACCCCTACCCCACCCCCGCTATTCCTTTTGTTGACAATTTTTTTTTTATAGGATATTTGGGAATTTCACTTTTCAGCCCATTTAGATAGGAGTGGATGTCCATGTAGGTCATCTTGCTCCAAATTGTAATGAGGTGGGACCAAAGGATGCAGTGACCTGTTGGGACTTCCTGAGGGTTAGTGGTAGGGCTCCCAATAATTTCTCTGTGCTTAGAGAAGACACTGATCAAGCCCAGGAGAGAATTGTATTGAGGGAGTACAGATATTATTCATTTGGTTCACACTGAAGACTTGAGTCATATTGGCCAACATTTCAAGGGGCCTGAAGGGAAAGGAAGAGTAAGTCTTACACACACTGGGTTCATCTAACTCATTGCAATAAAAATATTAGGAAGGCTGCAATGCATAGCCCCCTTTTTTCCTGTATTAAGCAGGCTAAGAAAATTACCAAAGTCAGTACAATATCAACAAAAGCAATATCTGTTGCCCAAATTCCTAGAACTGGCGGGCAAAGAGCACAAAACTCCAGCAGAAGCATCTTACAGCAGTTAATGGATGTTCCCACCACTTTAAGCAGCCCAAGTTACTTTTTAGGAAAAGGACAGTAGAATTGACATGTAACACAGCAGGTTTATTGAAAGAAGTAAAGAGGGTTACAAATACTTGAATATTTTGGTCTGAACTATGCACATTCAGGAGACAAACTAATAATTTTAATAGACTAAGCTTACACACAGAAAGGAGAACAGACCTAAAGGTTTATGACCTAGCACTGATATCAGTGAATATTCTAATCATACACTGGTTTAAAAAATAGCAAATTTAACTATTACTCATTGCTGAACAAAACAGCATGTAATTTATTCAGTATTTTATTAGAACTGCATGGATTTTTCACATATTGAGTACATTAACCTTTCTGCTAAATGATTTAGTTTTTCACAAGAATAATCTTGTTCTAACAACTGACTAAATTTACACTTGGCTCATCTCTGTATGTGATTAAGGGCTTTAAATCACTATTATTAACAGATTTACGGCCAGTGATTTTAATACTTCTTTTCAAATAGTTAGTGATAAATGCTTAGAAAAAAATGGGCATGAACGATCACCACTGCATTCTGCATTTCTGAATCCATGTGAGCTCTCACAGTTCATGGTGACCAGCCTTGATTAAAATAGCAAATTCTAGAAAGTACTCGTATGAAGCCAAAATTAATGCAGAATCAGTCATGTCACTGGAGCTAATGGAAACATATAGTTTTGTTGACAAATCTAATTAGTGTGTAAAAAGAAATAATCAGTATTTTAGCTTCTACATTATTTACTGTAAATTAGAACCTGAAAGTATCTACAAAAACCACAAGGCTTTACAAGAAAGCTACTAGTCATCTTTTTTCCCTAGTGTCAATGAATCTTACCTGGACAGGGCATCAGGCAGGGACAAGGGGAGAATAGGGGAGAAAAGGCTGATGGAGACATATTTAGACTACTGATTTTGGTTTCCTAACTTTTATACTAAGGTCTTTACTGCAAACCAGAATAAAAAAGTAGTCTCACAGAAACCAATCAAGTGTAATAAATGTTGTACAGATTCATATGACTTACAGCAATCATCTTTGATGTGGTAAATTCATTTAACAGTCGGCTTCAAAAACTAAGCAGAAAGAAGAGGAAATTCAGAAAATAGGAAAGAGAAACTTGGATTGCATATAAAAGATATGGGAAATAAAGAACAGAAGGGCAAACATTACACTGCTTTTGTTGATCACGAAAGATGAAGAACTAGATACATGTTACAGACACCAAAGAGAAAATAATGGAAATTCAACAGTAGAACTATCTGGAAAATGGTAGAAATATGACAATCTTGGCATTTATCACTAAAAATGGCAAAACAATGACAACAATGAAAGAGAACTCACCTTGGTTGTCTATTTCTGAAATACATTCTGCAAATGAGGGTTTTTTTGAAGAAAATACAGTGTGAAAAAGCGGATTCTGGAAAAGTCCCTTTTCAATAATAAAGTTTATGTCAGATCTTATAACCATCTTGAATACCACTAAATGCAATTAATAAAGTATTCCTTCCAGCAATTTCATTTCTTGTATCCATCCTGCATTTTGTTACAGTTTAGACTTCTACTCATCCTTCCCGTTTACTCTTTCAGACCCTTTGACTTTGATTTACCTCTAGATGTTCATTCTAACTTTTAGGAAGATAGCGATGTCACAATCCACCTCAGAATTTAAGAAATGGAATACATCTTAGTGGCGTTCAAAAGCCACTTTTACCTTAAAAGTAGAGAAATATTTAAATATGAAGGAAGCCTTAGAGGAGGCCTGTGTTTAAAAAAAAAAAAAAAAAAAATGCTGTTCTTTGCTTCTTTGCTTTGAAGCATTCTTATAACTTTTTCATTAACAGTAGGAGAAGGAAAACACTGAACAATATTTCCACCATGTACCACTAGATAGCAGTAAAGGATAAAAGTGTACGGAAAATCACTCTGAAAAGCCAGCGCTCATAACGCAGACAGAGGAGTCCTGCAATTTTACTCAAGTAAAGGGAGAGTCCACTGGGGCACATGCCCGCAGGGTTTTCTCTCTCGAGGTTTCAGAGGGCGCAGCCTCCTTTTATCCTAAACTCTGAGCTTCATGTTGCCCTCCTCCTTTCCCCATCAACTGAGATACTAGGAAGGGACAGCCTTCCAGAACCACCTACCACATATCCCGCCTTGAACCTATCATTTTACCCCAAAATTCAGAAAGTCAGGCTTCTGCAGACCCACCTGACTGTTTCAGGAGTCAGGCTCTCTGGGCTCTGTAACAAACCTGCTGCTTGAAGTTAGTAGAGACATTATAGAAGACTCATTTCAAAGACATTCACACCCATACCCTCTCCCATGGAATTGTTTGTAAAGACATTAGCACACATCTTTCCTATCAAAAGGAAAGGTTTTAAAAGTAACCACTAAAGGCCACAGAGCAGAGGGAAGGAGGGAAGAAATAAACACAGAAGCTTGACAATTTGATGGATCACTCACAGCCTAATTACATGCATGTGCAAATGCAAGGATGTGTAATTTCATGTAAATTACATGTTAATCAGGGAGGAAGGAAAGCTATGTCATTATGTCTGGGTGTGATTTCAACCAGCCATTCAGCTGCAGTCTTCTTTTTCTTGGCAAACATTTAGTTTCAGCCATTCTTTGTGTTTGGCAGCCTAGCTAAGATACCATCATCACTGTTCAGGAGGCCAAGGTGACCATTTTTTAGTGGTCACGACTGACTAAACTGAGCGTGTTTACTGCTGCATTTTGGTGCATTTGTCTTCCTCCATCTCCCAATCTGCATTCATTAAGATTGTATCTGCTGTAATTGATATCAGCTATTCTGGTTAAACAAAATTAGATGAGCCTTTCAGACCTCGTAGAAACAGGAATATTTTTTGTCCCTGCTTAACAGCATTTACTTGCAGACAATGAAGGCAAACCCTCACATCCTGAATATCCAATTCCTTACCTTTCAATTGCACTGCACATTTAGTCACCAGATGGCAGATACTCCCCATCAGAATAACACCTAATAGTAAGTTTCAGAAATATCTACAGTATTAAAAGAGTTTCTAGGGTTTACTCTGTTATCACAGGTAACTTTTGTTAAGCATGTTCTTCTGTCTAAGTCAAATAATATTATCTCTGATAGGAGAGAACAGAATATTTTCTAGTTCTTTTCGAATGAAACTTCTTAATACTTTTGTTGTTGCTTTCAAAGACTTCAGTCAAAGTAATTTTCCACATAAGTGTGTGTCATAACATTGACTCATTAACATGAAGGTAGACAGGAGCAGTAAATAATAAGAATTCTTTGACTAAAACAAGAAAAAGTGCCAGTGTCAGAATTAAAAAAAATAAAAAAATTCTTGGCATAGTGTTGATACTAATAGTGCTCAAAATCTGCTACCTAATTTAAAAGCCTAAGATAATGGATTTGTTTATTTTTTGGTCTATGATTAGCTGGTAAATCAATTTCTAGCTTCTAATACTGTGTGCATCACCTAGCTCGCAGTACAAGTGTGAATCCTTTTCTGAGGTGATTATTCACTCATGGCTGTTTTGTTAAAGATGAGAATACAAATTTGGTGGCAATTATGAAGATTTTGAAGTGTAAAGATACATAATATGCCATCGATTTTTGTTACTAATATAGAGGGGTATAGCCATACAATATGATGGTGAGAAACTGAATATATACTTAATTAGAAAAACCTCTCTTACACAGGTAGTACTTAAATCACAGTAATACATTAAGCTTCTCTCAGAAATTGCTGCAGATGTACCAAAATTATGTATACATAAACCTGCAATGAGTTTTTCATCACAGGCTGTTATTTCTTCACCATCTTCAGTTTTCCAAGTGATTTCACCAATTGGTAGTATCAAAGCTATTATGATGACAGCACAGAGAAGCAAAGAGAAACACCCTGGTCAAGCAGGCAAACAAATCTGAGCTTCCAAATGAGAACAGGTCTGACAAACAATCGTGACAGACCAGAGACAAAGCCAAAAAATGGCATTTTGCTTCTATTCCTGCTGTTGCACATTCTGAGACATATGTCTATAAGGTAATTTTGTCCAAAATTTAGTCTCTATTAGGTACCAGGTAAAGAGTGTTAAAATAATGTCTGTGTGAGGAAAGAAAAAAGCATCCAAGACTTTTGGAAGACAAAATGGGACAGAGTTCTCACGGTTCTTTTTCATTCTTGTTTCCACAGTATGCCAAGTGAAATACCTCACTGATATCCTGCAGAGTGGTAAAAAGTATGTGAACTATCTTCTAAGCATTTCTAAAAATTGAGGAAATGTAACTCTTCTCTATTTTTTTCGTTTTTCTTGAAAATTCAGAAAAAGTTGTGAGCCTTATACATTTATGTTCATGATAGTCACATAAGTTCATATTTTTCAATGTACGCAAAAGTATGAAAAATTGAAAATCCTCTATTCATATAATATGGGTACAAAATGTAGAGGGATTCAACATAAACTTATTTACCATTCAGTTATGTCTTGCTGAAATTTTGTGCAAATTTTGAACCTAAACCATAAGGGAATAAAGATTTTTACTTTGGGTAAAGTAAAAGGATAACTTGAACAGCAACTTGAACAATTTTTATCTGCAGTGTGTTCAGAACCTTTTCATGATAGCTACTCAATATTTATTATTCATGGTAGGGGTAGCTGAAAGGTTTTTGATTAATACATTATTGAAGATTTTTTCACTGCTGCTAGCTAAACTATTTACTTAGCACTCCTTTTGCCTAATATTGCTATAAATTGCAGCATATATTTCAAATGGAAGGAAGGAATTGGTTGAAATAACAAGTGAGGGTCATAAACTGAGCAAGTTAGTTGTCCTTCAGTTAACCAAATTGTATCCATCTCTTGATGTCCATAAGGGGCTGAAAATCCCCTCACTCATTAAAGGAATGATGAATATTGCATCATGAATGAATGAATTCTCTCTCTGTCTCAACAGCTCAATTCTCCAACATTTACCCTCTCATACTTATTGGGATCAGAGAGCAGTAAATTGTCTTCACAGTTAGTCTAAAGCACAAATCAATCATGAGCTACATTCTTATATTTAGATGTTTGCATTTAGTATGTTTGATCATGTGCAATTTCATATACAACAGAAAGTTTACCTAGGAAAATATTTTACCATTAACAACTCTCCTGAGCGTTAGGAAAAAATTTTACTCTTTGTCAAACGAATAAATTGCTACCTGGAGATATCCCAAATTCTGTCCAAGTCTTTCTCATAGTTCCAGGTGAGTGACACATTCCTCAACTCATTTAAAGGATGCAAAAAATCTTTCCTGAAATATTTAGTGTAAATATATATCAGAAATGAATGTATTTTCCTGGACTTTTTTTAAGGTTTCCTAGGAACCTGCTTCTACAAAATCTAGCATGCATAAATCAGGATAAGAAATGGTTCTCCCTCAGGGCACAGTCTGAGATAAGATATACTGAGGGCCAGAATCTCCAAATAAGTCCATTATTCATACCAATTCTAGAGCCAAAACCCTGCTTTTCTTCACTGATGTCTTTTATAAAGAAATATAAATGTGGTGTTAATTTGAATGTTGCACTCAAATAGTTCATTTAAACTTAATCTGGCACAACTAAAGACTTGTTCTGAAGGTAAATAGGTAATACATCTCATTTCTTGTGTGAAATTCAACAACTGGAACACTATCTGGAAGCGAAGATTGATTTATTAACAAGTGTCTAGCTTCCCGGTGTATTTTACAAAACAGGAGTATGTATTCTTAAAGAAATCATGCAGGGCAGGTTATGTAAACTAGGTAAGAAAACACAGCTAAATGTCATCCATTCTGCCTCTCACTCCAAACTTGCAGTTTCCATATTTTAGCAGCTGTATTGTTATCAGACAGCTGTTGAAAATGAGAAGCTGGTTGCTCTTCTCATTCACTCTGTTCAGCTTCCTTCCATGAAATACTTAAATCCAGACAAGATACTATATTTTGAACTCTCTAACATCACCACATATTGGGCTTAGACAGAAATAGATACAAAAGTTCCAGAAAGTCAGCAAATTTGAAGGTGTTGTAACGTCTTAGGAACATATGGCCTTACCCATATATAGTATTTTTGTAAATCTCTCCAAAAAGTCCCACATCAACAGCTTTCTAATATACATTTCTTTTTCTTTTAAGTTGGAATATACCAAAATAAAAATGCATGAATAAACAAGTCTCTGAAATTAAAAGCATCTTCCTGGTGTTTTCAACTTATTATTTGCAAAACTACATATTGAAAGCAAAAATTGAAACTGCTGGTTTTGAGAGCACAAATTAAAAATACTGTCATTGACATTCAGGTGTTTGCTTGAATATGCCTGAATAATGTGACCCCAGAGATGAAGACAATTATGCATAACTATGCAAGTTTTACAAAATATTCCTATAGTCTTAGTTGGTATCTGACCAGCTCTTAAAAGAATATAATTTTTTAGGTTTCTATCAATTGCTGTATTAAAAACTCTAAAATGGGAGATCTAATTGTAGCACCACTGATTTTTTTTTACTGAGCAGGTATCAAATGGCCACAATTTTCAGTCATTACTAATTGAGCTGGCCTAACCTTACTTAAATAAAATTGATACTAATCTTCTGAAGGATCCTGCCATGTCTAGCATTTTCCATTCATCTAGGTGTTGTTCACATCAACCCTCCCCAGTGCTGAGCCTGATCCCTGTGTATAACTACTTAGAGAATGATCTGCTTTAATAGAACTGAAACTTTATATTTCTCTTACTGCCATTCTGTGGATATGAATAAAGCACATAATGAGAATACACCAACAAGCTCATTCAGTTAAAGTTGCAAAATATTTTGTATAGCAAGGATTAGGAGATTAAATCAGAGTACAATTTTTAAAGCTAGAAGTCAGCCTAATTTAACCTTCTCATCTCACTACTGGTTTTTAAACAAAGTAGTCAGAATTGTAAAGGACACTCAGCACCTAATGTACCCTTTAAAAAGTATGAGAAGTGCTGAATACCTTGGGAAATAAAAACCAAACTACATATATCTAAGCTTTGATTTACAAGCTTAAGTACAGGCATCCATCATTTAAATTTCTGGTTAACCTTCTAAAAATATATGGTTAAAGTGTTTATTCTGTCCTTTCGCCTAGAGGAAAATAAAACATTTTTACTTCCAGATACGCCCCTTCACCATGATGAAAATGAGCGTTAGAAAGTGCTCCAATGCAGCATTGTTTACATAGCCTAACAAGCCCAACGTTTTATGAATGCAGGCATGAAATAGCAACATTTCTCAAATGCATTGATAAAGCAAATCCTTTCTGAGACAGAAGGCAGGCTTTTAAACATGTACCTGCATATCTCCCAGAACCAGAATCAGGCCATTTCCAATGGCTCCATCCAAGCCAATGGGAGCATCTGCATCAGCCAAATGCTATTGAATTCAATTCATATATGCCATCCATTCATACAAAGATAAGCCTATAACCACCAGGACATTTTAAATTCAATTTTAATACCAATGGCTGCTTTGTAGTCCTCACCATCTGTCATACCAGGCTGCATATTTTTTTTCCACAGTGTGATATTCTCATTCTGCCAAATAAAAATACTTTTTTCTCCCCTCATAGGAACTTCATGTGTCCTGCTTCAAAACATAAAAAATTTATCCGCCTAGCACTGACATTTAATGTGTTTTGAGACATTAACTACACACACAAGCTGACACAACTTCAGACATGAATTCCTGTACTTTTGGTCTCATTTTAAAAATAACAAAGTTGTGGTTTATGTCATATGCATAGTTTTACAGAAGATAGTTTGCTTTCTTTGCATTTAGTGCTATCACCAAGTGTTGAAATTTTGTCCTGAAGCACAAATCACCACAGTTTTTCTAATACAATTCTATGTATTCATTTATTTATTTAAAAGACATTCTGAGAAATGTATATCCCAAAAACTCATACAAGAAGGAAAAAGTCAGACGTGGGAGTAGTCTCTCAGAAAATCCTGGAAAGGACTTGATGTTTTCTTCTTTCCTTTCACGTCTAAAAATAAAATACATCAAAATGTTTAAAGTATAATCATAATATGAACATTGAATATTGGCTTAGATAAAATAGAAAGTGATTTTTGGTTTGCTTGGTTAGGTTTGTTGGGTACTTCGTTTGTTTGGTTAGTTTTGTTTTTTTCCTGAGTAAGTGTTGCAGAGAATTGAATCTGAAAACAAAACAGTAATAAAACACCTTGTAGGAGATCTCTGGTTGCAGTTATTGGCATCCTTTCTCACTAAACATGTCGCTCAGCAACACCACACAAACCATGACCCTACAATCTCCTCATAATTCAGTTCACAGTAACTGTAGAATCTAGAAAGCGTCAAGATTTTTCTTTTCTTTTCCCTTTTTTATTTTTCCTTGGAACTATTTTCCCTGTACTTTCTATTCCCTTAGCTTGTAATGGTACCAGCTCCCTTAGATGGTAATGCATCCAAAACCTATTGTCAGTTCTTCAAAACACCAGGCCACCTCTCATATCCTTGAAAACCATCAGGCTCACATTTGTGAAAGGCACATATTTTCTGCCTATTGCAGATCTGCACCCTTTCTGGAAAGAACCTGTTTCACAGACACTGCTGGATGCCAGAGAATGCCAAAGCCACTTTTAAATCTGTGCTTCCCTGTGTTCTTTCATCATATCATTAATGTAATGATGCAAAAACTGGTTGTCGTAACAGAAAGAACAAATTACTTTTTGATAAAGCACCAGTGGTAACAGATGTTATCATAATATTCCATATTTAGAGTCTCAATGTTTCCTCACAAGTCTTCGACACCCAGAGTTCACTCTGATTAAAACAAAACAAAAAGAAATACCATCCCAAAACTCCCCTTACACCAGCATTTCTTTGTCCTCCTTCTCCCCACTCTCTATCAATATAGAGTCTCATGATTTCATTGTAACAATTTTAGCTTCCTATGACTCTGACTTTTATTGCAATGTGTATGGCCATCACTTTCACATTTACCAGTAAACCTGCAAACATTTATTTATTCATTTCACCATAAACAGCTTCTGACATACTAAATTAACTCAAACCTTAAACCTTAGAGCTGTAAGTCAGAGCCACTCAGGATTCCAGGTCTTGGGTGAAGTCACCTAGAAGGCATACAGAAACAGATATCTCCTGGTCTTTCATCAAACAATTAAATATGTTGAGTCATTAATTGGAAGTCAACAATATGGCATTAAGACATTTCTACTGTACTCTCTTGTTTCAGATAATAATTACTAACACTCCCATGTTCTGCACTTTTTATGGTATTAGCACAACTGCCACAGCCTAATAATTTTAAAACTTAAATTTTAATATTCCTGTCACTGGCAAGAAAATTGTCAGTATACTACCTATAAAAACTGTTAATTTATGGTGCTTTGGTAGTTATTGCTTTGCAGCAAAGTGCACTAAAAAAACACAAGCCATGCACTGAATATTAAATTGGCTTTCAAAATCAGGTGGAATGCTGTTCCTTAACAGAGGCTGGTTGGAGGATTTGTCAGAGTTATTTAGTTAGAAAAGTGGGTTTCTTAAAACTTAAAATTTTGTCAGAAACAAATTAATTCTGGGGAGAGGGGGAAAAAAAAAGAGAGATACGCTGAAGTTATAACCCAGCAAAAAGGCATTCTTCTTTTGTAGAAAAAAGACAGGAATTAAACTTATGCTTTCTCAATACAACATCATTCAGCTTTTAAACACTTCAGGATGGTTTTCATTACTATATTTTCCCCTTTAAACTACACAAAACCATAAAGGATTTGATTTCTGTTGATATTGATTGAGAAATAAAACCCTGTCAAAATATCTCAAAAAGTGTTTGCAGCCTTCTGTTTGAGCTGCAGTGCTAGAAATACTTCTGGGCTTCCACCACAGCAACAGCTTTTCACAAGCCTTCCTTAAAATAATGCTGTGCACCCACAATGGAAAATTACATATTTTTTAAGTTCTGCATATAAAGACAATGAAAAAAACACAAAACAACTCCCCCCCCAAAAAAGAAAAAATAGAAAATGAATGGTGCTTTTATATACACAGCTAGAATTTTTTAAAAAGTAAACCCACAATTTTGAGTGTACATATATGATTTAGAACAGGGTTAATAAGCAAAGACATCCCCACAAATTCTGCTACGGTTTGATATAACTTTCGAGGTACTGTCCTTTGGTGTGGATCTGCTTTATCGATTGAATGTTTCTATCTCAATTTGTCACATTTCTGATGTGGTGTATTTTTGTACTAGAGCCTACTGCAGAGCTGAGCTGTGTGAATAATGGATTTTACATTGTACTATCTGAACCACAAGAAAAAGAATCTCAGACCAGATAGAATAGTGCATTTGTTTTTTCTTTGTGAGGTTATTGCCAAGTCTTCCTCTTTTTAAAGCAGATTTCTGAATAGATATTTACTTTTCCATCTTTTTAAGTTATCAAAGAATGAATACTTTGCTTAAATAAAAATTAGAATGCTTTTCCTCCTCTAGAATATTCAGTAGATTAGCTAGGAATTTATAAGAACTTTGCCTGGTTTAATTGCTAAAAAAACTTCTCGTTTCTTCATGCCATTTGATTAAGTTCTGGGCATGAACAAAGACAAGTACTATTCTTCTTTTACTATTTTGTGTTGCTATAAGATACAATTTATTTGACAACTTCCATGAGATAAGTTTATTTTTGTTTCCTTGTTTTATTTTTTATCTAGACCCAAATAAATAAGTTGTGCAGGTTGAGCTTTTCAATTGGTTTTATTAAAACATTCTTTTAAATTTAGCACACAGTCCTTGGGCCAGTTTATACCTACATGGAGCAAGAGAGTAGACTATATTGTCTTGACAAAATGAAACAAAACAATAAAAATCTATCAAACAGTCTGCATCCTTTCTGTAAATAATTTAGAAAAAACTGTTACCCAGCCTTAGCCACTTCATACTAATTACATGGAGAACAGTTTAATGTGCACTGAGTTGCAGCTATACAGTTTAAGTGAAATTAGAAGATTGACTGCAGTGTGGTCTCTCACGTCTCTTTTTCTGAAATCTTAAAAGCTAGAAAAAGTACAAGTGGGTGACATCAGTAAGAGAATTAAGTCTTTTTATCAAACCATTACAACATTCCTCTTCATTGTGGTCTCATATAAACTTCCTTTCCTAATGTCTTGCTAAATTAAAGCTTTCAAAGATTCAGAATCTATAGAATTTTTCACAACCAAAAATTAAAAAGATCAGTGACAGTGTGTCAGAGTTTGACCCTGACCAAATGCCAGGGCCCCACAAGTTTACACACACACACCCAGGGCTCATGAGCTGAGATAAGGAAACCCAGGAGAAGATGCACTTAAATAGGCAAAAACAGGACTAACTCAGGTTGCAAAGTGATCTAATTTATTGCTAACAGAGTCAGAGGAGTAAATGAGAAGCAAAATAAACCCTTCAAAGACACCATTACTCCACTCACCCCTCTCCTTCCTTCCCAGCAGCTGCACAGGGGAACAAGGCATGGGGAGGGGGGGTGGTATCTTGGGTAAAATTAATTCAAATCCCTGTTAGAGGGTCAGAAGAAAGAATACATATTAGTGCTACAGTTTTCCACACACAAAGAAGTCTTCCAGACACTGAAAACTGGTGCTACAGTTAAGGGCTCATAACCACTGTTAGTCAGACTGCAGCTAGTGAGTTGCCAGGAACCTTGTTCCCCTGAGATGCAAATGTGACATGCTTCCCAAGTAAGCTCATTCCCTGAAGTGAGATTAGAAGAGGATCATCTCAATGACCAAGTTCCTCCGACTTCTCAGAATCCTAATTTATTTTACTCTCTCCTCTCTATCCTTCTCACCTTTGCCTTGCTTATGCTGACTGGAATAACTTCTCCCCCAAGCCTGCCTGTGTCCACCATGAATCGGTTTGTCCGGAGATGCCCAGAACAATTCAGTGCAACAGTAATCAAATTCTAGGCCAAAGCATAACCAGTAGAGAGAATGTATTTAAAACATACATTATTTTATATATGTATATAGACACACACACGTCTACATACACACACAGTAAAGAAAACAGGCACTATACTGAGCAAATAAAATATTTAAATTCACCTCATCCCAGCAAGCATTTCAATCAGTATCAGTGAGATATTTCAGTTTCTGCAGTCACCCTCTAGTAAATACAGTGTCTCTGTGTTTATTATGGAAACCAAATGCTTTAAGTAATTTAAGCTGACACCCAGCAATTTCCAGCAAAACACGTCAGTTCTAACCATCTTAAAATATAACCTTGTTTTTATGAAACTGATCTGCTGACAATATAAATCTATAATCAACAGTGCATCTCAAGATGTTAAAAATTCTCTTAAAGATGGCAATATCATCAAGTTTTTTGTGTACCATTTTGTGCTCACTGCCCTTTCAATATAAACTTATTCAGGGGAGAGAAGATACTTAACGACAGGGTCATGACTGTGATCAGATAACCTCTTACAACTATTGCTGCACACGTTATCCATTACACTAATAGTTACTAAGCAGCAGTGATTCAGTTTTGGAGCAATGCCCAATAGACTGCCTATCTGGAGGAAGTGGGTAGGTGTGTTTGTCACAATCAAATATGTACAGCATCCTGTACACTTTCTCTGAAAAGACTGACAGCTATGCATAAAAAGCACACGAGTAGTTAAGAAAAATAGATAAAGCAAGCATCTTTTTGAAGAAATATTAGTATAGACCCTGCAACATTTTTCTGTATACCATTACAACGGTGTCTTCTCCAGGCTGTTGCTATTCATGTGATGTGGCAAGATTATTCTAATATTGAAACTTCTGTTTCCTCAGACTTGACCATCATTCACCAGAAGTCTTTCATTCATAGGAAAAGTCTTGGGATGGATTGGTGTTTTTCATTGCTGTTTAAAAATCATCTGCACTACTTAAACTTCAAGTCAAAGCTGAAACACAAATTCTGCTGTAGAAACAGAATTCAAAGCTTCCAGTATGGATAATATTTTATTCTCAGTGGAGAAGGATCAAGCTACAAAACATGTAAACAAATGTAACATGTCTATGGGCCCTGGACTAAAATTCTTGTATTCTCAATCCCATGTTAATATTTCTGATTTCTTCAATGCAAAAAAAAAAAATGTTATCTGCCAAACCATGATCTAACTGGTAAAAGAGGAAAGAAAACGCCAAAGCTCTAGCTTTTAGGGTTTGAACAATTAGTTTTCAAGGGCTTGATGAAACAAAACATAAAAATAACAACAAACCAAAAACAAGTAGAAGAAGGCTGAATGGTATTTCGGCTTTTCATCACAAGTATAGGGAAATTCCTTCATTTTTTCCCAGTATGAAGAAATCTAATCTTTGCAACTTGTCAAGAAAACATGGGTATAATTGCAATATTTTCAGTAGGCTGCTACAGACCCACATCACAATAATTCTCATATCAGACTCAATTGAGCAGAAGGAGGAATTTAAACCTGGATTTAGTCAAGCCAAGAACATTTATTTAAAGGAAGCATCCAGGAAGTGAGTGTTACCAAAAATTGGGTAAAATAAAAAAGTCCTTAACATCAATGTAGCATTAAGAAGTAGGCATTCTTTATTCAGCCAGGTGCACAGGCAGAAAACTCCTCTCAAAGCCATACATGTTGAGTACAGGAAAGTTTCTGTTTATATTTTGTGTTTTGCATACACATTCATTGATTGTCCCGAACTAAACATACATATAATCATTTCACCAAAATCATTAACATATTTTGCCTCTTCTTTACACATGGCGGTATTTTAGTCCGGTGGTCCCTGGTGGTCATAGACCCCAATTTTCCAAGTGACCTGCTGAGTTGGAAGGACACTGAGGCTGATGAACTTCCAGTTCTCCTTCTTACACAATGGGCATTGTGCAGTTTCCATGGGCCAGTAGTTTTGGAGAACAAGCATTGTGAAACCACACCAGGTATAGGCCAGCTATCATCTGGTAACAATGTAACAAAGGTAGAGCTAAGTCACACCATTCAGGACATGAGGCTATAGTTCATGATTCTGTAAAATTGTCCAGTCAAAGGTCAGCAGGAATCACAACAACACAAAACACAAAATTGTAAAGAAAATGAAGAATAGCTACTCTGCTGTGTTAGAACTGTGTGCACAATTTAATACAGCTAGAAGAGATACTGGAAAAGAAACAAGAATAAAAGTTACAGAACTAGATTTTTAGAAGCTGAGTCCAAACATTGTAGGTTACAGATTGAAAAGACTTCATTGATGTAAGTTTGATAAAGAGCTGCAAATCAGAAACAGTTAAGGGGAAACAAGCATTCATTTTAGCTTCAAATATAGGAACTTAATACTACTAAAACTATGTAGCAAGAAAGACATCTCTTCACATAACATGCAATCAACCTAGAAATTCCTTGCCATGGAATGTTGTGGATGCTAATGTTTTATAAGATTTCAGTAAGTCACTGCACAGTTTTGGGATGGAGAGAGCTCTGCAATGTAATATAAAGATTTTTTTATGTTAACTAAGCAAGACTTGAGACAATAAACTTTTGAAGGTCGGAAGACTATGCTGAAGATGCTTTCCTATATGGTTGAATTAATACATGTTTACTCTTTCCTGCCCATCCTTTGACAGTGGCAGAGGAGTCCCAGGCTAAACTAACTTTCAGGTTGATCATCAGTTCTTATGGAACTCCCTGCCTGCTTAGTAGCAAATCTGTTTTGGAGTTCAGGGATATAAAAGGGGATGGCAATGGCTTGGTTCACAACACCACTAAATACTCGGACCTGAGAAATCTGTGTGAGACTGGACTCCACAAAAAGAGCCCTCCAGCATTAGCCAGTACCCTTGTGTACATCAAGATGCAAGCACAAGTTAGAAAGCCAATATAGATTTAGTCTACATTGTACATGGCCCACATGTTTTAGTTGGCTACACACAGGAAACTTTCTTTAGTTTTTCTAGTCAGAAAGCCTTAAATAGCTCTTATTTTACAATAATAAAATAATAGTTTCTTACGCAATAATAATTATATTTCATTATAACATACTAATTAGTCATTCAAAAGCACATTCTAATGCAGTGTTTATTAATTCTTTGGGAAGTAAAAGAGTTCATAATCTTTTCTGTTTCAGCAAAATAGGCAACAGGATGAATAGTTTTGTCTCATTAGCTACAAAAAGCAGTTGCTTCTAAAGTCCGAAAATCACTGAATTTTGTGGAAGTAAAATTTGGCTGTAGCTGAGAGAGAATTCAGAAGGATAGCAACAACATCAACCTGAAATTCTCTTGGGAAAACTCCAGATGTAGCCAACCACCAAACCTCTAAATTTATTAGGCTTTTAATATGCTTTTCAAGCAATAGGAAGCTAACCATTTCCTCCACAGCCTGGTTTATTAATCTATATATACATTTCTGTTTGGAACATTTGAGTGTGATTTTGTTCAGTTGGTTTTGATATTTAGGGTGGGTTTTTTCTCCTTTTTAATAGTATTCAGTGTTAAAAGCTGCTACTAATGGTAAAACAGTACAAACTCTGCAAATTCTGGTGAAATGAATTTATTCTATAACTATTAAGAATGCAAGTGTAGCTGCCAGGCAAGAAAAGAAGGAAGGCTTTAATAAAGAAACTCATATACTCTGTGCTGGCAGGAATTAAAGCAGTTCAAAGATCTAATACTGAATCTTTTATCAAGTGCATGAACACAGGTTCTTCAAATTGCATTTTGTTTTTTAGCAACATGCTGGTATGTGGTTGAAACAGAGGGAAAGGGAGTGTGCACTGAAAACCATGACTTAGAAAAGTATTTTTTCTGTTAAAAAATGTGTTGGGAACAACAATAACTTGAAGAGAGACTAGAGCATGAATTTCTACTACATTCTGTGAACTCTGCTTAATAATAAAGTAATAGGCCCGCACTGCCACTGTGTAAGCTCACTTTCATATCAAGAATTACAGGAGCAGATTCCAGGACAAGGGGAAAAAAAAAAAAAAAAAGCACCACCAAAAAACCCCAAAACAAACAAACAAAAACTAAAAACCAGTAACAAAATGTCACAGTCTTCACATGGCAGCAGGATGGTAGGTGTTCTTGCTACTCAGTCATGATCATTCTAGTGGTGTTGTCATTATTTTCTTGCAGACATTAAATAATCTTATGCATTAAATTCTGCTCTCTTAAAGGATTTGCATATAAATTTAATGCCATTTTTCGATCCAAATTCTGTCTTCTATGCTATTGAAAACCCCCATATTCTGCTTCCAGCAGGAAAAAACAAATATTCTCAACCTGGCAGTTTGAAACCATCTCTAAATAAGGATTTTTTTTTTTTTTTAATGTGAAAATCTCTTCATTTTTTAGTGATGTTCAAAGTTCTCATGAACCAATGCATACATTTCATCATCATTTCTGAAAAAGTTTTAAATTAGGTTCAAGACACATATCTGGGGATAGTTTTTGTGTTAGTTTTTATCCTGAGTATGTAACATTGAAACCACCATAGCTGCAAAAAATTACATGACATTCTATGCCAAGAGAGATCTAGAATTTCTGTGGAAGTTACATAACAGGCCACTTCAGAACTGTGGGTCATTGGGAGACAACTGTCACCAAAAAACACAACTACTACCCCCTCAACTTTCATAATAAATCTCATATGACTGATTTTATAATGTAAATGAGTAGGTTGGAAAAAAAAAGGCAAGTCTTGTGATTAAGTGACAGGACTTAGAATCCTGAAAACAAGTTCATGGTATTGCAGTTTTCTCATATAAGCCATTTTGACTTTTTAAACTCTTACTTTTTAAACTTTCCTCACAGCCTCGTATGCACTGAGTATGTAGAAAGTAATTATATGCATGTGGTTGAAGGTTAAAAAATAAAAATCAGACTCCATAAAGTTTGTGTTGAATGCCTTTGAATTGAACTCTAAATCTACAAAAAGTCATACACATATACCAGGCTGGCAGATAACACACAGTCCCCATACCATAACAAAACCATTGAAGAATCTGTGCATTGACACAATTACTTTAGACAATGTTCAGATAAAATGAACAGGTCAAATTTATTGTTTATGACTCTCTATTGAAATAATTTCAGCCACGCCTGTAATTGTTATGACAATCCATTTACCAGTCTTAGAGCAGCCCACATCCATTATACAACTGAGAAAATATATCCCTATAATATATTCCTATAGACTTTGTACTTCTGCAAGTGTATTAGGTATTTAGGAGCTGGAATGTGCCAGATTAAAGGAACTAATTTTAATTTTAAAATTTTTGCCCAATTTTAAATTGAAATTTTATATCTAAAGAAGGCCTTTTCCTCTTTTGGAATGGAAAATAAAATAGCTTCATTGTGAGGCCATTTTGAAACAAACAAACCAAAAAAGACTGTCAGGAAGGTGTCTCTCTTACTCCAGTTTCCAGAGGGACAGAACAAGGATAAGAATCTGCTATGAAATTTCTCAATGTCATGCCAGCCTTGGAACAGAGTGTGAGTGTAGACAGGTATTATACTCAATAAGGTAGAAAAATGGCTCACAAATGTTAGAACAATCCCCCCATTCAAGCCTCTGACAATATAGTACTGA
>VZRN01002134.1:479-37612 GCA_013397935.1 Dasyornis broadbenti | reverse complement strand
TTTTTTTTTTTTTAATAGATAATCTTGTGCTGGAACATAGCCTATTTCTTACGTGTTCACTGGCAAGTAATACATGGGTTCATACACACTGCTTCTAGAAATGCCTAATAAAGGTGGGAATGCCAGCTTGCCCTCAGACTTCCCCTTGGACCAAAAAAACTCGAACAAAACCACCCAAAACCCAACAAATTTTCCTTACAGAAATCTTGTCAAAACCCCTGAAACACTTCTATCTGTGAAAAAAAGGATTTCCAAGGAAATAAGATTTTGTACATCAAGAGCACTAAAAAGGATACGGACAGTATTTCTTTAATCTTTTTTCCTCTACTAGTAACTCAGTTTCTAGGAAAATTTTATGTCTATGTCACACTATGTCAGTAAACAACAAAAAATATGAACCCTTCAAAAACCCAAACCCTACCAATCTTCACTCATACAAGTAAGAATATTTCACTCTTTTCTATATGTGTAGAAAGCGACATTGAATTCAAATTTTCTCTGTAATTCACAATGCAATATTTACTTTATTTAATTATTGTCCTCTGTTGTATATATGGATAGAATTAGGTATTAGCCCATCCTTTTGAAACAGGGAGCAGGAGGAAGAAACAAAACTTTGTCTGCAGTCTCATAAGAATTGAGTAGGAATGGAAAGTGCCCTTAACTGCTGATATTAGCTCCAAAATTCAAAAGAGCCATGTAAATTTAAGAGGTAGGATTTACAGATGTGAAATTATAAAGCCACAAATTAGGATATCAGATTGCTGTTCAAAACTAGGTCCATTACAGAAACCTTGTCCAGTGTTTTGAAGGCTATTTAACTCATTATCCCTAACTAACTATGTTGGTGAAAATAATGCTAAATAGATTCCAGAGATGTGTGCAAAGCATCAGAGCAGGGAGGGGTAAAAAATTTTGTGCCTGCAATTTTCAGTCCATACACCTTAACACTGAATTTTCTGTTCTTTACATGTCTTGCTTTCTAATTGCCACATGCAGTATGGTTAATACTTAACATGCCTGTCGCCGCGTCTGCCAGGGCAGATGTAGCAAAGCATCAGATTTTTTCTACCTTGCTGACACGCCTGAGGGTTACAGTTCAAGTAAATGCAGGCACATTTTATCAGCCGAAATGAAAGGGTATGCAAGACCGACAGAGGTGAAGAAGGGAACGCCAGTGCTGTCTCTTTTTCTTTCCCTCCCTCCCTTCCACATCTTGAGGAGGTGTGTTTGTGCATCTGAAGACACAAGAGGGTAGAAAGCAACAAAGAACACCATGGAAACAGACACAACAGAAAGTCAGAGGCTCAAACCTGATTGCTTCCTTATTAACTTAACACAGATAATCCCAGAAATATGTTTTACATTGAGCACTGGCTGAAATTTTCTCTACTAACAGCTTGAAGTTTCTATCTTTATCAATTCATACTGTGCTCAGAGCAACATGATTTCACACATAATTCTGTGGAAAACTGCTTTTTACAAAGACATGCAACTCTCTCAGCTGCTCCTGATGATTTAAACAACACCCAAAACCACATTAAAAAATCCTGCTTTTGTCAGAGAGAGTTTTTTGGTTTTGTTATTGTTGTGTTTGTTAAGAAGAATGGAGGGGAAAAAAAGAAGACATTCCTGAGACCACAGCCAGGATAGTCTTTGGCTCCATTGACACTGAAAACTGGACACTTTACAACACAAGGTAACCAATGATTTTCCTGGCTCCTATTCCACCTAGGTTTCCTTCCAGCCCTCAAGAGGATGGAGACTATGGAGTTGGAAGGCATAGCCAGCTCTCACCCCAAAACAGCACCATAACTAAACCTCTGACAAAATTAGGTATACATTAAAATAAAACAAGGCAACCCAGAGAGGAAATGCTCTCAAGTCCTGATGTTTAAAGCCTGTAAACCAATTAGTTTTAATACAATTTTGTGATATGTTGGTTTCATTATCAAGGCTCGATGGAAAACTAGAAACTTTGGAGACATCCCAGAGAATTAGCTGTAAAAAGTAGTATCAGCTGCCTTTTCCTTGCCTGGTTGAACAGAGAGAATACATCTTCAGAAACTCAACTAGTTGTATGAGTTAGTAATAAAGAGTAAGATTCAGGAGCAAGGCTCATTGAATCAGTAGTGACCTTATATGCAACAAGAAATCTGGCCAGCTGTCTATTCTCCTGAGTACATGCTAGAAAATGCAGTATGACAATGTAGCATGTGTGCTCATCTTAACAAAATTGAGAAACCTCCCAGAATTTATGTTAAATTCTGCTCAAGTGTACGATGAGGCTCACAAAACAGTCAAGGGAGGACAATAACTGCCCAGAACAGCATTTTTGGAACTTGACGCATGTCAATCAGAATGTAAAATATTAAAGCCAGGATTATTTAACTTGCATATGCTTTAAAGTAATCCTTCAAAACATTGTAAATGGCTGTAGGTACATTTTACTTCTGCTAGAAGGATTCTGACAAAATCCTAGAAAGCCGTAATCAGTGCCCTGGTTTCAGCTGAGATAGAGTTAATTTTCTTCCTAGTAGCTGGCACAGTGCTGTAGTTTTGATATATGATGAGAATAATGTTGATGTTTTAAATGTTGCTAATTAATTTAACAGTAATGTTTAACTGTTGCTAAGCCATGTTTGCAAAGTCAAAGCCTTTTCTGCTCCTCACCCCACCAGTGAGAAGGCTGGAACAACCAGGACAGCTGACCCTCACTGACCAAAGGAATATTCCATACAATATGGCATCATGCTCAGCATACACTAGGGGACAAGCTGGCCCAGGGCTGTTGATCAGGAACTGCCTGACAAACAATTGCATTATGTATACTTTGCTTCCTATAGTCTAATTCTTTTATCATACTCATTCTTTTTATTATTAGAAATTATTATTACTATTTCCTGTTCCTTTTCTGACGTCTTAAATGGTCCTTAACCCAAGAATTTTACCTTTTTTTTTTTTTTCCCAAGATTTTCTCCCCTCTCCCACTTCAGAGCTGTGGGGACAGAGGCCATGAGGCAGAGGGAACAAGTGCCTGTGTGGTGTTTAGCTGCCTCCCAGGTTAAATCAGAAATTACTAGAGCACCTGCCCTGCTGAAGAATACATCCTATTGTGCAGCCACACAAGTTGGAAAGGAGAAAGAGAACTCATAATGGTTTTTAAACTGTTATGCCAAATAATATACAACTACATTTAGTTGTAAAAGTGTATAGATATACCAGAGAATGGCAAGGGGGAAAAAAAGAGATAGACTGTCTCCATTACTCAACTTTAAATTCAGCAAAACAAACAGCTTGTAGTCCAGCAAACAGAATTCTGTTGTGATACTTATGCAATAAATGTCAGAGTACTGCACTACCCAACTCCATTGCATTGCCCACCTCAAGACTACAGAACACTGAACTGTCACATTTCATAGACTATTCTATCACACAGGAACAGAATTACAAGGGCAGGTTTTAATTTTTGTTGTTTTTAAAGCCAGTTCTGACGTTGGCTCCATTCACACTGAAGAATAGACACTTCACAGCACATTCTCCCACTGTCATTAGAAAATATTCCTAGTACTACACCTCTCTATAAAACCAGGAAAAATCCAAATCAAAACACACACGTTGTACAGTTCTCATAGATGCATATTAATCCTTGAAAAACTGTTTTGAAATCTTCATGGCAAAAATAGTGGGAAAAGAAATCATAATAAGAATTCCACTCCATCAGAGCAGAATGAGGATTTACATTGTAAAAAGAAATCAAATCCCTCCTCTGCATGCAGGGACATTGTGTGATACTGTGATTTTCCAAATTTCGTACAATTCTTGGTCAAACTCTCCCATTCTGTGGTTACACAGGTCACACAGCCCTGTAGTGTTTCTTTTCCATTAAAAAAAAAGAAAAACACAGAAACAAGAGCTGTCACAAAAGGATTCTGAAGTAACTGTCTTCTGTCTCAATCAAAACTAAGGAAATCCTGCTGCCCCAAATGGATCAGAAAGAGGATTTGTGCCCAGCTTAAGGATATAGGTCTATAAGCACTGAGCTGTGAGAACACTGACCTGGCATGGCACTATTACAACAATGAAACACATTGGAGAGGACATCTGACACCAGCAGATCTGGACTATGCTGAGACAGAAACTCAAAATGAAGGTTCCAAGTACTTATTTTGCTCTTAATTTAGCTTCACAACTTGGTTCACATATTCCTGAAATGCAGTCTAAACTTGAATACACTGTCAGTCATCTCAACATTGTGGTTTTTAGTATTAACTGACAAGAAAATTTGCTACAAAAATACCTGACACTCAGACAAAAAAAATGCTCTGGCTTCAATTATAGCATACCACACTGTAAAACACCAAAAAAAGGCCAAAAAGACACTTAAGCAACAAAATTAGAAGATGAAGTCAACCTACAATTACCACAACACATTTTGATATATATTTTCACCCCAGCACATGGTATAGGGGAAAATATACCCATAATAGGCATATTTTTTAAAAAAAAAAGCATAAAAATGTCACTGCCATTCAAATTATCTAAACCTATCCTGCAAATTCCAATAATGTTCTGAAAATTAAAACATGTTCTTAAATTCTATTTTAGACTTGAAAATGAGTCTCAAACCAAGAAAAGCATTTAGGTTTTCAGGACATGAGAAACTAAAGCATTTTAAAGCCTGGATTGTCACTGAAACATATGAATAACCTAAACTGGCACAAATTACATGACCAAGACATTCTCTTTCTTATTTTTCAATATCTGTTCTGTATATCAGATATGCTTATTTTTATAATGAAAATCTCTTTTTCCATAGTAATTTCCTCCTTTATTATTATTATTTAACTAAAAACAAAGTATATGTAGTAAGTGAGTAGTGAATAACCTTTCGCTCAAGTCACAGTCCCCAGACAGGTGAAATAACTGTTTCCTTTACACAGCCTACAATTTCACTAAATTTTGGTGTATTACATTCTCCATACACTTTTTTCCTTCCCCTGACCAAAACAATTGGTCTAAATCCTCACTTGTAGCTGGAGCTTCAAATACTTGAAATACATGGTTCACAAGCCATTTGATTAAAATTTTGCGATTATATTGTTCTGTTTAAAGTTTTCCTACTCTCTTTTTCAAGCTGGAGCATGCTTTTTAAGACACAAGAGTAAGGTAAAGTTACAATGATTTTCTTCTCTCATTGTCACCTTAACCTGCTAAATATTTCCTAATCTGATTGAGTAACTGGTAAGAAAAACAGATGGGTCCAAGTTTGAAAATACTGCTCAAACCGTGTATATTTAGACATGTCATTCATTACATGGAAGGCATACTTCCACCCACCTGCGCATCTATTCAGTAACATATCTTCCCAGTAACATAATATGGGAAACAATGAAGCACTGATAGAAGCATTTCTATCAAGCAGAAGAGACAAATTTATTAATTTTTTTAAGTTCCTTAAGATACATTACATTACCAGGGAAAAAATACTAAGCCAGAGGGAAGATCTTCGCTACCTCTACCTCTATCCACAGTAGCTCTCCTCTGCAGGAATCTACAGCTGCAAATATCTGTCTGGGATAAGGTAACACTGGCTGGAGAGGGATGCCCTACCCAAGAGAAAAAATGGCACCAGCAATCTGGGAGCCTCCTGCTTCAAGGGCTAATTCAGCCTTTTCAAACCTCTGTGGGTTTTGCTTTCTGTTCAAGTGTCCTTAGGGATTCAGACAGTCTTTTTACTTTAGATCATTACATGAGGGAAAAGGCCACCAAAAAACTTAATGCAAACTCTTTCCATGGAAGGCTGTGATTAAGATCCTCCAAGAAACTGGGAAATTAAGACTATTTAGATTGATTGTTAATGATATCTGTGATAAGGAAACGTTGATCTAAAATGCACTTGATAGAGCTCAAAAAGATAAGCAGTTTGGTATCAGAAATAAGAACTAAATTACACAGTTTTGAAGCTAATTTCTTTTGCTAGAGTTTTTGTAAAAATAAGGCGAATTGCCAGAGAGAAATTAAAAATAAGAAAAGAATAATTAGACATAATTAAGATCTCATTATCTTAGCAAGGCACTCTGAATTATAACAAAAGAATTCAGAATTGTGTAATGCAAATTTCCTGTAGTGCCTGTCAAAACACCCCTGAAGAAATATTTTAGAAGTATCTCCAAAACACTACCAATTGACACCAGCACCTTAAATGAACAGTTTCAGTAAGGTCACTGTTTTTCACTTGATCTAGTGCACTTTCCATGAAAACTTCTCAAAGTATTTTGCAAATGCCTGTATATTTTTGAAGTAGTTCTTATTTGTTCTCTATGTTGGTTTTCAGTTAGTGCTGCTCACCAGCAAGAATAATTACTAAAGAAAAAAACGTTCTGTACTTGTTTTAAGGTTTTAATTCAAAAGTAAAACATATGTGAATGATTACAAGCTCAGCTTGGCCTCATACTTTAATGCCACCATAATTTTCTTAAGAACGCAAGTTTCTCTTGAACTCATATAACTAATTTAAATTTTCTGATACCATAAAAAAAAAAGGTATCTTTTCTAGAACTAATCGAGGCCTAATACAGAGACAGGACTGACACTTTCCTTCA
Organism: Dasyornis broadbenti; assembly: GCA_013397935.1. Lineage (NCBI taxonomy): Eukaryota > Metazoa > Chordata > Aves > Passeriformes > Dasyornithidae > Dasyornis > Dasyornis broadbenti. The sequence continues at coordinate 31,007 of VZRN01002134.1, read as the reverse complement.
GATGTCTTTTCTGGCTCACATTTAAAGCCTTTTATTAGTTTTAGATTCTAGTCTATTCTAATAGTTTTGGCTTTTTTCCATTTTTAATAAGTTAACAAGTTATTTGATTAAATGTCTCAGTATTATCTACCAATACATTACATCAAAGTAGGATCTCAAAAAAAATTTGTCCTTCATCCCATCTAGTAAAAAGCCTTTGAGAAGAACCTTGAACTTCCTTGGGTAAAAATTCACTTTTATTCCCGTTTAAGGCCCAGAACCCCTCTGGAAGCAGGACTGAACTATTAAAGAGTTTTGATATTTTCATCTGATATACCTGCAAGACTTCTGAGCTTCCTTCAAAGCTGAGTTCACTGATGATAAAAAAAGAAAACCAAACAATAAAATAAACCAGTATGTGTTGACTCTTGTAGAGTCAAAGGCTGTTTTCAGAAGAATGCAGACCTCTGGTGCAAACTGATAGCTCTGCCAGCTTTCTACACAAGTAAACAATTTAGCATCCTGCCAAGTGACATATGACAACAGGTCCCTAGTCTTTCCTGCAGGATTTCTTCTACCTTCTCTATTAATTGGCAGGGGATAATCTGGCAATATGCTGTGTTTCCTGCTGTTTCTCAGATCCTTCACAAAAATGGAGCTCTAATACCTTGAATTACCTCTTTTTTAAAGCTTTCTGTCTCCGGTAAAGATCACTTAACATCGCCCAAGAAACTACAAAGCAGATACTGTGTATCCTACATTAATAGAAAATAATGATGGCAGCTAGAGAATGCAAGAGAAACCTACAAAGGAAAAGTAAAGTCTGGGACAAGCCTGGTCTTCAATGGTCTGTTTCAACAAAAGAAATAGGACAGAAAAATAATATAGAGTTGACTTCATACTATTGTTTATTCTACTTGTAAAGCTGCTATACCTCTGTTTATGCTCTTTACAAAAGAGAAAGAAAAAATTTCTAGAAGACAACACATTAATCATTATTTCTCTTCCACTTCTCTGCACTGCTAGATACACGGAAAAATTGATAACGCTTCAGTAAAATTCACCACAATATGTCACATTAACATATCTATCTGATATACTGGTATCACCAGACAAAGATATCATGTTACTCATCTGCATTCTGTTCCTCATTCACTTATAAATTAAGTTACTCCCACCAGCAATTAAATGAGACATACACATATTGTTCTCTACAATATAATTATATATAGATTTATTTAAATTTTACCTACAAAGCTGTAGTTAGATACACAAACTCATCAAGAAAGCTAATTTCAGCCATTCCCACGTAAAATTGCTTCCGATTCTTTCTCAGTTTACAAACAGGTTTTTTTCCTTTTTTTCCTCATTTCAAACTACAGTTAGGAGAAAAGACATTTAAAAGATACTTAGGACTAAGTTACAAATAAAAACAATAAATAAAAGACATTCAAAAGGAAGAATAATTATTAGTATCAATACAGAGCAAAAAAATTAAATTTTATTTACCTTGAGACCAGGGTCTGTCAGAAATTTTTTGATAGTATTTCCTGAATGATTAGGAAAAAATATTTACCAAAATGTAATTGATTCAATTACATTTGAAAAGAAGTTTTTTTCTTCAGGGAGAACATTCTGGTCAAGGTCAGGGAAGGAAAGTCTGAAGAGTTCCGCGTAGGAATGCAAGTCTCATCACATCACAGGTGAGGGTTATAATTGCATAACCAGTAGTAATCCTTCAAAAGCAATTCCTAAAACATTATTAAAAGAATAGAAGTGCTGTTTGTTAAATAGTCGATGGGCTAAGAAGTAGATTATCCCCCAAAATCAGTTGTAGTAATAACCAGCATGATCACGTGGATGTGGAAGACATGATCACATTGTGGGTTCACACAAATAGAGCAGCTTCAGATGGAAACATTGAGAAAAAAATATTCAAAGATGATCAATAAATTGGTGTTGAAGCCCCTTGTCAGAGATATGAAAGGCTGTGTAGAGTCCTTACCATGACAATGCCAGATGATATTTTAATTAATTTCTGTCATCTCAAAGACGTACCAGAATAACTAGTTTCCATTTGGCCTAAAGGTGCTCTTAAAAGAGCTTAGAGAATATTAACTTCTCCGAATACAGTTTGAAAGCCAAAGAAAAGTGAATCTCAAAAATATTTAACTGTCTTTGTCAGAGAAGATTTAGCTTTTAGCATGTTTTTGCAATAGTACTTAAATTGAAAAATGTCATTTAAAAGTACAGTAGTGGGGAAAGACAAATTATTAATTAGGTTAGGCTTAATTTTATGTGGTTAGGATAAGCTGTGTGTCTCTCTATGTATATGCTTATATTCACTGTAAAAGGAAAATGCTTCCATTCACTGGCAGCACTGTGTTTAATGTTTTGTATTTGAAATGCTCTAGTAGTTACAAAAATGATACTGAATAAAGTGGAAAAAGATTTAGTACTTCAATAAGAGAAAAAAAATTGCTATTGTGAGTAAAATATTGATTGCTTAAGCCAATAAATGCTCCATCACTCCAATGTAATCACTAAATTACCTTTATTACCTTGATTTTTTTTAAGGGTTTTTTTTTCTCTTGTCTCTTTTAACCCCAGCTGGCAACTTATACATAGCACACAGCCTCTCCCTCTCCCCCCAGGACAAGGGAAAAGAGAATTAAAAGGGCAAGACTCAGAAGGCTTGTGCGTGGGGAAGTGTAGCTAAAAGGGAAATTTAAAAAAAAATAAAACCTTGGAAAGGAAAATTACGTAAATGAAAAACAATTGCTGACCACCATCTGACTGATGCCTAACCAGCTCCTGAGCTGTGGCCCACAGTCAACTTTCCCTGGCTTTATATATGTTGAGTATAACTCCTTAAGGTATGGAATGTCCCTTTGGTCAAATGGGGTCAGCTCTCCCAGCTGAGTCACCTCCCAATACCTTATGCACCTCTAGCCTACTTGCTGGTGGGATGGGATGAACAGCAGAAAAGGCAAAAAGTAAAACATCTCTTATCAACCCTGTACTCAGCATGAATCCAAAACAGAGCTCACACCAGCTACTATGAAAAAAATTAACTCTATCCCAGCCAAAACAAGTACACCTACAAACTATTGTTCATAACAAATTTTTTTATATATATAACTTGAAATTCTATCTTACTCCCTACAGACAGGTTAAGAAACTTGTAATTTAGATCCCTGTTCAGAAAGACATTAAGGCAAAACCCATAGAGTTACTTTCCTAAACTGGTACATCAGATTACCTTAAAACATAATTTATTATTTTCTCTTCTCTGGTGAAAGCTTGTCTTAAAGAAATCTCATATTAGCTCTTCAAAACTTTTAGCAATGAGAAAGGGTTGACTGGCCAAGGAAAATGTAGACTGAGAAATGATGATGACTATTGGCAAGGCCTTAAGGTTCATCTTGTGCTGGAGTGCTGCTGAATGGCACTGAGCTAATAGTTTATCATGGTTTCAGAGGTCTGGCTGAGGTATAAGACACTTACTCATATGCAAACAGTATTCCTAGTTCTATTTCTAGGGTTTTTTCTGTAATGGTAAGTTATTTGAATATAATTCTTAGCTTGTCTACTCTTGCATTATTCACAATGCACATTAATTTGGTAATACTGAAAGGTGTTTGACTAAGGATATTGGATATATTCTTCTATTGAACCTGAAAGGCCCAATCCACATAAGTTACAAGAGTAATTTCAGGTTCAACACAGAGAAGCATGGCAAGTTGGTAGCAAGTCTGTAAAATGAAAATATTTATTTTTCTGAAAAATAAGAGTCGTATAGCAGAATTCAGGAGACTTTTGGAGACTGCAATAGATCCTACTTATATGCAACTGACGTGAGGGTCTGAGATCTGCAATGGATGTTCTTTAGAGAAAGATGATTTTGACAACAACTCATATTCAGGGCATATGAATATGCAAAGTATCATCTACTTTGATTTAAAATAGCAATGTTTTTAGAGGGAAAAATAAAGAATGGTGTATGTCTTATTTTTTTCTCTCTAAATGTGTGTCCCCATTCTGTCAAGTTTGTCTTACAAAATTCCGCTGGATTCAAAGTACAAGTAGGTTACCAGTGAAATGAAATTTACTGTTGTGAAAACTTGGAAGGGTAGGGAAGAAAGGCAAGGAGGGAAGGTAAAGCAAGAGAGTACAATTTCATTTTGTTAAGTGACAGAGATGGAAAATGTTTGCCTTTTTAAAGATTATGTTTTCACTTTACTGATGGCATTGATCACTATTTATATGCCATCACTAATATCAATCTCACAAAAATGTCTTTTTGATAGCATATTTACTTGTCACCATCAGCATGAGGTTACACAGCCCAAGATGGACAATTTTTCTCATAGGATGTGTTTAGATTTGAGGTAATGCAGTTGACAAAGATATTAAAGACTGATTTCTTATATTCACCTTCTAAAACAAGATTTAGGAATCTAAATATGGAACTATAATTCCCAAGGTATAGAAATCAAGCAGCTCTTACAGTCCTTCTTCAGCTGGTGACACTCGTAAAAATTATGGTTGTCTATACAAGAGTGTTATAGCATGTGTTTAAGGACTCAAAAACCCTGAGTGCTTCTCACACAGAAATCCACCACCACCTTTTCCACATTTCAGGATTTTAGCGGCCACCAATTCATTCGGAAAAATTCAACAAAGATTGAATTTTCACAAAATTTGGGAAAAATTTCATGCATTAGAAATATCTTGTGTTCCTTATGTATCCTCAGAGAAAATTAATCTAAATCACTGAAGGTTTATGTAAAATCCTATATGTATCTTTTACACAATAAGAAAAGACATTCAGAAAAATCTTTTTCAACATATGAAGAACCATTCATAAGATTCAATAGTGTTAAAAATAAATATAGTGAAGAAAACACTGAGTGATGTTTCTGTTTCCATAGTTACCTTTTCTTTGATCAATGATGCAACCCTGTAAAAAAAAAATAAAGACTATCAGAGAAAGCTGCTCCTCTTGATAGCGCATTCTCCTATTATTATGCACACCTGCTAAAGGCAATAAGACTAAAAAAAAAAAAAAAATGTTCTTTACAAGATCTTCCAAAATAACAATCAGTTTGAACAACTTCAACTTCAGGCTCCCTGTCTTCTTCCCATGCTGTGACAAGTTATGGTGAGCAACAGGCAGGCCCAGAAAAGGAATGTGAATCCTGCACATCTTACATCCAGTAATTTGTATGACATTTCTCATTTTTGCTGTTTTCTAGAAACATTCTTCATTTGAGACTCAGCATGGTTTGACAAACTGATGAAAGTTCCACCCCTTGCTCTGCTATCCATTCTGATGAGGGACCTTTTTTCTATCATTGCCTTGTACACCAAGATATTGCCCCCTGCCCATGACTGATCAGCTACTGTCTAAATCTAAAGCACACTGCCTCGTAGCTGGATATATGAGGAGTTGGTAACCTAGAAGAGCAAAAATCTTTCTGAACACTTTTCCTTTTTTCTTCTTTTTTCTCTTGCAGGGTTTTATCACTTATCATAGAAAATTGTGTTTATTTTCAGCAGCAAAGCACGGCATCACTGGCAAACAGAGAATACAGAAGCAATTGATCTTACTGTCGGTCACTGACCTCCACCCTGTATTCCAGATGTGCTGACCAGGTGAGCAAGCAGTCTCTACTCCATTCAGACCCTGGGTAGCCTTCACCCACCTGTAGTTTAAGACAGACCATTTCACTTTACCTGTGTACAGAAGCACTCACAGACACCACAGCTCTGTGACTTTGTAAAGGATCTGTGTATGACTACACCATCACTTCCCAGACATTTGGGATGCAAGACCTTGACTTTAATTGCTAACCTATAGCAATTAAAGGTACTGATAAATCACAGATTCCCTTTCTGTAAGAACACAGCCTTCTTAATTTTTGCAGTGGAACAAAGCAGCCAAAGTGGGGCACCAAAAGAATCTTCTCTTTGTGTCAGCTAAGATTTGCCAACCTCCAGCTGAAACATGTCTGACAGTAGAAAACTAGGCATGATAAGGATGGGATTTCAGGAAATACTAACTCATACTAACTCAAAACTGAGCATGCAAAATGACCCTGCCCATCATTAAACAATGATCTTCCACTTCTTTATGTACTAATGCAATACGATGGGCATTTGCACTTAATTCACATACACTTCCAAATCAGGGACAGCTAATTTTAAAATTTTTAGTTTCTTTTTCAAATTTTGAAACTGTGGAAATAAAATAGCTTTAAGTATTATTTTAAAATAATTCTAATGTGCTTATTATCTTTGCTTTTTGCTATTCACCCTTTCCACTCAGTGTGAAGACCTAAGTGATGATAAGAAACAAGATTATTATTAAGGACTGCTAGATCTTGTGATCATGTAATCTAATGGATGTCTGCACAGACAAAGACTTGGCTATTTTGTAGACTAAAACAGTATTTTTCGTTCCTACATTTCTACTTTTAATTCTGAAAAATGTTTCTCCTGAGGAAAAAATATCAGAGCAAGAGGGTAGAAGTTACCAAAAAACTCCAAAAAACATTACTGTATTTTGAAATATTGAAGGAGAAAAATTTCAGTTTCTAAACATAAGGAGGAAAGGAGTAATCCAGGGAGGACAAAAAAAATCCAACAAAAATCCTCAACAGTAACAGAAGTGCCCCAAAAAAGTCTTCAGTACATGCATGAAGACCAGCAAAGAAAAATTGAGGCATGAAAAGTACTTGTGCTCATTTTATCCTGTGCATACCCATAAATATGGTGCTTTGTTTGGAATCTTACAAAAAAACTTGTGTATCTGCTAAGCTTTGTCTCTGGCTCTTAAAACAAGGAGCCCAGCAGAGCTCTGCTTACATGGCAGTACTTTAAAAAGAATGTCAGAGTGCTGCAAAAAACTGTAAATGCTAGAATCTGCTTAAAATTAGGGAACTGTAAGCCTAAGATATTGCAATCTGCTTTAGCTGAGTGTCCCATTTAAGTGCCTGTATAGTACCATAGTTGAGAGTGGCAGTATCAATTTATCCTGCTTACATATCCTGCTTACTGTATTCCTGCTTTAGTTAGACCCTTATCTACTACTCTCAACATTCTGAATCCTGCCGTGTTAGGATGCATTTCACTGCATTTCACCTGCAGAATTGTTGTTGCAGATGCAGTAGGAGATACAAAACAAGGCACAAGAACAGGGTGGGTAATGGAAGAAATATTTCTCGCAAACAAGTGTTGTAGAGAAATAATTTAGATGCAAGAGATAAGACTTCTATTGCCATTTTTTCAGCATGTTCTGTGAGAGCACGAAGATAGAAACTCAAATTCGGAGACAGCCCAAGTTCCACTGGAATAGAACTCTAATTAACTAATTAGCTTACTATGAATTATTCAACATAATTTAACAAGCGCTAGAAGGGGCATATATTGTACAAGGATTCTTTACTGTTCCATTTCCCACTCTGTGCCTAAAGAAGTCAACAGGGCACTGTATTAGCATGAAATTATCTGACAAAACAACTTTTGATTATTTTGGTTACAGCTGCTTGCAAGCACTGCAAAGTAGGCATATTCTTACAGAATTTTGCAACAGATAAATTGCTATTCTAATTGCATGCTCATATATTTTAAAAATTTACTTTCTGCTTTTCCGTGCATCTCATTCCTAACTATATCCATATCACAGAATCAGGCTGAAAGCTATTAGATCATGTTGCACTTGGTCTGCTAACAGGTTGATTGACTTTAGCTACAAATCTAAGCCACTTCTTAATGTTCTTAACAGGGAAAAAAACTTGTGTGGATCAAATAATCTCTGCCAATCAATCAACATGGCTGGCCATTGCACAAAAGCTTCAAATACTTTTTTATTATGGAAAACTCCTATTATGCTTCCTATATAATTGAGATGCACAGGTTAACCTTGTGGGTGACACCATGCTATGAACAGAATCAAAAAATTACCCCCTAAAAAGCATAGCAGATTCATTTCTGAATTAGCCTGCTGTTAGCAAAGCTGTGTGCTAGCTCAGGAGGGGGTTCCCAAAACCTGTTTCATTCCATCAATAGCCTTTACACAGTTCCTGTTTATCATCCTCAGAACCAGAGAAAAATAATCTTGTGCTCTATTTGAAAATTAGATTATGGCCTGACCATGTGCTGGTCTTTTGGATGAAACTCCCCTTTCACATCTAGATGAAAAAGCAATTCTTGGAAATCTTGGCCAATAAAGTTCTGGGTAATATGTAAATGCTAAATATAATCAGGCATACCATGACAAGAAAAAAAAGAAAGAAATACAGCATTTGAAAATAGATGGCAATGGAAGAATTACTGTAAATTCCTCATGTTGCCTTTAATTTAAGCATATTGTTCTTGGCTCCATATATACATAACTGATAAATAAAAAGAGGTCTGTTGGGAAAGCTTATATCTATGCACACTTCAAAGACTGTCAGGTTTAAAAGACAAGTATGAGTTATAACAGTTCAACTAGGTAAACAACTGACAAAGATCAGCTGTTCCAAATTCCAGATTTATCTTTTTTTTCCATGAAGAAGTATCTTGAAATCACAATCACACACAATCCCCCTTTCAAATAAATAAATGAAAACACATGATAAAATATGAAAATACATCAGTATTTCTTGCTCTACTGCATTTGTTACAGAAGTGAGACTGTTGGTGAGCATTCCTTTATGGCTATTGCCGAAGTGCCCTTGAAGAGATAGATGAGACAAGAAGCCCTTTAGCCACACCAGCAGACAGCAGTACTCAGTGATACAGCCTGGCTTTACACTGGACTTCCACAGCAGCAGGACAGTGCCACATTAATGCAGATGGAAAATGCCTAGTGTGCCGGGGAAAGCCAGTAGACTTGGCACATGTCTCTGAGCCTGAGAAGGCAAACACTCCACATGCACATTATCCCTGTAGGGAAGAACATGGCAAACCATCTTTCACTGATGTTTTACACACAGTTGATAATAGACAAAATCTAAAGAACTTTTTCTCTTAGACTTACAAAAGCTTTTAGAGTTCTTCAAAGCACGCATTATACTGTAAACCTGTAACAGCTAAACATCAAATCTTAAAGAATATATAGCCTAACACCTGCTAGCAAGATGAGGCAGCAGTGTAAGAGTAAGCAGGAGAGATAATGATTAATATCTTAATTATTCAGAGGCGAAGTCCATAAAGCATGGAGGGCTTTAATTAGTCTGTAGGGAAATAGGGAGCCTCCATTTAGAAAATCTCCACTGTGTTGTTCTGTGGTCACCAAATAAAGATCTCTCTTCAAAGGTTCCAGCTCTAGGGGTGTGTGTATATATATGCACACACATATATAAATATACACCCGGATAATTTCTACTTGAACAAATATTGATTTTGTGCTGTCCATTGTCACTCAGAGCAGAAACTCTGCAGAGAATGGTGCATTAACAGTCCCCAGTAAGCTGGCATGCAGAATAATTGTATCCTTTTCCTTAGCACATTATCTCTTTTTCACCAAATGCAACTGCTTGGGAGTAATTGCCAGCCTGTTATTAAATAAGTACTTCTAATCAAGGAATCAAAAATTAGTTTGTACAAACAGCTTTGCTGTATTTCTTTCTTCTAGGATGAAAAGAGCACATTTTATAATCAAACTGTCACATAGACATCCCTAGGCAAGCAGAAGGAATGCCATTTTCCCCACTCCTTTGCAGAAGCCACAGGGATCAGCAAAACTACATCAGCAAAGCAAGGGTCATGGCAAAGTTGCAATGTGAAATGACTAGAGAGGAGCACAAGCTGTGTTACCACTGTGGGTACCTCTCTTCTGTAGCTGAAACTGATTTGGTGACAAAAAATAGTGGGAAGCAAAAGAAGGAAGGGAAAGGTTAGGAAGCAAGAAAAGCCCAGAAATTCTCAAAGCATTCAGGTCTCCACATTTACCTTTATAAAATGAAGGCATAACTCCCAAACACACATGAATCTTCTTTCCTGCTGGGGATATAAGGAACAGGAAAGATGAGCTTCACTTCAACCAGCTTAACTAAACAAACAGAAAACATGAGAAATATGAGAACAGAGAGGACAGAATTCTACTTTCTCAGATTTGCAAACTATTAACAATATTGTTACTGGGTTTTTTTAATTAGATCAGTCGCTATTTGTTTGAAGGAATAATGAACATGCTGTGAACATGATGTGTGTTTAGTTACCCTGCTCCTTCACAAAAAAAATTTGACAGCTGTAATTTAACATGAATGTTGTTGAAAAGTCAATTATTTCTAATTATATAAGACTTAAATGACTAAAATTTTACTTCTCCCTTTGTTCTTTAGTGGTCCTTCCGCAGCTTCTACCAGAATCTTTCTGGCCTCTTAAAACAAAATTAAGTGTATTTCACAAAGAAGTTGCAAGTACTAGGAAAAAAAATTAAGTCAATGTTTCATTTCTTTGTAATATTGACCCTTGAAAATTTTTCTATGCTACTGATAAGTAACTGTGGGAATTTTTATGCTTTTTTATTTTGTTAAGAAAAGAATTTGAAATGTTTTGATGTTTAAGAATCACTATTTCAATGCAGAGTTGTCTAATCTTTTCACGAAATTTTGTGAAAGAAACATGAACCTCCTGGTGAGTTACACTAAAAGAAAATGCCAACTGAAAAGTCACTGGAAACAAAATCTATCTTACTCTCATTTTACTGAAGCTAATATGCTAGAAAGGCTACAATTGTAAGATTAATAATATAGCAAAGGAAGAGAATAAAAAAAAAAGAAAAAATTCAATATTTTCCAAATAAAGCTAAAGGCAACCCACTTAGATGGGAGATCCAGAAGCAGAAAGCTTTTGTTGATTCTCTGCATTTGCATATCTGTCAGATTTAAGCTTCCTAAAGTTCCCTAGCTAAAATATTATCCAATTGTGCTATCTGGTAAGATATGACAGCTTTTTAAAAATTAAACTGTCACTATATTTCTGTTCAGTTTCTCCTCCAAATTCTAACCTCAGTTTTGAGGATGAGGGTGGAAATCTTTGTAACAGTGCTACATTTCATTTCAATATGTAACCAAGTATTTTTTCCAAGATAAATACTTTTTAAAAGAAATTACTTTACATAATAATGTATGTTGTGCTTTTCATGAATCAGTTCAAGCTCTGTTTAGATAATTCATTAAAAAATTCTTTTAGACCTACATTTTTAAAAATTGTAATTGTAATAATCACCAGCTTCTCTTACCTTTCTAATGTATAAATTAAGAATTACAATGTTTAAAGGGTAAAGAAAAAAAGAAAAGTGAATAGAATATGATCCTCAGTGGAAGGAGCATATAGAGGAGCAGCATTTAGCTTTGTGCCAAAGCCATCATAACTGCCATGATTCACACCAGGACTACATGAAAGGGCAGTGACAAGAAAGGCTTAGCACGTGTAAAACAGCCCCTACACAATGGAAAGAAACAAAGCAAACCACAGAAGATCAAACAAAAGGTCAACCCTCCAAAAAACTGATATTCAGCATAACACAGAGCAACATGAATATTTCCCAAGAGGTTCAGCAATCAGTGATGGAAAATGTACCTGCTTAGCTGGAATTTCTTTGACTTTTCTCACAAAACTCAGTGTTTCATAACTCAAAACTCCTTGAAAATTTGAGAATCTCCATGCCATAGCCAGTGAATACTACATGATTATTGTGTCACAGACTTTTCACAAGCTCAAGGAGACCTTCCCACATTCAGCTCATACAGGTTAGGAAATTCTCAGCTGGCAGAACCCCTCTTCTACTACTGCTGTGCTAGTTTTCAATGCCTGTATTTTCCTCTTTGAGCATCTGCTATTCTCAACAGTCTCTTTTCCTTTGGGTTCCCTGGCTACTTGGCACATCACTAGGTCACCCTAGCTGCCCCTGTGTTCGTTAATGAAAATGAGTATGGCAGTGTGATGTGACAAAGTTGTATTTCCTACCCAGCCTTACAGTGTAATCAGCTGGGGTGGGAAATGTGGTGCTGGTGCTCCTTCTTCCACCTTCAGCAACACTCTTTCATTTAGTATAGAGTAAATTGATTAAATTGTGGATAGATATACAGAGACAGTGTATTCATTTGTCACTGTGAAGAACAGCAAGTTACTATATTGTTTATTTTTTGACTTCTCAGGAAGCAAAAAATACCTGCTTCTGTAACTATAACAGTTCAAGGGGAAAAACTCCACATCCTCAGTCTTCTGTATTTGCAGTACAACCAAAATGGGTACAAATGTTTAAAGAGGATTAAAAAGTAGGATGGATAGGTGAAGATCTGTTGTTGGTAAGTCAATTCTGGAGAATGCCTCCCAAAATGTCCCCCTGCTTAATTCAAAAACTTAAGCAGAATTGATAGTGTGCTTGCATACATCACCGTTTTACACTGCCAGCCACTCATTTTGTGGAAATTCAGGACATCATTAGCAAAAAATATCTTTTCCATAATTTTGACCCCATCTATATTCTACTAAAGGCACAAGAAGCAGAAACCCTCACAGAGGAACTTTTGGGTGAGGTGGTTGCTGAATGCTTAACACCCAAAAAGACACTGCTTTTCTTATGGGTCAGCAAATTATATTTGAAAAGTAGATATTCTTGAGAAATTGCACTAGGATGGAAGCAAAAGAGAGTTTGGAAAACAAAGGTGTACCAGAAAGACTGTAGATGTGAGGAAAGACATGCTTTTCAATCTGTAGCAAGCCCTTCATTAAATTTCAAGTGCTTGGGCCATTCTTCACATCTCAAAACCACATGTTCCCCCACTCTTAGCTTTTGATTATAAATACAACTTTCACATTTTCCTAATGTCAAGTAGCTATTGCTTTAGGCAAAGTAGTACTTAAGAGCATTCTTGAGCGCGTGAAATTTAGGGTAAGGGGAAAAAATCCTCTCAATTTTTTAAAATTTCCAGCCCTGTTTAGAGTAAACATCAGTTGTCTCATCAGCTGCTATTATGACAAAGAATGTACTCCAAGTGCACAGATGTGGATCCTGGAAACAAATTAGGCCTAAAAGATTTTTTCTTCTTTTTTCATAAAAAGAACTAAAAGGCTGAATTATGCACTGATTTTAATAACAAACAATATTGGATGACATTTTTTACTTGACAAAGTGAAATTTCTTTCCAACTGTTATTATTTTAGCCTGAGGTTTTTCCAAAGCATTAACCCATTTGTAACTCCTCTATATCCAAACCGAATTAAAGTGTGAGAGAACATAAATATGACTTGATTGAATGTAAAGCACTTCCATCACACCCTCTGAGGAATTTAAAAAGAGTGGAATTCTCAAAAGTATATTCTGCAGATAATTTGATTCACTGTAATTGTTTACACCTAAATTCTATGGAGGAAAAGATAGTGCTATAGATAGCCTTAAAAGCTTCCATATATTGACAGCTGGACATCACAGCCTGACATGAATGGCTTTCTAAAGCAACAATTATTTTCTGAACACACTTAAGATAATTCTTTAATTCTGAGACAGTAGCTAACACTAATTTCTGCATATAAGAAACTAAAATACTTATAGCAGGTATCACAGAGCTAAAAGACTTATACAAATCAGAAATTGTTCCATTTTTGCCCAGGCAGATTTGGCCAATCCTTCACTTCTTTCTCACCTGCAGTTTGTTAATTGCTCACTTGTATCAGCAGCCCCAAAAGTAATAGAAATGTAAAAACTCCAATTCACTAAAAACCTACAAATTTGCTACTTCTACTCTACTCAAATCCCTTTTTCTCTGGGGCTCGACCACCTGTATTTGTTCATATTTAAGTACATGGCATTTATCAGGGACAGTGAGGCTTACAACTACCAGTATTCTCTATGGGAAAACTTCATAAGAGGTTTATCTCTGAACATTGTTTGCAAAGAGGAGCTAACTGATCAAAGCCTGATGAATATCAGAGCATAAAAGCAAAGCAATAGACAGGACAGCAAAATACATAGGGGGAATGGAAGTGGAAGGAGAAATTTAACGCAAGTACATCCCAACCTGAATCCTCTAACTTTCCAAGTTTGCAATCTTATAATAAAAGGAAATACAATTAATATTTGATTCTTATTGTTATAATCATAAATGTAGTAATAAAATGATATTCTAAAATAACAATAAAATCAAGTTCAAGATAATACCTTCAATAAGATTAATATGGTTAGCGGTAGATTCAACAGTAACTGGATCTCTCCTCTCTTATCTCAACACAGGTGAAAAACGTGTATTAATGATTTCACAGCTTTAAATTATCTGACTTGATGCAAGTCCTGTACTCTCCTACATCTCTGCCTAGAGAGTGTACTTCTATAAGAATTTTACTTACTGCAGGTCAAAGAATTCTTAAGCAGGTCATAAAAATCACTACTTATCACTGATCTTCTTTTCTGACCATCTCTCAGAAATGGCCCAGTATTCCTAAAGCACTTAGAACTGCCTAAATTGTCTACTAAGACGAGCTATTCTTATGCCTTTTGCTGTGACAAACAGATTTGCATTCAAAACAGAGCTGCTTATTCATGAAAAGCAGGAAATCATTCTTTGTCTTCCTGTTCTGCTTGAACTTGGACGTAACTGATGAATGAATGCATGTCCTGAATAGTTACTTACTGTTTGACTACAGTAGATAATTATATTTGTATTATTAAAGTAAAATCCTTAGGATCATAAAGATCCTTATGTAACTATTATATATTATATAAATTTGATAAAGTTCAAGCATGAAAAGTATTTTCACACTAGCTATTGCAGTTCCTTTTACTGTACCTCAATTCGCATAACAAGGAAAAGATCTGTAAAAGAGTGAGTTTACATGATATATCTTGTTCCAGAGCAGGATGCAACCAGGGGCTTTAGTGCTTTGTTTTCTGCCAAAATCAGGAAAATGTATGAATTAATATTTTCCATATTTCTTAAGTATTTCTTTTTCACACAGTCCATTCCCAAGTAAAGCAAAATTAAACAAATTATTGTTGAAAAATGCATAATTCTCAACAACACTAGACCTGGTTTCTCTAACTTGGACTCTCTGTATTTCAAAATATTCTGAGTATTCTGTCTAAGCCATCTCTGCTTATCACATCAATGAAAATTTTGGGACATTGGAGAAGTCATTGTATCAAGAACACTTAAAAGAAAAGCTCATATTTTGGAATATTTTTAATGCCTTAAATGTGAAATAGCACAGTTCTTACACATTCTTTTTAGTCATCTGGTGGCAGTATTTGCAAAGCATATTCAAAGTTTTTCTGCTATGTGAAAAAAATATCTTTAACTCTTTATTCAGCTCTCACACTATAAAATTTACACTTGCTCTGCCTGACAAAGCTGTATTTAATACCAGTAAATTAAAAAAGAGTAAAATACAAATGCTTTTATGGACAGTGGTGCTAAGGACCAACAATATTAGCCACAATTACTTTGAGTTCTGTTAGATTGCTTTAAAGACGGTGTATTGTAAAACTTTGGCTAAATAGAAATACCTTCTTGAGAGGTCACAACTACCAATATCACACCATTCTTTCTCTTGTTGCTTCTACAGATCCAGCATCAAGTTCAGCTTGCCTTCTATTTCCCCAGGAAACTCCTTCCTTCCCCTGTTCTCCCCAGACACCAAAAGCAAAAGGCTGTCCTGCTGAGAGGTGCTTAACTACAGAATTTGCTATTTTCAGGAGCATCTGTGTTTTCCATTTTGGTTTTTTTTTTTCTCTGCAAACTATTTCAGAACTTTACAGTAAACAGGAAATAAACCCAATGTTACTTTGAAATACAAAAATATCAACGTACTCTTGTCCTTTGCCCATATCAGACATGCATATACACATTAGAATAATAAGCATATATAGGTAGGTGTTTGTGTATAAATTTTAACACATTTTTAATCTACAGCAATAAGAAGTAGCTAGCAAAATAATTTATGAAACACTATAACAAAACCAGGAGGTGGAAAACTCATAAAATAATTTAAACTAGAGCTTGGTTAGATTGAATTTATTCAAATACACAAAGTTCAAATTTAAATATATACCAGTTTCTGCGAGTCTCACTGAGAAAAGCTCAGTGAGAACTCTTCCAAGTTCACAGCTTTCCCATTCCTATGTGATGAAACATACCTATAGATTTGCCTAAACAATCAGAAAAAGTCCAACATAACATACTATAAGTAGATGAAGTCCCTGTTAAAGAAGCAAGAAATGGAAAGTGAAAAAGGTCAGCATTTTAGTATTACCAGACACACAAATATGTAAACATTCACCCCAACAAAAACAAAGCCTCATAAGCTTTGAGTCTGAAAATATACTAGTAAAGCTACTGCAGAGCAATAACATGAATCTTTTTTTCACAACAGGGTTCTTTTTAAACAAACCATCTCTTTACCAGTACAATTCAACTACAGCATTATAATCCCAAAATGTATTATATTAGTTTGTTATTTTATTGCAAAAGAAAACTGTGGTACTTTCACAACTTAAATAGAACACTGCCAGCTTCTGTTAAACTTGTTACCATGCATAACTATTAATCCAAATTTAAAAAGGAAATAGAAATTTCAATGCAAGCAAAAGAGCAGCTGCAAACAACCAAGGAACAATTTCTCTGCTCCTTACATTATACAGATATTGAGAACCTGTAAAAATTGTTAATGGTGATCATTCCTGCTTCTCAATAAGTAAGGTCCTTAAGAACAGCTGCATCACCTTAAGAAAAGCTCCACTATCTTCATCATCATCTGAAGAGCTAACTGTACAACACCCATTGAACATTAAATTCCATTTTTATTTTCACCTGGTCTTAAACTTGTTATTTTTCCTTTTGCATTGAGGATATGAACTTTTGGATACATTAGTTATAAGCCATGACTCTTCAAAACAAAGCAAGTAAGGAACTAAGGGTATCTTATACAGGGTCACTCTAGAAACATTTCTTTACCCTTGCTTCTTATTCAAAGCAGGTCTGATGGGCTTTTGTCAAGGCTATGAAGGATTGCCTGCACCCTCTTTCTAATAGCACCTTCAGGGGGTACTTCAGGTGCCTTTGCATCTTCTCTTCAGGCAGTGAGTCGAGCCTCAAGAAGTTGGGATATCAGCCAGGGATCCATTATCGTCATTCAGGGATCCTCCCAGTAGAGCAAACATGAGTGTTCACTGGCTCTGAGCTGTCCTACACAGAGGGATGTTGCTGGTCACAGCTGCTGTGGTCCAGGAGAGCTCAGGGCTGCTGTTTTCAGGATCATGAGAGAGGTGGCTTTAGTCATAGTAATCTTCCATCCTGGCCACAATTCGGGTGAGACACTGTCTTTGAAAATTTGATAATAAAAATACTATCCCACTTGGGTTGTTATTCAGGCAAGAAGAAAAATTTCCAAGGCTGTCCATTAAAATCCAGGTGCTCATTAGACAGCACTAATTCCTGGGAACAGATCGTGTTTCTAATAAACTCCAGAGGAGCTTTGCCCAGGTGCAGTTCATCAAGGCCAAGGCCTAAAGAGCATTTCTCAGATCATAGTGTGGCTTGGGGTAAGGGAAAATGCACCATCACAGCAAAGACCACCAAGCCAGTCATTCAAAAAGCTTGAGAAGCCAGGGATTAAATTACATCACAGGGGCTGTGTTTGGGCTCAGGGAAGGCAGATTCTAAGGAAAGAGCTGAAAAATCTGGTGCAAAACTGGGCACTTCCTCAGGCGTAGGAATAGGGGTTAAGCCAGCAGAAAGAAGCACAAATGCAGCAATTAACAAGCAGCAAGTTGAGCAGACCACAGTAATACTTTTTTGATGAGGACTGCACATAATTACCACCAAAACATATGGCTAAAGGAGTGTTCACTAGCACACGCAGCTCTGACAAACAACTTTAAAGCTGACTCCAAACAAGTATAATGTTCTGTGTACGCAAATCCCCCTTAATCACCATTTTGTTCCAGAATATGGTCCTTTCCCCCAGCTGGCCCTCTCTGCAGCCACTTTCATTGTATTTCTGAATCCAACAGACAAACTCAAGACCATGTTCTTTAGGCCTCTGAGAAGAGGGGTTTTCTGTCACTTCTGAGGCTGCTGTGGATCTTCCTCACAAAAAACTAATATTTACCAAATCACTTCAAAGTACTTGCAAATACCATAGACCGATGCTTGAGAGTCTGTAGTTACAGTCTTGAGTTTTAAATCCATTGTGAAACACTGAATAGCTGTTTCTCATTTATTTAGTATAACCAATTTACATGTGTGTTATGGAAAGCAGCACTACTTAAAATCCACAAGATATTTCTATATTTAATTACTGTTTTCTAAACCATCTATGAGAGTAATTATGCAAATAACACTCATTGTATAACCTAATGTCTCAATTCAACAAAATGCAGAGGCATGTGTTAACTACTAAAATCTCTGAGTGAGAATCCAGAGGCGAGCAGGGTCTCACTGTGAGACGAGAGCACTCAATTCGCAGCAAGCATTTTGAAAGACCAGTTTCCTTAGTTATGAAAACTTTGAGTTTGTTGCTTTCTTTGCTTTTTTGGGGAAGAGATGATGACTATTGACTCAGGAACAATGTTTCATAGAAGTCTGTCATTCTAAACGGGTTTCATCCTTTAAATCTATTCATTTTTCCAAAGCCACTGTAACCCCTGTTAAAGGTATGTTATGCTATCCATTTAACTTAGCATATATAATATTAGCATTTCTTTGATTTTCAGGTGCAATATTCATCTTTTCTTTCAATTAAAATTACTCCCAAATATGACATTTTTATACAGATAAATCAAAACAGACCACAAAGTAACTTTTCATGAAGTGCAATAAAGTTGCAAATAACATGTCAAAATCACCAAAATTAAGACTACCGCTATGATTGACAGTCAACTTCTGTTTTGCAGTCTGTAAATAGAGCCTCATCAATTACAACTTAAAATTTCTGGCTATGCTTGGCTCATGTATATCTTTTTCATTCGAGTCGTATTTCTCCCATTTCCTTGCTCTTTTCTTTGAGAAACACCTATTTTCTATCTCTACAGTTTCCTGTATGTCATAGTCAATTTCCATGACCTACACCTGCTATACACATGCCTTAGAAAATTCAGCACTTTCTGTAAATTCCCAGCATTCAGTATCTGAGTTTAGTAATTAAACAGGATGCTTATGACTTGTTTAGCGAGTTTGTGAAAGGAAAAAGTATCTTTCACAGTGAGGTGTTCCTAAGGTTTATCAAAACGAATAAGAATGGCAAATTACCAGAACAATCTTTTTTCCTTTCCCAGAAGAATAGAAAAAGAGAACAGTTATACTTACAGTCTGATTTTATTTTGGTATGAAAGAGAATTTATGTTAAGAGAGAGAAAGTCTTAGTTTATTTTATTGTTGTGGCTGATTTATTTATCTACATTATATCAACTATTTATGTGGACAACACTGAAAAGAAACCCATGAGTTTTTAATACAATTGCAAAATAAATCTACCTTTTTCCCCCCCAAGAGTTTATGAAAAAATGTAAAATCTAAAGGATTATCTTAAACAAAACTATAATCTTTTAGTAGAAAGATAATAACTATAGTTAAGACTTTTTTTTTCCCAGTTGAAGGAAAAGAACCACTTGGAGAATTGGAATATCTCAAAATATAGAGCTTCTAAAGTTAGCAACAAACTCAAAGAAACTTGAATCTACCAGTGGCTGGAACTGCTGCAGAGCAGTACTTAAAGCATACGAGGCAGGCATGATCCCATTATCTTTGTAAATTAGCTGTCCATCTGTCTGTATCACAAGATGTAAAAAGTCATTTTCTTGCACAATTCCTAGCTATTGAGTAAAGTCTCTCTGCAGCTTAAAAAAATGAAATGCACAAGTCATCATTCCCAGATTGTGTAAATCAATACATACTTGATAACTAGTCACTTATGTTACATTTTGGGGATTATTTTGAACTGATGGAATAGTCTGCTACTTAGATTCCACAATAAATGTCAGGCTCAAGTTCCTTTAGCAAAAAATTGAATTTAAATTTGGCTCTGAACAAAAAGACCTCTGGAGATTTCGTTCAACTGCAATTACTCTATGATTTAAATTATGTTCTTTGTATATCTTATTTAAGTCAGTTTGAAGATGATTGAAGGATTTCTCACGAGAACAATTTTGATTCAGTAAGGCTATCTATTTGAAATGTTACATGTTGAAAAACAAGACAAACTTTGAGGCCTTTTAGGTTTTTTAACAGATGTTAAATATTTCAGGCCATTAGTTAAGGATAATCCAAAGGTTTTAAAACAGACGTGATAAAATATGTAATATTTCACCTTAGCACTAAGAAGAGATGATACAATATAGAACAAGAAAAAAGTTAATGTGAGAAATATATACTAAGACCAATTTCAGATGCACTTATGCATATTTCAGTGTAATCTGAACTATATAAATTCCTCACAGACTTCTAGATTCTTGGTGAAAAACATGCTTTCCTTCTGACATCTATGTGAAGCATTTTGATGGACATGAAGTTTGAGTGCAGAGTTTCCAGTATTAGACAAGTAAAATGTCTAAATACAAAGTTTAAAACCTCTAGGCTCAAGCTAATTGATGTAGCAAAAAAAAAAAAACAAAAAAACCCAAAACCTGAATGTTCAATCACATCTAGCTTCCTTTACGGATTAAAAATAAAACCCGGCAAAATTTACTTAGTTTTATGCAATTCGTAAAAAAAAACAAAAAACAAAACAAAAAAAAAAAAAACCACCAAACAACAATAAAGCTTAAAATACAGTTTCTCTGACTAGGTAAACTGAAATGTATGGAGCATTTTACTAAATGTGGCTTTGTATATTAGAAATAAATAAAAAAATTTAGGCACTCTACAGATTTTCAAGACTTTACGAAAACACAAATATTTCACCAAGTGTGAGATTTTTTTTCCTCAGAAGTGACACTCCTCAGATCATGGGATAATGAAGGTTGGAAAGACCTCAGGAGATCTCTACTTCAACATTATTCTCAACACATGCTTAAAAATACTTAAAGTAGAGCACATTACAGCATTCCCTTCCTGTAAAGATATTGGCACTTTTCAAAACTCAACTGCGGAAATACGTCCTAAGAGGAACAGGTCGTCAGCTTGAAGCTTGTTCTGCCACTGCAGATCTACACCAAGAACAGAAATAGTTGCACTAACACCACTCCCAACAACTAAGGTGGGAAGTTACTCTACACGGAAAGGGAGCACGGGAGAAAAAAGGAACACTGGACTTTTAATACAACTCTCTGCGCTTGTCACTAAAGCGACAAAAGAAAGGGAATCAGTCCAGCTAAAATTGAAAGCAGTACATATTTATATGTGACTTAGGCAAATGTAAGGGAAGGGCATGAGCTTAAAGTACCTCAAGCTTGAAAGTATCTTATATGGTCCCCCATCTGAATTCCGATGGCATTGCTACAACCGAACTGCACTTCTTTCCAATTCCTAAGATGCAATCCTAAGGTATTATTTAGTTTACCAGCATTATTTTCTATTCTATAAAAACTCCATAATGCATTACGTAAATATCATTGTTTTTTTATTTTTCATTTTGAAAAGTTGTGTGCGTGTCACAGGAGAAAATGAGATATTTATTCAATTCAGCAACTGCTCTTTTTACAGGATTTCCCACTGTGCATATATTGCACACTTCTCTTAAGTAGACTAATTACCTGAGCCCAGGTTTTTTTAAATAACCTGGTCACCAGAGGAAAGAGTGAAGACATGAAAATGGCAGCATCATAAACACTTAGTCCAAAAAATGGGAAACTAATTTACAGTTCTTTTTTTCAATGCTTAAAACATAACAGAGCAAAATATCTTTCAAATAGAAAAGTAGTTCAAAGAATTTAAATTAATGTCTTTCTAGGAAGTTAATATTTTTCTCAAATCTGTAACATTTTAGATGTTTGCTATTACCATAAAATTTAAGTATTCTAAGTAGATGTCTCTAAATTTTCTCATTAAAAAGCCTTAAATTTTTACCATTTTTTCATGTTTTCTTGTGTTGTATTTTGCCTCATCAATGTATCAGGTGGGCATTTTCATTCTGCTTTGGTAGAAAAAGAATAAAATTACAATGGAATGACATTGACACTGAAATATCGTCTCCTCTGAAAGATCATTTTTATCATGACGCTTTAATTTTATTCTGAATCCAATCTGTTTCAGTGTTTCTATTGTCTCAGTTTCCTGGAAACAAATATAAATGTATAAATATAAATATAAGGTAAGCTTAAGATTAGGAACTACCTCACCTGGAGTGGCATTTAAAAGTGATTGACTATAAAGAATTGAAAAGAAGTGAAATTTAACACATCTTTCTTATTTTTATGAGCTAGCCAAAATTATTCACATACACTGTTAGAAACTATGACTATGTCAAGAACTGTGGAGGAGTTACTTCTCTGGGAAAAACAAACTCCCTGAGCAAGCATGCCCCCTCTCACTGGGAGGAGTGGCACTTACCTAGAGGAAATGTGTTAATGGTGACTTGATCACACAAGCACAACCCTTCTGTTTGGTGCAGTTGAGGAAGCACAGCCAGCAGCCTCTTAATGGAAGCTCTCCTGCTTCTCTCTCCTCAGTCTCCAAGTAGCTTCAAGTTGTTGTTTTTAACCTCCTCTTCAAATCTTTCCAGAAGAGCCTTGGCTACCTACCTCTCCATGAGGATTAAAGCCAGAATCTAAATGACTAGAACACTCCACCAATTGAAATGCTTCAAAGAAAACTGCTTTATATGTAACTACCACCACAAGCACCCAGGAAGAGGTTGCCATAAATACTGTCAGCTGTGTAAGTAGGAGCGCTCAGTATTCCTGTTGAAAGAAAATCTGGCTCCTAATTCTAAAAGCCTGGCAGCTATTTGTCCCAGAGAAGGGCTAACAGGCCAGTTGATGGCCAGACAGAAGAAATTAGGAGAGAATCCAGCAGACCGACCCAGGCAGCTAATGATTTAACACTAACACATGGAAGCCCATCAAAATGGTTCCAAATGGGGTCTTTTTTTTTTCTATTGCCCATTTTGGCAAAGTCTTTGCATCGTAATGTAGGTTTTTCTCCTCATCATTTGGCTCCTGTTGATGACCATTTACTGCATGGTGGCCTTGTGGTCCCTAGTGCTGCAGGACTTCCAGGAGCACATCACTTCTGGAGCAGTACTGCCTTGCTGAATTTTTTCCATGATGTCTGAACTAGGGCTGTCTCAGTGTAATGCTAGAAAACTCTTCATCTTCTAAAGACTGTTAATAGGCAGGAAATGCAGCTCCGAGCATATTCACAGCATATAAAAGAAAATATAGTTTAGTTGGAAACTTAGCACCATAAGAAAGAAACTAGTAAATAGATTGCTATTGTTCCAAAAGAGATGGCAACCTAAATAGCAGATGGCAAGAAAATTGTTAGGAAGCAGATGCAATTTTTAGACTGATATACCGAAAAAGTGCCAAGTCTATTTACAGAACACTAGGGAAAAAGATTGCACATTCTCAACTCAGAGAAGCTATATGAGTTTTTGTATAGGAAGAAGAATGAAATCTGCCATGTTGGCAGTGTAGCATGATAGATCTTGCTACAGTGCCTCTGACAGTGCAGTCAGAGTGTATTTTGGTTTAGAGCCAGATTTCTGTGTTTATGCATGCGTTTAACAGCACCATTTAAAATTTTCCATTTTAATTCTAGACAAACTTGATTGTAGGGCAGCACAGTGTTTGCCTCCTGTGTTGGAAGAGAGATACATTCCCTGAAGGAGGAGATTATGACTACACATATAAGCCATTACAATAAGAAACAGAGGGTGAAAATGGTCTGAAAAACAGCAGAAGACAACCTGTTGTCAGCATTGGCCAAGCGTAACTCTCTCTCTGGAGGGATGATCCTTAATGACCATAATTAGCAACAAAGTTCCTTCATGAATAAAGTATGAAAGAATTAAAGAATTTTAATTTCTTGAATTATGAAAGGCTATTTCCAGCTTCAACAAGTTAGGGCTCAAGTTTTAGAGCTATATATTACACAGATAATAGAATATGACTTTTTATTATGATAACAAAATATTGTCCACAGCTTGGATAATTAGTGAAACAATTTGACAGTACTTTGAAAGGAAAGAATCAAAATCAGCATATATAAACTAAAGACAAGCTGAAAGATTTTTAAAAACACGATCATTATTATTTTCAGAAAAGTATAGCTTTCTGTTTTCTGCATATTCTCAAGCCTACAGACTTTCAAAGCATAGCACTTCCATACTTCAGGAGATCAGAGCAGTGTTGAACCTGCAACTGTTACCAATAAACCCACACCAAAAAGTCAGCCATGACTGAGTCATTTACTGAGACCCATTTCTCTAATTTAATAGCTTTTATTTCCACAACTGCTACTGTATTTTGCTGCTATTTCCCCCTACAACACTAATTTTAAAAAGTGGTATCTAGGGGTGGAAAGGAAAGAGAAGGCAGATGTGTTTGAAAATGAAAAGGTAGTTTACAAAAAAAAGACAAGGCAAGCAGCATTGGGAAAAAATATGAGTGAGTTTAAAAGAGGAATTTATAACTGAAAGGAATCTAGAAAAAGGCACAGGGAATCATTACAGATAAGAATATAAAGAAACAGCTGCAACTAATCAGATAAACCATTCTCATCGTCAGGATAATAACAGGATTTTCTGGAGACACAAGTTGAGGTGTCTCACCTGCAAATCTCATTTCATTACAATTAAATTTTATTTAATTTTTCAGATTAGAAGTCTAATAAGTTTCAATGAGTGGTCTTTTCTATAGTTCTTTTTATCAGTACTTTTTATATGCACGTGTAAAATCAAATTCTTTTGTGGTAATTAAAAATAAAGGCATGATATTCAAAATATCCTTCCTTTCCACCTCTCTACCCCTCCAACCCCAATCTTGAGCTACCTTTAGAATAAAAATTATAACCATCCCTGCCTAGTATAGATTTTTGTTCTTCACATGCAATTGAATACCTCATTCTCCCAACTAAACTGTCTGTTTAGCAGAAATAGTAATTTACACCTAGAATTCCGTAAGTATTTCCTGATTATCTTTCCTGATAAATCACTGATACATTGAACACCAAAGAATGAGAAGATACATAATTCACATTTACCTTAAATTTTTTATTCCACTGCAGATATAACATATCGGCATAGTTATTAAAATACACTACTGCAGAATTTAACTAACTTTTATAAAGGTATAAAAGATCTTTTAACAAAAATGCTCTCCATGGTTTTTTCCAGACCTTTCTGCAGAAAAGAGTTGTTTACCTTTTCCTAAGTAAAGCAATTAATATCTAAGTTTTTCACCAACTCAGATAAGGGTTAAACTTGTTTTAGAAAAAGAAAGTTTTCTAATTATCTTTCTAATATAATTTACTTCACATTTATTCTGTGATTTCTGGAAGTTTGAACTATTTTAGTACGTGAGATCAGAAGGTCTTAAAAAGGATATGTATTGTGTTGAAGCAGTAAATGACAAATTACCTTTTGCTTTTATGAGTTTTCAAATAATTCTCTTTTAGTGTTCAGTGTTGCTCTGAAGAAAAGTTTTAAAATGCTCTGAGTATTCCTGCAGTCTAATCAGTTGTACTTATAGTATGACTCACAATCTGACTACTACTGAGGCACTTGTCCTTCATCCAAATCATTCACTAGATGACACTCTTGTATTACAGTAAGTTCTCCTGGTATGCAAGAAATCAGACTGACTTCTTATAAATGAGAACACAAATTTTAATGAAAATAAGTAAAGAAAATTCTTTACGTTTTCATGAAGCATTTTGTAGAGAACAATTCATACTTATAAGGAGATATGAAAAACATATTTTAAAAATATTTTAATACAGCACCTACCATTAGAAAGCTGTCTTGGGCATAATAAAGCAACTGTACATTCATCTGAAACTGAGGTGCTGTGCTCAAGACAAGATAAAAAAAAAATAAGAGTTCTACTTCATTTTCTTTCCCATTAAATTATTGCACATATTACTTTGTAGATTCAAAATAGAGTAACAGATTTTGCAAGATTGAGTTACTGTTTTTGTATATGGCCTGAAGTAAAAAGAAAAAACAAATTAGAAATAACTCCTTTCAACCATGAACATTTCTTTCACCTAAGTGCATTGGAAGACTGAAGTAATGAATTCTGTTACTTTTTTTCCTCATTTCTATCCTGAGAGGTCGAGGTCAAACTTACAGTAACTTACAAGAACATCTTCAACAGAAATGTGCACTAAATGCCTTTATCAATTCCAAGTTTATTTCTCCAGCTACTTTTGGAGTCTCCCTACATGTTGCCTGATGTGAAGATGTAGAATAGATCCATACTTGATTTCCTCACATGAAGAAAGGTTATGAAAACAGCAACAGGCAGTGCTGTTCATGTGGTGTTAGAATACATGATAATATAGCAGCCCTCTAAATTTGTAGCACATGTAAAATCTGCAAAAATGTCTAACATAAGTTATCTACTGTTCTAGACTGCGCCTAGAACAGACAGTGAAAGTGATCTACTGTAGAGTCTACTGTGAAGATAAAACTGCCATATATCAGTGAGGGACATCTGCAATTTTTTACCTGTAGGAATAATATCACCTCTGTAGAGTGCTCTTAATCTTGGAGTTTAGGATAGTGCATTTTACTCTTTTGAATAAATCTTCTCTAAAATTTCCTTTCTGCAAAGAAGATCATGCTAAATAAAGTTTAGACCTTTGCTTTCTTTGTACGATGTTTGTATTTTTAAGTATACATGAGCATAATTTTTGGTACTATAATCATTTCTTTGTAAGATATATGTGCAATGCCACTATTTTCTCATTTACTTAAGAGGTAGACTCGATGGTCCTTGTGAGTCCCTTCCAACTCAGAATATCCTGTGAATCTGTGAAAGTATTTCAGAAAAGTAACTTACACGTATGCTTCTATGAAGACTAAAGTTCTTTTTGGCACTACAATAGATCCAGTGTTTTAAACAGACTGGATCCAATGGTTTAAAATATCTGTGATTTTCAAAACACAGATTAATACTTGAATTAAAATAAATAAATATTATTAGTGATTTTCAGTCAGTAAAGCCCCAGTTCAGATGCCTAATATAGCTTGAAATGATATTTGTCCTTATAAATATTTTAGGGGTTTTTTTCCCTTGTAAGAATGTCATCCACTACATGCACTTCTGCAGGTCTTTTGTCAACACCATTGCTGAAACTCTGTTGCTGAGCAGAAAGGCCTTGTTGCCTTGTTCTCTTGTAAATGCCTTGCTCACTTCTGCTACTTTGGCTAACCAGAGAGCATTCTGGGAATGACTCAGCTAAACTAGAGGTGAAAAACAAGTTACATAACTGGAAAACAATTGTTAGAACCACCAAGTGCTCACACTGTGGGGTTGGTGGTTGGTTATACCTGATGCGTGTTCCTATCGTGGTTTATGGTGGTTGGTTAAACACGTTTGTTGTGCCTCACAAGTATGTAAACTCATAACAATGTAACAGTTTAAGAACCCTGGATTTTTGCAATAAAGTGTCTTCGCTTATCACCATCTTGTGGAGTCCATGTCATTAATCACCGTGAAACTCCTCAATCTGTTTTCCACCTATTGAAAGCTGGACCTCTTACCCTTCATTCCTGGTGGACAATTACATATTGTCAAAAAAAAAAAAAAAAAAAAAAAAAAAAAAAAAAAAAAAAAAAAAGATAAACCTTCAGCAGAAAGCTATTTGACACTTGTGTGGAAAAACTGTAAACATGAAACCCAGGAGAGTAAAGGAGAGACACAGATGGCAGGAGAAACAGCTGGAAGTGTGAATCATTTCTCCTGCTCTGTTAGGTCAATTAGGTTATGTGAGTACGTGCCAGGTAATGGGCTTTTTTCCTGAGCCTGTGCAGCTTTCAGTCAACCATCTTCCTCTAAGCTAGTTAATTATATATGTTGAGGATGTATGATTTTAAAGACAGCTCTCAGGTTGACAGTGCAAGCAGCTGTCCCAGTGATTCAGAAACCAGCAAAATGTTGCTGATAACTAGGCACTAGAAATGGCCCACTCTAAATCTTCTATTAAAATGAAAGTCTGTAGCACCAAACTGTGAGAAAGAAAAGCCAATAAACATCTACATTTATATAGAAGAGGAGGACAGAAAAGGAATAATTTAAAACTATAAAGAAAACAGGCAGAGAAGACAACCAAGGTATCTAATCTTTAGATTTCACTGTCTACAGCAAGTGTCAACTGTTTGAGACAAAACCACTACTGACATGTCTCACACTGAGTTTTGGGTTTCTGTGTTAAATTACTCTGCTTTATAAAGTGTTGATTGCTTAAGCAATATAGTTTGCTAACTAAGACTTAGTAATTTCTTAATTACACTTCTCCCACACTGGGGCACACTTAAGCAGCAGGAGAGAGAGCAGCCAAACAGTCATGAAAAATCATTGACATTTTCACAACTAAAATATACACCAGTAATTTATTATGTGTACAAACATGAAATGTCACGTCATATAATGAGAGTTGTAGTCAATGCTGTGAATTTTAAATGCTGCATGATGATGAATACTGTAAGATGGAGAAGGACTTGCAATATAGTGACAGAGCAAGGAGGAACAGCTTCAAACAGAAATATAATAAGTTTCAACAAGATATGAGGAAGAAATTGTTTACTGTGAGGGTGGTGAGGCACTGAAAACAGTTGACCAGAGAAATTCTGGATGCCCTACCCCTGCAAGTGTTTAAGACCTGGTTGGATGGATCTCTGAGCAACCTGGTCTAGTAAAAGCTGTCCCTGTCCACAGCAGGAGGCTTAAAATTAGATGGTCTGTAAGGTCCCTTCCAACCTAGGCCATTCTATTATTCTATGAAAAAAATCCTGGCAATACATTTCCTACTGGATTATGTTTTTCTGATAATTTCAAACAGAATTTATATATAAATCAGTGTTCATTCCTTAGTTATGTCATGTTAAAGCTAAAAATTTTTACATACATGGCTCCCTGGGTAAGTCTTCAGCCACTGAAAAACTGCCTGAGGAAAAAGCCAAGATTATTAAATGAAGGTTTGGAATTATCTTAGATGAGTTTCTGTATTTAAAAGAAAAAGCTGAGTAGTGATATGGATTTCAAACCATAACGTTAAAATTCTACAAGAGCATGGCATAGGTAACTCTGCATGCACTCAGAACCACATTTATTTCCTTTCAGTGATTGCATAGTCAACTAAGAGATGCAAGAAGGAAAAAAAGCACAAATGGTACTTTTTTGGAGTGGTATACTCATTCTGCCAACCTTGAAGTCAGCGACATTTAATGACTTGTAGTGAGAAATTCACCTCATGAATTCCTAGACTGCTCTGAAATAGTAAAAAGTGAACAGTGCTGCCAGTTGCATCAGGAGCATTTTCTGCTCTTTTCACCTCATCTTTGCCTCCAATGTGTGCAGCTTTCTCTCACTATCTTGTTCTAGCTTAGGAAGAGACAAGTAGCAGCAGGATGTTATAGAGCAAGGTACAGCTTACCAACCTAAGAGAGGAGGAGTATTAGGCAGCTGCAGTTCTCTCCCTTTTGCATTCCACTTCACAGCTTCCCAGAGGAGTTTTGCTGAATACAGACCCTGGTGTATAAAGTTAGTCTGGACTTTATCACAATCTGCATCCAAATGACATATTTCAATTGTTGTTTAAAACAGCACACCACAACAAAACAAGAATAACAAAATAAGAATAATCAAAGTATATTCTACCAGAAATCCTAAGCTCAGTGACAAGTGAAATGCATGACTGGTCATCAGAGGTACTTTTCTTTATTTTGTTTGTATAAGCTCTAATGAAAAAGAAAAAAAGTGAACTTTGTTCTGTGAGAAACTGCAAATATCAAGCACCAGTGCTCTGGAGAGGCAGGACTAATTGAGCCACCTCACAACTTTTTCTGGAAGGGAAAGTCGTCTTAGGTTACATAGAAGGTGTAACCAAAAGGTATATATTCTATTACCATCTTCACTAGCTGTTAAAAACAGGTGAGGCAGTGGTCTTTATCTTCAGCCTGACTCAGCCCTGATAACACCCTCTGGGGGGCTATCTCCGCTATGGGACACCAAGGTCTCCGAGCGTGACTCATAAGATTACATCATCCCGTTGTGAGATGCCCTGCTCAGAGGGGAGGAACTGAACATTCCTACCTGCATATAAGCTCAGACTCTGGAAAATTGGTCTACTACCTTCACTGGATTTCCAGAGGAGAAGAGCTTGAGGATTTCCACTGGACCTCCAGAGACAGACTAGACCTTTCTTCAGGATCACCACTGAAACAAGACCACATCCATCACTCCAACGGGACTGCAGCCACCATTCAACTGAACTGCTACCACCACCCTGATCAACAGGGTGGCAGGCTGTATTCTGACCTTGTCAGTTTAATACAGACACAGTTGTTTTTGTATTATTGCCTTGTTATAAATACCAGTAAAGAACTGTTATTCCTTTCCCCATATCTTTGCCTGAAAGCCCTTTAATTTCAAAGTTAAGACAATTTGGGGGG
>VZRN01002133.1:354999-365405 GCA_013397935.1 Dasyornis broadbenti | reverse complement strand
TGAGAGTTGGGTTTAGGAAACTGTGGTAGTAAGAAAACAAAAAATCACAGAAAAACCCCGACCGAAAAAAAAACCAAACAAAACTCCTCCCAAAAAACAAACAAACAAACAAAAAAGAATAAGAATAGGAATAAGAAGATTATGAAGTAGTAGTAGTAGTAAAGAAGAAGAAGAAGAATAACAATGAAAATAGTTAAGTTGAACAAGAAGATAAAGAAGAAATGGTAGTAGTCATAGTAGTAAATGAAGAAGATGTAGAAGAAGGAGAAGATGATGAAGAGGAAGAAATAATAGTGGTAAATAAGAATAAGAATTAGAATAACAAGTTGATTTAGAATTACCAGAACTGCAAGAATAGGAAGAAGAATAAGAAGAAATAACAGTAGTAATTAAGAACAAGAAATGGAATAAGAAAAACAATAAGAAGAATAACAAAAACAGGAATGACTAAGGTGAAGAAAAAGGAGTAGTAGTTGTAGTAAAGAAAAAGAAGAGAAGATGAATAAGACTTAGATTACATAGTAGTGGTAGTAAATAATATGAAATTAAAATACACATCCACACGTCTTCTAGAATCACAGAATGAAGGGAAGGCTCTCAAAATCATCTAATTCCAACTGATTATCTTCTGCTCTCGTGCTCTCTCTCTCTGTCTCTCTGAGACTTCTTTCCTATTTCTCTCTATCTCTCTACCTCCCATTTCTTGTTAAATAAAATCCACGTTAAATCAAATCCGTATGTTGTTGTCATGTGCTTTCATTTGCACCATTATTCAAGCAGAGGCATCTCTCCCTCATGGGATTGTAACACATGGGCAGGGTCCCTTCCAGCTGCAAACATTCCATGATTCTGTCAGCTGCTCACTTCCCTTTTCTTGTTCCCTCTGCTTTGAGCTGGTAATGTGCTTGAATATGTCCAGCAAACAAACATTTGCTGTCTGCTCTGGGAGCCCGGGACCTGCAGGCTTCGGGACCTGCAGGCCTTTGGTGAACAGCAAATTAAATACAAGCCAACAACATGTGCTTCCAGCAAAGAACGCTAAGGGCAGCCTGAGCCGTAATCTGAGGATTGTTATTGGCAGGCTGAGGGAAGTAATCCTTGTCCTCTCCTCAGCAAAGTTGAGGCCACACCTGAAGTGCTATGTCCCCACTGGAGAGAGGCCACTGAAATGCCATGAAAATGATTCACAGAATGGAACATCTCTCCAATGAAAAAAGGCTGAGGGAACTGCCGGGGAGCAGCTACAGAAGTCTCTGGGGGAATTTGATCAGGGTGTAGAAATGTCTGAAGGGAGGGTGGCAAGATGACAGAGCCAGGGGTCTGCATCAGCACAGGCCAGTTGGTCCCTAAATTTATACCTCCATGTCTTGATTCATTTGGCACTAATTGGCAAAAAGTAGGTAGCAGTAAAAACAAAACAAGCAACAACAGAGAACAATTTCTTAATCTAAAAACTGAAACAAAAAAGTAGCTTTTCGAAAATAAGCAGCCCTTGATGGTTTTGGCACAACAGATGTAAATTTCATGAGAGTAAATCCCTGGAAATACAAGCCTAGAATGAATATATTGTCCCTGTATTATGACAGTATATTTGTTAATTTGCCACTCCATACAAACCTGTACTAGTCACTAGGGAAATGCAGTATCTAAATATCTGTGCCTCTCAGTGCTGTGGCTGTATTGGATCATGTTAAAACACCACCCATAAAGACTAAGAGCATTTGCCAACTAAATTCAAGGTGTAAGACTGTCTCTGCCTTTCCATAGAAGGTATAGAAAGCCATCCACAGATTCTTGGGAGAATCTCTTGATCAAGTGCCCATAGAGATCAAAGGTGCTGACTCATTATTGTTACCTAGAAAGTCATATACTTCTAGACTTCCTGTCTGCTGTGTTCCACACACACATCAGTGAAACCACATTTTCTACTGAAAAAATTACTTTTTTTACCTGTTCAAGCCTAATCTTTTGTGTAACCACTGATTCCTAGTATCTACTGTCTCCTTTGCATATGGTGTTTCCTATTACCTTTTTACCTTTTTTCATGCACAGGAAACCATGCTGTTCTGAAAAATAAAACAAACGTGTACGTTCCTAATGCCTTTTTTGCCTTCAGATTCTCCAACAAATTTTTCTAGTTGTGTAATAAACAAAGAGGGAAGACTCTAAAACTTTTCCAGCCAGTTTTCAGAAAATCAGTGGGTGATACTAATGAGATTTGACGTTCTCTAACACTGTGTTAACATCTCTCTCAAATTTGATTCAAGAACATAGTTTAATTTAGGGACTGGGACATAAAAAATTCCTTTACGCTCCTATATTTTGTTTCTGGTTTTTTATGTGTTCTGTACCACTGTTACCTCTCTAATGTAAGAAAATAAAGTTTTCCCTCATCTCCGAATTTCTTATCTGTAGAATGTGAATCTTATTCATCTAATCCCTTTCATACTAGAAGAATATTGTAACAAACCTTAATGATAAATGAAACTATAAAAGTTTAGAAGTAGCAACTTCTGTTTCATTGGACAACTTAGTTCTGGCTCGACAAAGTCCAAGAAGTCAGGATGTCCAAGACCACACACATGCTAACAATATTTACAAATGCTCAAAAATGCAAGTGATAAGCCATTAAAAATTACTGAGGTTTCCTTGTCACAAACTGCTTGCTACCTTTATTTCCCCACATTATTTCTCCTATTTATCACGGTGACTTCCAGAAAATCTTTTTCTTTCCCTATATGCAGTTACATGTAAAACAGAAATTATTGTTATCACCATTACATGCTAAAAAAAACCCATTTAAATGTGTAGTTAGGGTGATCTTTTGTTCTGTTAGGGTAGTCATTTAAACTTGTAATCAAATACCAAATTATAACGTCAAATAGCTATTCGCTAGGAAAAAGAATAGAAAATAAAATCCACGCTTACATTTTCAGGAACTAATGATATTAAAGTACACTATTCTAAAGATATAGGAAGAGATTCGTTTTTCTAGAAGTAATTACTATAAATACTATTAATAACAATGGAAATTAGTCAGCAACACCTACAGCCTAAAGTAGCATAGAATCATAGAATCACTGAATGGTTTGGGTTGGAAAGCACAGTGTGGCCTTGTTCTGTAAATCATTTTTATGCACACACTTAAACCATTGTGATCTAATAAGTGGGCAGATGTGCTTTTAAAAATTTATTCATAACTGGGGATATTTGTGTGTATACATATGTATATGTGTGTTTATACACAAAGACTTTCAGGGAATTGTCCAAGTACAAACTAAGAGCCAGTCAAGTCATTGATAATGAAAAGCTAGTTCTGGTTTTTGGCTTAATATATCACCTGGAGGGCTGCTCCATTTCCTCCGCTCTACCAGAACCTGGAAACCACTGGCAAGAGGGTTTACCTGTACTAAGCTATTGCTTTTCCAAGAGTTGTGCTTCTGAGCTTGATATCATTACCTGTGATTACTCAGTTATTTTGGGGAGGACCTCAGAGCTCAAGAGCACGACAAAGGGCAAGAGAAATCTTTTTTTGTCTGTTTAATCTTTACCAAGTCAAACTTTCTAAGTGAGAGGAATGCACATAAGTCCCATTACCCTCTGTGTCCTCTTTGTCTCCATTTGCCTCTGCACATATTGACCCAGTGCAATGACAGATTAATGGTGACATTAAATGAGGTATTAAATTTAATCTTCTTTACTTGATGTAGCAAAAGTTCCTTTTCCAAATCGCCGTTCTTTAATTTTTGCTTCATGATTGTCATTTTTCATTCGCTGATTTTATTCATGCTAGACTAGGCCAGTGACCTAAAACTGCCAACTGAGGAGTGAAATGCTAATCACATATTTTCAATTGAAAGCATCAGTGTAAAAGTTTCCCATGCATTATTTACATTAATTATTTTCTGTCTCAGGAATTCTCCTGGTTCCTCCTAAAACAGTTCAAACATAACAAACAACATGGCTAATTTTGGTTGTATATATTCATTGCACTCCTTCCAATTGACAAAGTCAATTTATATTTGTTTAATTCAGGATGTTTTAGAAAACTTCTGAACTTAGGAGGTCACTTCACTACCCAATAGACTTATTAGCAATTTAAGAGCTTTCTCTCAAGATGTTTTGTAGTCTTTTCATTTCTTAAAATATATTAATGGGGTGTGATGTTTAGTCTTTTGGTAGGAAGATTATTAAAAGTTTCACTACAGCTTACACAACCATAGTGTTGCTAAATGACAAATTTAACATGAAAAATGTGTCACCAGAAAAGAATTATTATTAATATTTAGTTTTAGATTACATATTAGGAAGAGATTCTTCACTGTGAGGGTGGTGAGGCATTGGAGACTTTGCCCAGAGAGGCTGTAGATGGCCTATCCCTGGAAGCAAACCAAATAAGGCACTGGTTGAAGATTCTTTGAGAAAACACTTTAAAATAAAAAAACATTACTTATATTTTTGTTTGTTTATTTGTTTGATTGTTTTGAGAAATTTATATCAGTTTCAATAAAAATGTTCCTGGAATATTTTCTCAGCCCTAGGACAATTACCCTTATGATGGCATGATTCTAATTCTGTTGGATATCTTGTATCCTCATTTTCTTTTGATGGAAATGTTGACTGAAACCATTCAATTCACGTGCCAAAACCCCAGAATCTCAAGTTTATGGTATACACACTATCATTATCATACCAGCTCTGTAACATTGATCTTTGCTTTCAAATGTGTTCAAATCCCAACGCCATCTTGTAAATCTTTAGTGCCTCACTATAGCACGAAGCTTTATCTGCAGGGACTCAGTATGTCTGAGTCAGTAGATCTAGGTATTAGAATATTTTTATTTAATATATCACAAGCTGAATCCAGCTGCCTTCTGTCTGTGATACTGGCTTTCAGTCACCTCATCTCATTTAATGTAAAAGCATAGTGCTAAAGAATTCTTTATGGAAGCATGCAATTTATTTTAAATGAACCACTTTTTAATAGATCTGCATTTATTTTATCAAATACTGGTGGAATGGCAGCAGATTATATGCACCTCACTACTGAAATAAAATAAAATGAAGAATTAAATAACTGATGCTTCAAGGAGGATATTAAAACAGATCTTGCGAGCATCAGTCATTCAGTGCTGTAAACATGAAAGGGCTTATTCTTTTATTGTATAAAACCAGAAATTATTAAGGTGCACTTACTCTATTTATTTCTTTATTTAGCCTCGTGGTACTGGGATAAAATCCCTTTATCCATAGTAAATTAATATATAGGAGGCCAGGTGAATTTTTTGAATATGAAAATTCGTATGCTGATGGAGTTAATGGTTGCAGCATTCTTCCCTTAGTTGAACACAGTACTGTACCAAATTTGGTCACTTTACAGCACCAATGTTACCTTCTGGTTTTCAAACAACTATATATAGAAGTCACCAAGAGATAACAATATTCTATTTAATTAAATATTCTATTTTGGACAGCTTGACTTTGTGAGGTTTCAAATAGGTCACTTGGCAAGCACTCCCTTTTTCAGCCACAGGGTGGTCACCTTACACATTCACTTTCCAGGCAACTTTTCTGTACATGAGGTCCAGTCATGAACTGGATAAACTGTCTGTAAACAATAAAAGAAAATTAATTAAGAGTATGTACAAAGTGCAAGATGTTTAAATATAAGAAGAGGTAGAATGAATAAGGTGAATCACAGACTGAGAAGTAATCAACAGGGTCATGTTTCTTCCAAAAAAACCAAATCTTACTGTCTATAGAATGTATAAAGCCCAGAGTATTTCCATTTTAATAAGGTTACAGCTGATGTATTGTGTTTGGGTTATTTGTGACCTTTTAAAGAATTCTGAGCAGACAACAAAAGTGGATCAGAGGTCCTGGAAAAAAGTTTAAAGAAAGATAGAAAGACCTGGAGTTGTTTAATTTACAGGACAATGCACAGAAAGAAGTTGTAATAACAGCCTTCAATTGTATAAAGGCATAGTTGCTATGAGTTCAAAGGCAATACACTTTTCCAAAGGATACGACAAGAACTAACAAACTTAATTTGCAGCAGAGAAGATGTAGATTAGAAGACAGAGGAAAAAAATACGCTGACTGTAAGGGTGAGAATAAACAGCCTGACAAGGTGACAGAGTCTACATCACTGGAGATTTTACAGAAAAGATTAAACAATCATCCACCAGAATTATCTGACATTTAGTTGGCTAAAAGTCATCCGAAAATCCTTCTGTATTTACTTAGTTTCTGATTTAGAAATGTTGGGTTCAGGGAGACAGTCCAGAAAAATATACACCACAAAAAGAGAAATGTGTTCTCACACCTCAAATTTTGTCCGCTGTGATAACTGAAAAAAAATAAGGGCAACACAGATTTTCCAAATGAAAAGTAGAGCAATAAGACCTGCTCTATGGAATCAGCAGTGACTGACTTTCTCAGTCCAGCTAGTCTTAAGAAAAAAGAATATGCAAAATATGAATTCTGATGTTCTGACAGGAAAAAAGGCACCCCCAAAACCATCAAAAAACCAAAACAACAAACAAACCCAAAACAAAGAAAACTCCACCAAAACCTCAAAAAAAAAAAAAAAAAAACCCAACACCCCTCTCTCCCCCCAAAAAACCCAACAAAAATAAAACAACCACCAGATCTTTAGGATTAATCTTTAAGATTAATTTTACTTTGGGAGAAGAATGTTAATAAGTGTGTACATATCTATCCAGCTACTGGCTCCTCTTTAACAACATTCTTCTTTTAGCTGTTATGTGTTAAAGTACCCTTAATCCAAAGCTTCCACTGCACAGTCTCACAAGCAGATCTTTATAATCCTGTCTCTGTTGGAGAGCTACCCTCACTTTCAGGTGAATCTTATTAAAGGGGTTGTAGGGAATGTCCTAGGTGTAAGGTGTGAGCTGCTAAGCAGGTCAGTTGTCCTCTTAGGAAATGTAAAAGTATGCTTATNAAAGAAAAAATAATTTTAAAAAAATAAAAAAAAAAAAAAAAAAAAAAAAAGGTGAAGAAATATTTTTTTCTTTTTTTCTGTAAGACCTGTTTGATGTGATGAAATGTCATCATAGGGTTGATGAAATGTCACCACAGGACTGACCTCTCTCACACAGGGGTTTTCTAGTGGAGGGACTAACAAACACTCTTCAATCTGTTGAGGCAGGCAAAATATTTGCAAAATATTA
This sequence comes from Dasyornis broadbenti, assembly GCA_013397935.1. Taxonomy (NCBI): domain Eukaryota; kingdom Metazoa; phylum Chordata; class Aves; order Passeriformes; family Dasyornithidae; genus Dasyornis; species Dasyornis broadbenti. The sequence continues at coordinate 358,212 of VZRN01002133.1, read as the reverse complement.
TTTATTTATTTATTTTTAACTTTAGTCTTGACACATGGTACAGAACAAGGTTGACCAAATAGAACAATATTTATTCTCCCAGTACGCTTCCTTTGATTTCCAAAGGACGCACACATGCCAACACTTTGTGCATCTCATGATGAACTGGTGGTTCTAGAGCCTGGCTGTCCTGGAGATGTCTGACATGTGCAGAAACTTCTGGTCTGGGACTGCCAGTGGCTCCCTGGGAAGAGGGTGTGGACAGGAAACACACCACCCATTTCTGAGTGCTGAGTTCCTCCCGGGGAAAAACGACTGTCATGCAACAGAGAAGGGGGCCTTGCCTGTGAATTTCAGAGTGAATTTCCGAAATCCTTTAGAGAAGGCCTGCTCCCACTTTTGACAGACAAAGTGGTGCTGAAAATGGTATTATCTGACAGTCAATAGCTGATGCTTCTGTTCTAGGCCTTCACAGACTTTTATCAGCCCAGGCCTACCCCAAGGAAGCACTGCATTTCTACTGATGGGAAGGATTTAGCACCTTTCCCACCAGGTTACTGGGTCAGGTGAGGTGGGGAATCATCCCACAGCATCTCTGGGAACCTCGGTGGCTGTGGAAAGCAGCTACTCAAGGTGTCCTGCAACTCTATGGGATGGAGCCAGCTCCCAGGCCTTGGTGAAAGCAGCCCAGGGTAGGGGAAAGGTCCTGTTTGTGAAGCCCTCAGATAACTGATGGGGGGTTAGGTTGGCATTTCAAAGAGAGGAATCTCTCCAAAGGGGCTGAAAGGCTTGCTTGCTTCTGGCATCAAGAAAGGTTCTTTCCTTATCTAGACTGCCTTATTTTTCTTTAGTGTTAGTCAAAATAAAAACCCATTTAAAAGAGAAACTGCCAATGCTGGAACAGTTTATTTACTTACCCAGGAGAATGAAGAGCCTGTAATATGTAATGCAATGTATGCTAAGGGTCCCTTTTGGTAATAGAAAAAGTGAGTTGATTATAATAATGGTTGCTTTTTCCCTGTTGGTATGAGTGAATAAAATGAGAAGTCTTATCATATCATCTTCTTATTCAGTTGCCTATAGATGGTGAGGCTTGGATTCATAATTGCATTAAAAGCCATAGCTTATGCTGATCATTAACAAGGAAAATTTCTCACTAGAGATTCATTGTACTAAAGACCAGTTAAATTACAGTGTGAGTCTGCACATTGCAGATATTATGATTCATTTCTGGCTTTAAAATACTATAGTTAGGAGAAATTATCTTGCATATTTCAGAGTAAAACCAAAGCCTGGAAGAGATTACTTAGTGTTTGTAGCATTTGACTTTTTCACTGTAAAAATGTCACTCCCAGCTCCAATTACTCTGTCAGTTTTCCAGTGACCGACTGTAAAAATGTTACAGAGGTAGACTTATTAACACTTCCTTTTCTCAGCAGGGCAGAATTTCTCCTTGGTTATTCAAGCAAAATAGTAAGAACCAGTGTCAAAAGTGACGTAAGATGCCTGGAAAAGAACAAAAAATTTAAAACAGGAGAGCACAATAATCTACTCTGGTCTGCTATGCAGAACTGCTTTATTTAGCATTTCTACTCTAGCAAGCTTACAGAAGAAATACGAAGAGGAATGGAGGATAACAGCTCTGAAGAAACTGCATATTCTCATCTGTCTTTTGGACATGAAATAGATTGAAGAGTAGATAGGATGTAATTAGGAACCTGTCTGGCAGTTATGCATTCGTATGAGAGGACTGCAAATCAAGGGTCTACCAAATAATTAGTTTTTCTTAAACATGTACCAAATTATATTGTAAGATAAAGCAACTCTGATTCTCTCCCTAATGTGCTATTTAAATGGTCAAGAGCTTCAGAGAGAGCCTCCTTGTGGGAAATAACTGCATTCCTCTTTTCCTGAGCATTACACAACGAATTTACTAATTAGTCAGGACAGATAATTGCTCTTGCTTATTTTGAGAGAGCCTGTTATTGCTTTTGTTTGCATGTGGGTATGGTGGTGGTGGGTTTTTTTTTGTTTGTTTGTTTGTTTTTTGTTGTGTTGTTGGTTTTTTGTTGGGTTTTTTGTTGTGGTTTTTGGGAGTTTTGTTTTAGTGGGGGCTTTTTTGTTGGGTTTTTTGTTGTTGTTTTTTGGGGTTTTTGTTTTAGTGGCGGCTTTTTTGTTTGTTCGTTTGGTGGGGGATTTTGGGGTTTTTTTTTTGGTTGGTTGGCTGGTTGGTTTTTTTTGTTATTGTTGTTTGTGGGCTGATTGGTTGATTGATTGGTTGGTTGGGTTTTTTTAAATTTTTGTTTTTAACAATTTATTCTTCCAACTGAAAACAGTCCATGGGGCATAAAGATGGTGTGGGATCCTGGATTTTTTATAAATAAGTCTAAAAGAGGTATCAAAAGCAGCCGTTCAATGCATGCTTCTGTGAAGCCAGAAGAATAGGCATTTCCAGAGAGAAAACTAGGAGAGAGTCCCAGCTTTGCCCCATGGAATTTAGTGTGAAGACCAAAAGCAGATAAAGGCAGGGATGGAGCACTGGGCATTGTGTCTCAAGATGTAGACATGGATTAAGAAAATCTTGCAACAAAATAGACCTGAATTTCCTTAGCCCAGAAGTGGGTCAGCTTCAAACTGCCTTAAGGGAAATGTATAGCCTTATCTCTTGGAGTGTTTTAACACTCTATAACACTGTGGAGCAGGTTCAGACAAGCATAAAAAGCAGAATTAACATTTGCTTCCTGACCCCTACATTGATTTGTGCTCATCAAATGAACAATCCTATTGAGCTAATCATGTGGATATAGTTTGTTTTGCTGTGGTTTTGTTTCATTAATGAATAGATACATAAATTAGAAAAAAATAAAATTATTTTCATCTTCCTTTTATTATAAGAGGAAGAAATGTGTCTAGAAGTTTCAGCAAAAAGCAAGACTTTGGAGCCTGCTGAGTCAAAATCTTGTTACTGAATTTGTCTCCATGTAGGTATGTGGATAAAAGCCTGGTACTTGTGATGGTATGTTTTATGGGAGCCACCACACTGAGAGTGGCATTTGAAGTTCGTATTCACATTTCACATACTCTGTTATTTTAGGTTTAAGGTTAAATGCAGGTGTTTTGCTAGAATTTTCTATGTCCTTCTGAGTCAGTTCCTTTTTCAGAGTCAGTCTTTATAATTAGCCAGAATTCTAGGACTTATCTTCAATTGCACTGGAGGAACAGATCTTAATTTTT
>VZRN01002133.1:291401-347326 GCA_013397935.1 Dasyornis broadbenti | reverse complement strand
TTTTTACAGGTTGACATTTTTCTGGGCGACACCTTTTGTAGTTGGTTAAAATAACAGGAGTTGATCAGCTGAATATGAACCAGTTGGAAGATGAGTTGCTGGGCATTCGTTGTTTCAGTAGACTGCAACCTGGTTTTGCTCCATCAAAGATCTTGATGAGATTGATAAATTTTAATTATACAAATAGTGCTGTTAAATTTTCTCTATATTTTTTAATTTTTGGAAATCTTTTAGGGTGACCTACAAGCTCTGAAGCAAGAGTCTGAGGGAGAAGTGGCAGCTACTGGTTTTCATTCTGAGGTGTTGATTCACGATCACATATGATCTGTCTTATCCAACACTATTAGAAGATAATTTTCATGATAAAAGATATGAACTGATTTCTTAGGCTACACAAGGTTATAAACACATGAATTACAATAAAGTGTTGCTTGTGGATTTTTCACTTGTGTTTATTGTTACTTTTTTCGTAGTGATTAAGTGAATTGTAGTGATGTACTGTACAATTACTATATGATTGCCTGCTGTCATTCAGTGTATATCCAGATATTAAGACACAAAATGGTGAATACTGTCAAGATAGTTTCAGAAATTCTATAACCTAAAGGGGAAAAAAAAAAAAGACGGTTTATTTTTAAAAATGTCTCTGAAGGCTCTGTTTAGGTCTCTCCTTAACTGGTTTGCGTATTCTTTCTAATTGTACAACAGATTTTGGAACCACTTTAAAGCATCTGGCCTGACTATCACAGCTTTAGGTGTCAGCGAATCAAGCGCTTTAATCCACTGGACATTTAAAATAATAGTTCCATATTACTACTTGAATCATCTGAGAAACTCAACCACTCCAGAATTCAGGTAATGCTTGCAAGTTCTTCAGCCCAGATTGTTCTTTGTGTAAAACAGATCATGTTTAATTCCCCGTGAAATAAAATTTTACTATTATGGTTGGCTGTGATGAGATTACAAGGAGAAATAGGGGGTGAAAGGAATGAAATTCAATTTATTTTCCAAGGTATTGCAATATATCACATCTCCTTTCTATTTTGTATGATCTAGAGGAAAAATAATTTCATTTCAGTCAAACAATTCAGGAGGACTCTGAAAAAGTCTTCGTAACAAACAATTGGGGAAAAACAACGAAAGTGTTTGAATAAAAAATAGCTCAGAATAGCTAATTCCCTTTACTGTGTCTGACAACAGACCCCTGAAAGTTTCAGTGCATATTTGGAAATGGGACTGAAGAAAATGCTTTTCACAAAGTTCATCATGTGTTGTCATGTGTAGGTATTACAGAAAACTGATAATGTACTGAAGATGCTGAACTTCACAATATATACATGTGACAGGAATCATATCTCTGAAGGATGTGTTGGTAACAAAAAGGAAGGGTGCGCACAGAAGAAAAGGTTTGGACTTAAAACTCTAGAGACACCCAAATAATTAATAACGTTGGCAATAGTCTGTGTGTTATATTTATCCAGCAGAATAAATATAATAAGAAGGACAGAAATTGCAGATTAAACTGTAAAACAGTTGGGGAACTTCAGAGGCCTTTACATTTGTAATTTAGTTTTTAAACACAAAGATATTTGAATAATTCAGGGTAAAGAAAAGAGTTGTAAAACTGAGGATATCATCCAGAAAGAGGCCAAGCTGTGAAACCTGAGTCTTTCTTTCTCTGATGGCTTCTCACAGGTAAGAGTATGAAAAATGTACTGGTAAATTGAGGTGAAAGTGCTTTTATAGGTACCTTTCTCTGCTTGTAAACTTTTTTCAGTAATCCTTAGTTAAATATTTGACTTTGAGTTTTGTTGAACAAACAATATTCTTCCTTTACTCTTAAGCCTTGCTGGGTTCTTGAAAAAGTTGGGCTGTGCAAATTCTAGGAACCAGTAGAACGTCGTGCCTCAACTTCATCTTTCAGTTTGAGATAACCTGTGTATTACAACTCACTTAAGAGGAACGCACACATGTATGTGACCAGATAAAACAAGAGCTTGGATTGAAATTATCTAAGATAATTTCAGCTTGGATGAAAGTTGGACTAATAATTGTCACTCATAAAAATGTAAAGTCACATGAAGAGTGATGAATTTTGAATACAGAGTGGGTTGGTAAGAACTTTGAATAACTTGGTTATATACATTTAATAGCAACATGTTGTCCACATAGAGTGTTATTAAATTTTCTAATTCAATATCTATTATATGGAGGATATTTATTCAGATACATGTGATTATTTTGCTTAGGGAGGAATAAGATATTTTCAAAATATCTTGCTTATTTTATAGACATATTGATATGTTTTATGACTCATATATAGACTAGTTCCATACACCAAGCTAGGTCATAGCAAGGGTAAGAATTTTAGAAATATGGAATATATTGTCTGGAATTAAAGAACCAAGATTCTAATGCATTATCTGTGTGACATCTTTATGACACAACACAAGCTGTACTTTAATAGTTAACTTTGTTCTGAAACTACTTAACTTATGTGGCCATAGCTATTGGACTGTAGAAACTGGAATTAGCAGTGGACAAATCGTCTGCTGCTAGAGAAGGAGATAATAGCCCACTATAGCACCTCTTGGGAAATATAAAATAAACATAGCCTGACACAGCTCAGTAAGTAGAAGGCATTTCATGGTCCAGTAAATCTTATAGATCATGATTAAAGGTCTGACTGCTACTGAAAATAATTTAAGGGAAGTATAATTAGTGTATTACATTCCCAATATACTTAAAAAAAAAAGTAAAGCAGTAAGTTTGCCTGCTGAGACTGAGGCGAGCTGTGTAGCACAAGTAGCAGTGAACCCTGGCCATGACCCAGGCTTCAGCTCATCAGTCAATGACTGGTGACTTTATGCTCCTACTTTTCTACCTGTGGGAAAGTCAGCTTGGGTGTGTCTCCTCTTTTTACCTCCTGGTTTCCATAAAAGTACCAGAAACGAAGGGAAGCTTGTCTTCACTAACTTTCGACAACTACAAAGTTTAGTGTGCATCTGAGCACAGCTCATCCTTAGCTGTGTTTTCAGTCAGCAACTCCCACATCTTTTAGACAACACAAATCATGTCCTAAAGGGTTGTCTTTCCCTCTGTTGTCATTCTAGACTGGTTTTTGGGTTAAAATCAGGTGCGGATGTCTATATTTTGTCATTCTCAGTATCCCTCAACAGCTGTGTCAGGCTGTCAAGAGCAGATTCTAAACTCTGCTTTAGAGAAGACAGCAAAAAGCTGCCAGGCTCCAGCTGTGTCCGTGGCTTGGTGCACAGGATTTGGGACATTTCTGTTTCACAGGCACATGACCTGCTCCTCCCTGCTTGGAGGTGCCACTGCAGCCCCACAGGCCACTCGAAAAAGGAGCTGTCCAGTTCCTGTGACCTCTATAGCTTAGCTCTGAGCTATATCCAGAAGTTATGAAAATGAAAAACTGATGTAGCCATAAAGTATTTAAAGCAGTTTGTTTGTTGATGTAGCAGATATCATATCTCCATGCAGAATCCCGGTTACACACTAAAACAATTAACAAGAATTAGAGAGGAACTTGCAGAGGGAGCTGGAACCAATTTCCCTGGTTTTTTTAGTAGTCCAGTCGAAGAAGGGAAACCTTATAGGTGACATAGAGATGAGAGAGATCACAGACATGGGAGGGAAAAGGTGACAGAGTATGTGGAAAATCCCAGGCAGGATATGGAGGAACCCACTCTCATTCCCACTCATATATCAGAGTGGGTTTTTCTCCCCCAGTGTCAGAACAGCTTGTTACACACTTGCATAGGGATTTACTGAGTCCAGACTGGTTGACTGGAAGTTTGTATGAGTTGGTGGATGCCGAGGATATCAAGGTACAGAATTCCTGTGATTCTGTCTGTTACAGAGCAAGGAGAGACACATAAGCCCACTTTTCTCACTTCCACACTTTGCCGGGCTCCTGAATGAGAAGAAAAGACTAATTGAAATACATAAACATCTTCAAATGTAATGCAATTGGTAATAAAATATGCTATATGAGGTAATTCATTATAAAAGCACAATTACAGGAGACTTTAATAATTGTAAGTTTTGTGAAGTATTCAGTACGCTGCTGTGCATGAGAGACATTTTGAAAGTCTGAAACACTTCTGAAGGGCATAAGTGTTCTGTCAAAATTGCTCTTGTTAGAAAATTGGAATAAAGCTGATTTGGTAATTTGAGAATTTGCAGAATCTAGCAAATCAAGAATTCATTGCTTAGTAGCAGAGTGACCCACAGCACAGCTATTTTAGTGCCTCTTTTACAATGAACAGCTTAAAGGGGATATAGACTGCTCATCACAATTCTTTTCCTGTGGTATTTCATAATGCTCAAGTTTATAAGCATTTCTACTAAAAGGGCTCTAACTTAAATGCCATCCTTCCAAGAGACCTGTTCTGTCTTTGGAGGATTACAGTACTTAAAGTTCCCCAGAGGGGTCTAAAACATACTGCCAGACTCACGATCTGGAAAGGTTCTGTAGTGCTCAGAGTTTCTAGATGTTTCTGTGCTGCTTTGTGGTTGCACATTTACAATCTGCCCAATCATAAGGATACTGTCTGGAAGGAGTCAAAATAAAGGAAGCATAGTGTTCAAAACTGAAGTTTTTCTTGTCAAGTCCTGTTCAGCTGCTTCTACACGCTCTGCAGAAGTCTACAAATAAGTTTCAACTACAGCACCTGCAGAGATTCAATCAGTGGCTTATAGTATTTGTCTTAGTTTGTAGGCACACAAGACATCCTAATGATTATTAAAATAACAAGTCTCCAAGAGTTTGTTGTGCTCATAATATTTATTCTTTAATCAGAGATCTAAGTAAACAAGTTAAGTCACAGATCTTAGAACTGAGGCAATACTTGTGCTCAAAGACCATAGTCTAATGTAAAAGTGTAAAATGTTAGAACGGAGCTCTGCTTCTTGACTGCATAAAATATAATGGTTTGAGTGTACAGTAACAGATGGAAATGTATCTTGTAGTACCAAGGAAAGAGCTTCCTTCACTTAAATGTGAGCAGACATGATGCACAAGTGCAAATAAACCTCTTTCAAAACGTGTTACGGAATTCTTAGAAAGCCCAAAACATTCTGCAGAGTTTATTACCATACAGCTGGTTCCACAGACTCTGTTTAAAGAGTAGATCTGGGCTCATTGAGAAAGCCAGCATTCTGTTATAATAATGTATCCACAATACAAACATATTTCTTAATTGGTAAGTCTTTATAGTAAACTATATATAAAATTGATATGCCAACTGATACTTCATTAGACTTTGGTGAAATAATACCCATAAATGAGGAATAATTTGCTACCCATTCTAAAACCCATAATCAGACCCTTTGGATGTGTGAAGCTCTAAAGTTCCTAAACCCAGGAAAAGACTTTAAAAACACCTGCAGGTGGTAAATGCAATCAGATGCTCTGTGTGGATTCAGCACATAATTCCCCCAAGGAAACAGATGAAATCATTACACTGAGTGGCTGTATCCTTGAAAAGTACTGTTCGTAATTGAACTATTCCAAACACTCTGCCACTAAAAATGCACCTTTCCGATGTCAAATGCTGCTCTATCGAGCAGTGTACGTGATCTGCTGACACAAGTCATGGCAGAGTTTTGATGTGGCTGAACAAGTCATTCGATCCAACTATTTTTCAGTGGATATTGTGTGAGCATTTATTTATATTTATAGTCAGGCAACACTAATCAAAAGCTTCAGAAATCCAATATTCCCTTTTAGAAGGAACTTTTCACCTTTCTCTTGCCAATGTAAAGAAAAGAAGTCATAACAGGCCTGGAATGCTGTAAGTTTTTAACAGTGAAGGGAGGAAGCGTTGTATTCACTAAAGACCATCTCTAATTGAGCCTGGTTACTATTTCCTATAAACAAGCAGAATATTGCCTTGGTTTTTAAAAGATGTTCTGATAAGGCAGGACAGCTAGCTAAAAGGAGGATGTGGAAACAAAAATGATCAGCTTGAAGAGAAGCAAAACTCCCAGGTCCATGCATTGCATTTAATAGGACATGTCAGGGAACCTCTACCACAGAAAGCTGGAGCAGCTGGCACACAAAGATGGCAAGAGAGCTTTCAACAAATCTGAATCAGAGTGGTACTGTACTGCTGAAAAATAACAAATGTGGTAGATACTCTTAAGAAAGGGGAAATAAATCTGGCTAAATATCAGACTGTTGTTATGGTATCAGTAGAATGCAGCATCTCTGAGAGGAAAAAGAAACCCTAGACAAGACCTAGGGAAAGAACTCCTTGGAAATGGGTTAATTAGAATATTGCATTGACCAGATGTAGGTTTTGTGCAACTGATTTCATATTGCCTATGATCCAGCAGTTTCAAACAGTTTGCACTATATCAAAGACTTTTGTAATTCTGAAAATTTTAACCAGCTTGGACCCACTGGGGATTAGAAGAGAAATTAGTGAGTAATTAACTTATGTTAGGCACAAAACCAGTAAGTTTAGACTAAAGAGCAACTATTTAACTAATAGTAAGTTATTATCAGATGCCCTTGCTGAGGAAAAGATGGTACAAGACACTGCCTATACAGTGACCATTCATAAGGTCAGTTTAAACACCAGAAATAAGTCTCAAGCCAAAAGAAGATTCTGTGTGAGGCTTCCAAGAATTTAAGTAGACCAGAAAAAAATAGGTTTCTTCATGAAGGAGCTAAGAGAGTTTGTGGAAGGATCAAATTTTAAGGAATTATACTAACCACTGCCTGAAGCAATGGGTCTCTGATCACAAAGGTAATTTTCCCAACACTCAAGATTTGGGAGTGCCTAACAGTGGTTGGTGACTCCTCATTACTTTGAGGGTTCACTTGGTAAAGAGATGGTGCTCATCAGCACTGCTGGCTCCCTGCAGCTCACCTACCAAGCTTTTTCCCAGGTTTCCCAGAAGACCCAGTGCTTGTATTTGCCCACAGATAACTTGGAGTTCTGGCAGCTCGGCCACAGTGTGGACGCCTCAAGCTGCCCTTTGGGTCTTGGGCAGTCCGTTTCCATTTATTGGTCTGATGCTATTTTCCCAAAGCAAGTATGTTTTGGCTGTTGAAGCTGAATTACTGAAGGTATAAGTAAACCTAAACCCATTTTGAAAGCTGAAACTTTTTCTAGTTTCTATTTTCCTTTCCTTCTTAAGGAAATACCTGGTGTCCTTGTCCATGACAGGAGGAGTGGGACTAGATGATCTTTAAGATCCTTTCCAACCCAAACCATTCTATGATTTTCCAGTCTGACAGTGGGTCTTGACTCTCCAACAGCAGTCATTACCCTTGACTCCTGAGTTTTTCTCTCAGGAAATATTACTGTTCTGACAGGTTAATCTTAGGCTCCTAATTACTATGAATATGTGATTTGTGGGATTTTACATTTCCAGCCCCTAAGTATGCAGATTTCTTACAGTATATAGGTCTGTCACAGGAAGTTTCTTTATGGAAAGGACAGTTTAGAAGGGAAGACAACACTGCTGGTGAAGGGAATTGTGCATTTTGAGGGTGCAGAATGGGAAAACAAAAGTCTACTGAGCAGTCACAAGAGAAAATCAATGCCAGTGAGAGAGGTGGGAAAAAAGTCTTATATGCAGCTGTCTTCCATTTGCCTCCAGTTTTTAATTAGCTAAGTTTTCAGGGACTGAATTTAATTTCTAGATTTAGTAAATGAGATTTTGTGCTGGTCTTGGCTGGGCTAGAGCTTGTTTTCTTCTTGGTGTCTGATACTGTGCTGTGTTTTGGATTCAGTATGAGAATAATGCTGATAACCCAGTGATGTTTCAGTCATTGCTGAGCAGCGCTTACCCTAAGCCATGGACTTCTCAGTGTCTCGTACTCTGCCAGGCAGAGGGGACAAGGAGCTGCCAGGGAGCACAGCCAGGACAGGTGACCTGAACTGCCCAAAGGGCCATTCCGAAGCATAGAATGCCATGCCCAGTACATGAACTGGAAGGAGTTGGCCATGAGGGGTGACCACCTGGGGACAGGCTTGGCATTGGTCAGACAGTGCTGAGCAATTGTTTTGTGCATCACTTGTTTCTCTTGGGTTTTATTTATCCCTCTTACCTTCCATTGTAGTTATTATTAATATTATTACTGTTATTCTATTTTTAGAATTATTGTATTTTACTTTGCTTCAAGTCCTAAACTGTTCTTATCTCCACCCATGAGTTTTATTTTTTTTCTTTTTTTCTGATTCTCCTCCCCATCTCACTGCCAGAGGTGGGGGATAGTGAGTGAGTATCTTCATGGTATTTTGTTGCTGGCTGGGGTTAAACTATGACAGATTTCTTTTGATTTTTTTTTTTTTACCAAAATGTCAGCAGTTTATGGCAGATGCTTGAGAAAGTAAGAATATTCAGAGATGACAACAGATAGAAGTGAAATTTTAGCTTTATAAAAAGGAATGAGTGTGTGGCATCCTATCTAATAGAGTTAAACTTGCTGTATCAGAAAATGTACAAGGCTGCATGAGGGAAAATGAGTGGAGGCAGAGGCTGAAAAACAACCATATAAAAAAGTAATTGATTGGGGTGGAATGGATAAGGAACCATGGATCCTTAACTTTCATCAGAAAACAACTAAAATAAACTCCTCCATATTAGTTCATAGCAAAAGTAGAAGGAATAGAAGTGCCACAGGTAAAGCATGTATCAGAGAAGAATAATTTCTGCTGCTTTTGTATTTGCTTCTGTGAAAGTTAGAAACCATCACAGGCCTTGCAGCTCCCTCGTGTGTTTATTTTTCTCTCACAAGCTCAACCTGCTCAGTACATTGAGCAGCACATTTGCAGCATTTGCAGCTTTGAGTCATCCCACATACAGCATTAGATGGTCAAACTGGAACTGCAACTTATTCATTTTTAATATACAGTGAATATGAGTGCTATAGAACAGCAGGGGCAAAGAGGACTTCTCTTTACACGGGAGATGAGCGCTGAGAAGACCATTAGGAACGAGGGTGTTTCAATGGTGCAAACACAAGGTCGATGCCTGGCAGGCTCACACTGTTTGCTTTTGTATTATGGACTTCCTCTGTGACCTTTACCAAAAGACTCCCTTTGTGTGTCTGTTCAGCAAGAGAAAAACGGGACTAGGTGTATTTCCCTACTTCCAGAGGTAAAATAAAAGCCATACGGGTCTCGATTATTATGGCTTTGTGATTTATACAAAGTGACAGGGTCCAAGGGAATGGGCTGAAGTTATGTCAAGGGAGGTTTAGGTTGGATTTTAGGAAAAGGTTCTTCACCCAGAGGCTGGTTGGGCACTCAACAGACTCCCCAGGGAAGTGGTCACAGCACCAAGCCTGGCAGAGCTCAAAGAGTGTTGGGGCGATACTCTCAGGCCCATGATGTGACTCTTGGGGATGTTTTGTGCTGGGGCAGGAGCTGAACTTGATGATCCTTGTGGGTCCCTTCCAACTCAGCATATTCTGGGATTCTGTGATATATATTTAAAAAGAAAAAAAAAAAAATTAAAAAAAAAAATTAGAAGTGGTGAGGAGCAGAATAGCAACATGCCTTGCTTCTGAGCTATTTATAATTCTTCTGACTGTTGAGGAACTCTTGGTGAGTTCCTAAACATTAGTAGGCATGAGGTGTTGCTTTGGGCCACATACACATATAATTTCTCCGTGGCTAACACAAACTGTAAAAGATGAGCCCTGTTTTGGAGTATTAAATGCGAGAATCCCTATCCCTGAACTGTCCTTGCAGACCTGGATTGCTCCCCGTCTCCTCCCCGCTCTTCCCGAGGCGCTCCCGGGCCGCCTCTGCCCGGGGAGCGCTCCGTGGGCACAGCGGCTTCGGGATGTCACTGGCGTGCAGAGGGGATGTCACTTGTGTGCAGAGAGCCCCATCCCGTGGCCAAGTAGAGCTTCTGCACCCAAGACCTGCGCGTGTTTCATGGAAAAAGCTCCGAGCATTTCTGCGGGGAGAGCGGCAAGGCTGAGAGGCAGCGGCGGCGCTCCCGGCTCACCAGAGACCGCAGGGAGCAAACCCGTGAGGAAACACCTGGACCTACGCTTGTTTACAGTAAATAAAAAACAAAAAACCCCTAAAACTTTAGAAAAGGAACTTGACCTATTGAGTCCTGATCTGTGTATAAATTGGAAAACAAATATAAAGGTTGGATGGAACTTTGAGCAACCTGGTCTAGTGGAAGGTGGAACTAAATCGTCTTTAAAGTACCCTCCAATCCAAAACATTCAATGGTTCTGTGATATTTCTAGTGGATAAGCATAATTAAAATAGCTGTCATTTTATGAAAACACCTATTATTATACTTCAGTGTTTAATAATTCAGCCTCATGCAAGCCTATTTCAGGCCTTACCACCTGAAGAAGTGTATCATAATCGTTTAAGCAACCCAACATATGACTGAATTCCAAATTGAAAATTACCAAGCATATTCTGCTCTTGACAATTAAGCCAGTGGTGAATCCAATTAAGAATGGTTGTGTGGCCTCTTCATAAGGAGTCCTTGTTTCTCCTGTTTGTTGGATAAAATGTTGACACTTTCTAGCAAATTATCTCTGGCAATATTATTATTGTCACTATTGTATTGTCAGGCATATTCTGTTGCTCACCCCTGCCCTGCTCACCCCAGTTCACAGGCCTCTGCTTTTGTTGCAGTATTTATGCAAATTGTTACTACTTCACTCTGTCATCTTGGTGAGAACTGAATATTTGGGTCCCCAATGTAGCTTTGAATGTATCAGACCAACTCTTTATAATAATTAAATTCTCATATGGTACAGCATCTACTAAGAAATGCAAGTTCATTTGCAGTCTGAAATACCTTCCCCCAGTTCCAGCAAGCAGGCTTTGGAGTGTCATCCTCCAGACTTTTCACCTACAAATTTGCTTGCATGTAGAAATAACTTCTGAGAGAGTTAACAACCAACTTTGGTTGTTTTTCTTGTTTGTGTTACATGAAACTAATTTTCACTGCAAATGTTACCTAACGCACAGTGGGGTTTAACTGAAAAAAAATCAGAAATCTGTCCTTTTTAAGAGATAGTTGGAAGAAGAATGCTCAGTGAAGGTAAACTTTGCCTTCTGCCAGACTAAGACAGTGGCTGGCACTGCTCTTTTTGCAGTGATGTTGGGAGTGTGGTCTAGGGTGTTCTGCCCAGCAGCAGAACACTGTTGTGCAACCACAGCAGAGAGAAACTCTGGAGCACAGGTAGAAATGAGCAGCTGCAGCGGAGGCACATGGGGAAGGCTTGCTTTGCTGCTGGTTAGAGGAGCGCTGCTGGAGCATCCACTGAAGGAAGTCCTGGCTCACTGTCAGTGGGTGCAAAGGGATGAGCCCAACAACCAGCAAAGAGTATTGCCAAGATATTTCTGACGCTGTGTTTGACTTGGTTGTATTGAGAAAACTCTGAGCCTCTGACCTGACCTATGAGCTACTCCTCTGCTTGAAATGGTTTTGTGCTTTGTTATCTCTCCAGATGAATTAATATCCAATAGAAGCCAATTATTAAAATGAGCATAAGAGCAATTTTCATCTAAGTTATAATTCTATCCAAGGAAGTAGAAATCCAAGGCCATGATTTGTGAGATGATTATAGAGGCAGTATGAAAATACTTCTCATTTAACTTGCCTTGAAAATCTGGTGTTTGAACAGAATCAAGAAACTGATGTAAAATCGAGACCAAGAGGAATCTTGAAGTTGGTTTTGTCTTATTCATTTCACTCTGACTAGCATCAGTAAAGTCAGTAAAGTTCTGTAATCTACCCCAAAACCATTCAGGCATCTTGTTCCTGTCTAAGCATGCTTTACTGTGTCAAGCATTCTACCACAAACTTGGACCCCAAAGATCTCAAGGATGAAGCCATACTTCGTGTCCAGGAGTGGTTCTGACACTACAAGACAAGGGAGAAGAGTTTCTTACCAGCAGGGATTAGCCATCAGGACAGGGAGGGAAGGAGTAGAGAAGTTTTTTGAAGGATGAAAATACTATTCTGTTCCTAACAAAGGGGAGAAAGGAAAACCTTGTTTATATTAAAGAAGAAACACATCAAAAACTTGTTTCGTCTCTCTTATATTCCATCCTAAAAATTATCCTGAACAAAGCGTGGATTTCCACAAGATGGTCCTAAAGTCTAAGTGTGGAAATCCAGGGTCATTTGGATTGAGTAATTGCCCCTTAACTATGGTTTTTACAATTCTAACATTCACACTACCCGAATTTCACCTTATCTGACCTAAAAAGTCAGATTGGGATTGGAGGACCCTGCTACAGTCAGCACCTCAGGTGAAATGCTGTGATGTGCCTCAAGAAATTCCACAGTGACTCTAACATGGTCATTACATCCTTCTTGAAAAGCACAGTCCCACCCCAAAGTAGGAATGGCATATGAGTTATCCTAAAGGAGGCACTACAGAATCCTTTAACTTCCCCTGCACAGACAACATTATTAATAAGAGGGAAAATTCAGAAGCTGCTTCACAGGAAAGAAGGTTGAACAATAGCTCAGCGCTGCAGGCTTTGCTTTTTAAGCCAACATGTACAGGGTCTGACAGAGCTGTTTCAGAGCACCAATTGAAAACTCTGAAAGAACGGTATTTTACTAGGAAATGTCAGTTCAACAAAATCTAATGGCACATGAGAAGAGAAGGCTATTTTTAGACCATTGTCAGAAAAATTAATTATCAAACCTGCCTAGGGAATTCAGATTTCTTAATGCTGTTATTCTAATAAGTACCTTAAATTGCCCAAACTCCCCACTCATAATGACTCTGTTTTTGGAAAGCTGTGACTTTTCTCTCTTTTTTTTTTTTTTTATTTTTTTTAATTATTTACTTTTGATTTGAAGATAAAAGGGTATTTCATCAGAGCTCCCTTTCAAGCGAAAACTTTAACGTTTTAACAAGCTCTGCTGCCTGTAACACTACATCTAATGTACCACCCAAATCTATTCCTTTTCTTTGCATGGCCGGGGACTTAGCTTATTAACACTTTCAAGGTATTTCAAAATGTGTTCTGAATATTTTGAAATAAAACTGTTGCCCTTTCTATTGAGAGTATTTGCAGCTATAGCAATAAATAGGATGTAAAATCTAGTGGTCTTATGGCTCTGTCAGTATTTGTTTCTGCACTGAACTAATTTTTTTCAAAGTGAAGGCAGGTACCCTTAATGTTCAAGAAATTCTGCACCTTAAGTCAGTGTTCCTTGCTGGGAAGTCTCTGGAGGATCCAGGCTGCTGTTGGTTTGAGTGCTGGGCCCATGCTACCTTTAAAAACCAGCCATTTCCCTTTCACATGCTGCCTGGACTAAAGGCTGAAACAAGTGGTATCACAGAGGAGAGAAGGGAAATTTCTGACAGTGTTATGATCTGTTTTGTACTCCTTCTAGAAGTTTAAAGTCCTGCTGAATGTATTTTTGAGAGAGCCTTGTATATCTGTCTGGTAGCATCATGGAAATGCACAAGATATACAGCACCTTTCTAGGCTTTAAAAAAGCTTTATTCCATGCACCTTCTGGCATGATAGATTAATTATACTCTTCACTTTTGATAATGCAGGAAATTGCAGACAAAAAGTATTTTTACTGTCTATACTTCATAAGCTTAAGTGAATTTAATTAATACTTTTTTTTTATCATGATAGATAAAAAAAAATATCAGCTTTTTGTGAGCTGCCACTGGAAATTATTTGGAGCTTAATTTTCTCCTTTTTACAGCAAAATGTTATCCTGTTTGTGTCCTGTCCAACTTTCTCATTAAAAAAAAACCACACACAAAAAAAATTGAATTAGTAGAGAAAAATCTTCAGTTTCATAAACAGTATTGTCATGAGCAGCTGGCATTATTTGGTAATAACAACAACAACAAAAATTAAATTTTTTCCATTCATCTTTGCTAATGAGTTATTTGCCCTTCAGCTGCCAAACTTTGCTGCATGTTAGTTCAGCTGTTGTCTAATGCTCTATAGTGGCATGTAAATATATTCTCTTGAGCAAATAAAGCTGCTCTGACTGTTGCTCTGAGAAGATAGGAGGCTGCCTTTGATCACAATGTGGCTGTTTCATAAAGGTCAAAATAAAAAGAAAGTGTGAGAATTCAGCAGTTTTCCACTCAGCTCTGTGGAAGGATTTAACCACCCAAACATTGCAGGTCACAGCTATTCTGCTTTTCCAGCTTCTGTTTCCAGTCAGTCAGAGGCTGTGATTTAAAAAAGGCAGAGTTCCTTTTTGTGCTGCCATCTGCTAATAAGGCCACAAGGCTGATCTGTGATGTATCAATATATAGGATACAGGTATAAAGAGTAGCTCAGTTTACAATCTGGAAGTAAAACAGTTTTCACCTGTAACATCAAGCAGTATTTTTCGCTCTTGCTTCTTCCTTCTTACTATCCCCTTTGCAACAAAATCTCACAAGTACTTTGGTGTTGCACACACACAATTTTCCATGTTTTGACAGCCGTTCTTTATATATATATACTTTTTTTTTTTAAATAAGTGGCCACTAAATGGCATCACTGCCTTATTTTCAGTTTGTGTGCTGTTCTTGGCACAAACATGAACAGAAAAGACTGGAGAGATGTTCTGGCCATGCTCCCTGGAGCAGGTTGTTTCCAGGATGCTCCCCAGCACCTCGCTGCATGCTGGAAGCACTTCTTGGTTATCATCTGCTACTGGAAGGTCCCTCTCCTCCTTCTCCTCCTCCTGACCGTTATAAAATGATATCCCTTCCAACCATGCCACTTCTAAAGGAATTGATTGTGGCACTTCCGAACACTCTGGAGAATGTGCTGAGGAGCAGGAACACTTAAGGCATCCTACTTAATGTTTTAGTGATGTCTTGGATAGCAGGTAACTTGTGGCTGCCCAGCTACCTTGAAATTTCTCTTCAAATCAGACTAAGGTAACATGCAAATGGCATTATTTATTTACCACATCCAAAATGGATAACAGTTTCAAATGTTTACAAAAGGTGGTGTTGCATAATTGACTGTTACTGAGAATGAAAATAATTGGAAATGTCCCTCTTCTTTTTAGGTAACTTGTTTCTCACACAAGGGAAATCATTATATCTATTATACATGTCCCCATGGTTGAACTATTATAGGTGAATTTAATTTTTCACCTTAAAATATATTTATTTTTCTCAAGGAGGAGATAAAGCTATTGTATTTATTAATTAAAAAAACCCAAACAAATTGTTCCTTTCCTTTGCTAATACCAGCATTACCCTGTTAGAACTTCAGTTGTGTTTCTCTTGTGTTTGACTCCCTGTTACAGCGAGAGATAATAATGATCTCTCCTCCTCCCTCATTTTTCAAGTGAAGAGTCTCAGTTTTAGTACCAAGGGTGAAACCCTGAATCTTGTAGTTCACAGAACCCAGTACAAATACATAAATGGGAGAGCTCATTACCAGCTTTTGACTGAGGTGACACATGTTGGTAATTAGCCTCTCCAAGGAGCTTCAGACAGAGAGAAGCTGGCTGCCCCTTTCCCTTCAGTCTCACTAGAAGCACCTCTTCAAATATTTATGCAGATAGGTTTTCAATGACTAATTGGACACACAGTTATACTGAGACCGTAGTAATTATGACAGTGCATAAAGCTTCACACTCAAGTAAGACAGTACATTTTGGGGATTCATTAAGTCAAATAACCAAGTAACAGTTTGTGAAGTCAACTGAGGCAAAAGTGAGTTGATTACAAGGAAAATGGTGCAGTACTGTCCTGTTTTATTTTAAAAGCCGAGGCACAGTGATTAAACAGTATCAGTTTCTTCTTTGGAGACAAAGGTGTGAATAGTCTTTGTGCCTTGGGGTGCATGATAGATACCCTCTGCCAGGGTATCTGATGAATCAGGCAAACTGAGGAATGGAAGGGGGAGTGGTGTTTCCCCAGATGTGTGTGTTAGACATAGCATGACTCCACAATGGAAGAAGTGATGGTTTGCTGTGTGAAACAGGGCTGCAGAGGACAGGACTGGCACTGTCAACACAGTCCAGTATACACATTTATACTCTGCTGGAGTTTTGTTGTTGTGAATGTGAACAGCACAATTATTTTAATAGTTTTTATTCAGGTAATTTTGTTTTTTTTAGTTTACTTGCAAGAGACATTTTGTCCTCTCTGTTAGGAGAATGCTTGCAGTTGTCAGACAATCTATATTTGTGCTCATCCTGGTGGCAAGAGTTTGCCCAGGAAATGAACTCACCCTTAGTCATTGAACAGTATTTGTTGGTATGGTCTGGTGAACACAAAAGACATAGTACAGGAGCTTTTTCAAATTGTTTGTGGTCTCTTTTTCCCTCCCTAGCAATGCCTCTTGTACTTTTTTGTTGCCTTTATTTTCTACCAGTCATCTCCAGAGTTCAACAGATAATTATTTTTTTTCTTTTCCTCAACACTCTTTAAATAAAATAGTATTTGGTAAGAGCAATAGAGTAATAAATTGTTGTTAAAGACAACCATTAGAAAGGAATATGTCTGCATTTAGGTTTTGAGTGTAGATGTAAGTGAATGGTTATTAAAGGATAATTGTCCCCAAATACAAGCTCTTAAAACCAAGGAACAACAAAGAAGAGGTAAGCACTAGGTAACCTTTATCAGAGGGGAATGCGGAGTTATCAGACAGGGAATGCAGAGGTGTGCAGGCTGAGTCATGGAGAGGAAAGTTTTTGGTACAGGATCTACAAAAACATCAGGGAGTGGGGAGGTGATACTGGCAAGGAGAATAAGGAAATAAAATGCGAAGGCAGCCGCTATTCATATGTTAGTGGCTTGCTGTGAGGAATGGTGCTGGTTAGATTGGCTGCTTTCTGTCAGACGCTCTGATTCATGATGGTGCACGTAACTCAGGCAGAGCCCTCCCAAGAGAGGGCTCAGGGCACGGGCAGGCTGCGAGTCTGTGGCCTTGGCACACACAGACTGCTGCTCTGCAGCATCCTGAGAGAGGAAATTCACACCTTCAGGAAGGCCAGGACAAGGGCTGGGAATTACTCCTGTCCTGCTGCAACCTTGCACGGTTTTGTGCTTGCATTTTTAAAGGACTTCATTGCTACATGAAGAGTATTCTGTGTCCCATGTGCATAATTTCTCTGAAAGTGCTGTAAGGAAAGGAATCGTCACTAGAAAAAGAATTATATTCTTGTCAAAGAGAAAAATGCAGTGGGGATTTTTTTTCCACCATAATCAAGTCTGCTATACTAAATCACATGGATGGGAGAAGGAAAAGAAAAAAAAAAAAGACTATGAAACTGAGTGTAAATATTTTATTCTTAAAAGTAAATTTAAAGTTCAAGTAATAAGCACTTAGGTACACTATATGTTGTATTATTGTTTGATGCCTCTTTTGGGAAATAGCCCAAAAGAAAACATGTTTCTAGCTTGCAGTTTCTAGCTTGCAGTTTATGCACTGTGTTCCCAGTGATTATTTTTCAGGGCATGAAGCTCTCATGTTTACTACGCACCCTAAAGCCTAAGCATACATATCATGTTGAGTGCTGCCTCTGCTGGTTCAGCAGCCCTGAGAGATGTTCTGTGAACACCATTAGGTTGTCAGGCTGAAACTAAATGGCAGCTTTAGAAAACAAGCCTGGATGTGACATCACTAGAAACTGTGATAAAGACATCAGACAAAAAGAAAGTTGTCACATTCCTGTCATGAAATGTATGTACAAACCTATTTAAAACTGTCAGTTGTGGGTAATTTGTTACCTAATGTCAACAAAGATCTATCGTTAACTGTATAGATTCGAGGCCAGTGTATTATGCATGCAAACAAATATCCTGGGTCTCAGAAGCATCCTGTAAAGTATTATTATCTCTGAGGTGCAAATATAAGTTCACTGGTGAAGAAGGTATTTTAAAGCTGTGAGATTGATTTTCTAATAGTACTCTTCTATCAGATGAGCAGGACTTGACAATACATGAAAGAAAAATGAAGATCTAGGCTGGAGCTCACCATCCCAATCCATTCTTCTTAAAACAGACACTGAAATGTATTTAGGCCGCAGTTATGTATCTGGTACCATTTAAAGAGTAATTCAGAGCAGCCTCTTCTGGGCATAAATATAAAATGATACAGTACAAGAATAAACACTTATGACCAATATGTATTATAAACTTTACTTCTTAGTGATGGTTTGTACTTCTTCAGCTGACAAACATATTAACAGACTACAGTGAATCCATTCTTCTATGACTACTTCTCTATTTTTCCCAATGCTATTGAAAACTTGTGTTTTGATTTGCTCTTAAAGGCATTAACAAAAAAAGTAATTTGGTCAAACTTGGTTTACAGAGTACCAGTTAAAACTCAGTGCACATTTTAGTTTATTGGAAGTGAAATTGTTTGATCCACCTAAAATGATTTTATTTTGGCTTTTAAAAAGCTGTGGTTGGGTTCTTCAGTTAATTTCAAATTTGGGGCTGGAGGGGATGTATTTCCTGGAACTAGACCAAAACATGATGTGAAAAACTTAAAATCCTTTGGAACTAGTATTACTCTCTTAACACTACATTTTGTATAAAGCAAGTCCCTGTGAATTATAAAAGGGAAACTATTTTGCCAGTTTTTATGCTCCCAACCCTCTAAAAAAACCCCCCCAAACTGAAATCAAAACCAAAACACAAATTAAAACAAACAAACAAACAAACAAAAATTAAACAACCGAAAAAAAAAATTCCCACCAAACTCCAAACCCCTGAAAGTTACAACCACCCTACATATGGAGCAGAAGGTTGCGCAGCTCTGCAAGTTGATATCCTGGAGGCAGCAGGAAAGAATGCAAGGGGCAGCAGTGGTGGCCATGTGCCTTTGAAATGCCTGGAAAGACTTTAAGTGATGACAATCTTCTTGATCATCTCACATTTTCTAAGTAGAGATGATATGCATTTAGGAAGTGGAGGGTTGTTTATTAGCAAAGCACAATTTTTCATGGAATGACTGTCAGGCTCTTTCAACAAAACCTCCCCTCCCCACCCCTCTTTGCTGCCACAGGGAGAGGAATGCAATTTTCATTTTGTTTCCTTTATAACCTCATACATTGCATTCATGGGACACAACTTGTGATTAATGAAGGAGCAGACTGGCACATGTCAGGGACTGATTCTCTGCTGTATGTGGAGACCACTGCCCCATAGCAAAGCAGAACTGGAACAGAACCTTATTAATGCAAAAGAATGGGCCTTTTCTACAGAACATTTACAGAAAAAAGCTGTATGAAAACATTGGATACTTTACTTGACAAAAATTTAGTGGGCAATTAGTATGATTTTCATGCAAAATGAAAAAAAAGAATAAAAGAGTACAGAAACAGGTTTGACTTGTATGTTGAATTGCTTGAAGAATTCTGCATTTATGGTCATATGTAACCTGCAGTCCCTAAAATACCTTAGTGTTCTGGTAACATAATCACTTCACTGAGTGTATTTTGCTATATTTTTCAAAATTTATTCTTTCATTTCTAAGTGAAAGAGAACCAGGTATGTTTTCATAAAAAAAGAAAAAAAGTAACTTTTTTGAAAAATACAATAAAAAACAACAACAACAAAAGGATGGGTTCCACCCAAAAAGGTGATGTAGGCAGAGTGAGAAGAGAATATATTAAAATGTTAAAGGATAGGTGGCCCAAAATGTGGTGATTAAGAAATAAGTACATTAGCTGCAGTTAACAGTCATATTTGTTGGGTCTGGTTTTGCATCCACTAGTCTCCCATCAAATTAATGTGTCATTAGGAAAGGAATAGAAAAAAAAATAAAGATATTTAAAATGCTATTTCAGAAAGAAATAAGCAAAGGCAATGAAAGGAAATACATTTTCGTGTATTGGCAATTACTTAGGGCTGGGAGCTTAAATCCATTTGTGACCAAACCTGAAATGTAAGATGGGGAATCCAATATGTGATTGTTCAGCATTAAAAGACACTTGAGTTAGGGAAAAATTGCTCATTGCTTAGAAATATTTCAGTGAGCATTTGGTGGACAAATGTTAAAAGATACCATGGGCCCACTTCAATTAGCATGTTAATGTTAGATAAACCTGATATTCATTTGGCCTTTCAATTTCCAAATTGAAATCTGAGCAGAAGCCAGACAAAAGAAGGTGAATACACTCTGAATCAAGTTTGAAACTCTCCTTTGCCTTAATGAGGTTTCCTGCAGGCTGATTCTATCTGCTGATTCTTCTTTAATGGAACAAGTACCCTCCAGTCCCACCCGTGATCAGAGTGTGAGAGGCTGTGATGGTGCTCAAGCACCTCCCAAGTTCAGCTGTCACTGAGGTGCTGTGAATTTCCACACAGCTGCTAGCAAAACTCTTTTTTTTTTCCCCTGGCCTGGGTCTGAAACTCAGAGGTTCTCCAAATTAGTTATTTCTCAGGCTCTTTGCTCTGTATCCATTCATTAAAATGCAAAGAGAGCTGGAGACATGAACGCCCTGGAAGCCTTGATGCCTGAAACTATTGGCTCAGTGTTGCATTTTGGACCTTTGGACTTTCCCTTTAACACGAGCTGCAAGATTTCTGTAACTTGTCCCCAAAAAAACAATGAAGTGCAATGGAAAGAATTTGATGCTGAATGTAAACCTTTCCTCTCACAATTGATTAGGAGGAGGGAAACAGCATTTCATTACCCTGGACAGTACCTTGGGGCCATCTGTCTCTGAGTCACAGCACATATGCAGCTCTGCTTCTTCTGACTCAAATCATTAACCAAAATTCAGTTCTTGTGCAGTATCCATTAGGCAAATAAATTGATGAAAGGCCTCTTTGGTGCAGTCCTCTTCTCTGTGACAGGTGACATAGGTACAGCCACTTGTCACTGCCTCACTGCGGAAGTTAGAAAAACAGGAGGAAGAAGAAGCAAAACCAGAACGGTTTTTCCCCTGTACAAGGTGCTCTTCATTTTAATTAAAAATATTTCTGATTTCTTTTTTCTCAGGTTGAAAGTGTTTTTCTGACCACTTTCATTGTTAAACCTCTCTTGATGATCTTTGAGAGGTCTTGGGAATCCATAGAGGTCTCAGCTGACTGGCCACTGATGAATGTTTTCACAACTTTCAAGGTCAAGAAGGAGGACTCTGGAAACTACAGGTCTGACAGTCTCACTTCAGTGCCTGGTGAAGCTATGGAGAAGATTCTTCTGGGAGGTATTGAAAAGCACCGGAAAGACAATGCAGTCGTTTATCAGTCAGCACTGCTTCATGAGGGGAAAGTCCTGCTTATCAAACCTGATTTCCTTTTATGACAAAGTAACCCACCTAGCTGATCAAGGGAAGCCAGTTGATGTGATATTTTTGGATTTCAGTAAAGCTTTTGATAGTGTCTCTCTCAGTATCCTCCTGGACAAAATGTCCAGCCTACAACTGGATAAACACACCATGTGATGGGTGAGCAACTGGCTCATGGGTCAGGAACAAAGGGTGGCAGTGAATGGGGTGATATCAGACTGGTGACCTCTCACTAGGGGGGGGTCTGCAGGGCTCCATCCTCAGCCCTGAGCTCTTCAACATCTTCATAAACAACTTGCATGCGGGACTGGGGTACTAAGCTTATTTATTGATGATATTAAATTGAGAGAGCTGTTGATGCCCTCAAAGGCAGGAAGGCCCTGTAGAGAGACCTCAGCAAATGAGAGGCCTGGGCAGTCACCAATCATGTGAAATTCAACAAGGGAAAGTACTGGATTCTGCACCTGGGATGGGGCAACCGTGGATGTACAGACAGACTGGGGAATGAGAGGCTGGAGAGCAGTGCCACGGAAAGAGACCCAGGGTCCTGGCTGATGGAAAGTTGAACATGAGCCAGCAGTGCCCTGGCAGACAGAAGGGACATCCCTGACCTGGGGGGCATCAGGCACAGCATCGCCAGCCAGGCAAGGGAGGGGATTGTCCTGCTCTGCTCTGACCTGGGGCAGGCTCAGCTCAAGTGCTGGCGGCAGTTTTGGGCAGCACAATATAATAAAGATATTAAGCTGTTAGAGAACATCCACAGGAGGGCAACAAAGATGGTGAAGGGCCTTGAGGCGAAGCCGTGTGAGGAGCAGCTGAGGGCACTGGGTCTGTTCAGCCTGGAGAAGAGGAGACTGAGGGGAAACCTCACTGCAGTTACAGCTTCCTCGTGAGGGGAAGAGGAGGGGCAGGCTCTGATCTCTGCTCTGTGGTGACAGTGAGAGGACCCAAGGGAATGGCCTGAAGCTGTGTGAGGGGAGGTTTAGGTTGGATATCAGGAAAAGGTTCTTCTCCCCAGAGGGTGGTTGGGCATGGAACAGTTCCCCAGGGAATGGTCACAGCACCAGCCTGACAGAGCTCAAGAAATGATTGGACAATGCTCTCAGGACATGCTGTGACTCCTGGGGATGATGTTGTGCAGGGCCATGAGTTTGACTCTATCCTTGTAGATCCCTTCCAATTCAGCTTATTCTGTGATTCTGTGATTCCTGTGTCTCTCTCACTGCTGTTTCTAGTCCTGTTTACTCTCTGGCTGATGCCTCGCTTCAATGAAGTGAAAGCCCTGCTCTGGTGGTTTTTAACAGGCTTCTGAGAAATCCCTTGAATTCCAAAACCAAAGAATAGCTTCAAGAAGTCCAATTAAACAGTAGTTTTCTGTTGGTCTAATTATCATCAAAGTGGCAATGAAGAGGGCAATTAGCTGTTTATTTGTTTAGGTAGAAGTAACTGAAAACAGTGACCAACAAAGCAAGGTTTATGTTTTGATTG
This sequence comes from Dasyornis broadbenti, assembly GCA_013397935.1. NCBI lineage: Eukaryota > Metazoa > Chordata > Aves > Passeriformes > Dasyornithidae > Dasyornis > Dasyornis broadbenti. The sequence goes on along the minus strand of VZRN01002133.1, from coordinate 324,619 downwards.
ACTAGCCTGTCAGCTGGAAGATATTATAATAATGGGAGCTGGTATAAAAAGATTGTATTGCTCTGCTGACAAAAAACATGCAACCAGACTTTCTTTTGAGGAAAGGCTAATTCAGTTTGCCAAGAAATCTTTCATATACCATGATTTGAGGTGTCACCTCAAAGATTAAAACTCCTAAATTTTTTCAGATAGTAATTTAACTTTAATTTTTGCCTCCAACGATGAAAGAGAGAATTTTCTTTTAAAATGAAGGAGGTTAGATAAAGAGGTAAATCACTACTGATATTTTATTACTCGAATGTGGATTGGGGTTTTTTTTTACCAATTAATAAGCTGTCCTTTAAAAAATAAAGACATAAATTTGAGTAGTTAATGTCAGAGATGAGCACCAGCACTGAAGAAATCAGAGCAAGTTGAAGACTTGTTCTGCTGTCAATGAAGGTGTAGTGATTAATTTCATATTCTCCAAATTCTGTTATCAAACCACAGCTTGATTGCCTCCAACACTTTGGACTGAGTTATCAGGTCTGTCTGCATGACAAATGATTGCTGTGACAGACCTTTGATCAACCCTCCCTGAACCAAAGCTGTGAAGAAAATCAGAGGAAAGAGGTAAGGTTTCTGTAGAAACCGCTACTGATAAACAACAGTTCACCACTTTATCGAGTGGCATTTCTCCCTCTAAGTCAAGCCATTTCAGAAGCAAACAGGAGAAAGCTGTCAGGTAGTCCACCTACATGAATCAGAAAATTAATTACTTTGCATCAGAGGCTATTTTCAACCAAATTGTAACGAGACAGGGCCAAGTCCCTGCATCTCAGAACTGTGCTGCCTGTTCAAATATGCTAATTGACTCATTAAGTCTGACCACACAGGGCTTGTCATCAATTCCAGAGAGACATTAGTGAGTGCACCTGAGTGATGATCGTCTCCCAAAACATGATGAAGGGCAATGCACTCATCACCAGTGCTCACTCAGCACTGCATTAGGGTGAAGACAAAATACCAAAGCGTTCACAGGCTGCAGAAACACTCACAGTTCAAAACAGATATTCCCTGTCCTCCCCAGGAAAAGATAGCTGTTTAGATGACAGCATTGCATAGGTTATCTGTACCAAGATTATACCAAAGTACAGCTGGATGAAATTCCTTACCAGGAAGTTTGCTCAGAGTAGACTTTGAATATAACTCACTGGTGATACAGCACTGATTCCCTACAGGCATTTGAAGGAAGAGGGAAAACTTTTGTGTCTGTAAAGTGGTACTGGAGACTGGCTACCATTCCTAACACTAAAAAGAACGTGGAAGCATTTAGAAAAAAATCCAGCAGCTGAGGATGAATTTTTACCAGGACTGGATTCTTGCTTTTATTTGTAGGGTCTAGGGAATAGGAATGTGACTGGAGTCTCACCATACCACCGGGAGTTTAAGGAGGTATCTTGCTGTGACAGAGTTATACTTCCCCAATCAGAGGAGAGCTGGATAATGCTGTTCTGTGCTTCCCTGAGTCGAGCAGTCAGTGATAAACTAGCTCTGGCTGCTGCTGAAGAGAGGAGACAGCACTCTTCTGCACCGTTATTTCTCAGCTGTTTTGGGGAGCTACTGCCTGCACCCTTATTTCTCATCTGTTTGTGGGAGCTACTGCCACTGCCTACTGAATAAGCCAACTTTTCTTTCTTGAGTGTTTGGAAAGTAGATTCTTGTTAGCCCTGTATGGAGACTTACGTTTTCTCCCTTTTCTTCCCCCTGAAATAATCCCTATTAGAAATTCAAATTCAACAAGGATATACCTATTCAGATTAAAATAATTATTTTATACCTTCTGATAGCAGATCCCAAAATCCTTTTCACATCAAAGAAGGTACTTTAAGATTTCATCCAATTTAGTTATTATTTTAATTTTCCATCCACTACCGCCTTGGTGCAGTACAAAACATCAGGGAAGACACAGTCCTTTCTCCAGGATATCTGACATGGACAGGGCATATGGCAGATAGGACATCAAACATCTGTCTCACTGAAAGTGATGCAAGCAGCCTTTCTCCATGGATTTTGTAATGCTGAGCAGACACAGTTCTTTTTCTGGAGGCAAAGGTGAAGGATGTTGCTATTGATGAAAGACTGGATGTTATGGATCATCTGCTACATTCATGCTGAGCAAGTAGAACCTTCAGAAGACTGCAGCAGCCAGTTTCTGGAATTCGCCTCTCCCATGCTACCATCACATGTGTGGGTCTTTGTTCCTGTATGCCACAGGTTGAATGCTTGGGTTTCTGAGCTCTGTGTTGGTAGATTTAAAGTGGAATCAAACTGAAAGCTCCTTTACCATACGAAATAATTTATGGTGTTATACATATACCCAGACATGTAACAGGGCACAGTATATAACAAAGCGCGGTCTATTTCCTTTGTAGCATGTAGAAGAATCTTGCATGTGAAACTTGTGTACCACTGCATCTCAAGTCATCTAATTAACTTCATTTCCCTCTGTCTACAGCAAAGCAGCTCACGTCCCACACGATGTGTGTAGGGTATTCATCCTATGTATACATATTTCTGCTCAGTCAGCCTTGGAGTTGATGCAGCATCTTTCATTTTTCTGAACAAATGAGATAACATCAATGCAAATGAGAGAGTCACCTGCCCAGCTAGGTCTGTGAGCATCCTATGGCTTTGACAGTTCTGTACCAATGTGTATTGTGCTTATGCTGATACAAGGTTTTAGTCTGATAAACATTCAAAAACCAATAGAAGATTTTTCTTGTTTCCTTCGAAAGTTCCCAGGCTACTAAAAGCATATTGCATTGACACTATTCTGCTGTCACTTTAGAATAATTTTTTGATTTTCAGTGGTAGAGATTTCATCATATGGCTTTCAGGCAGCCAGCAATATCTGGGCGTTAATGTTTGTGTTCAAAGTACCAGAGAAAAGTTCTTTCTAATATTGGGGTTTTTTAAATTTATTAATAAGGCTGCTGGTGTACAACCTGCTGGCTTTAAGGAGAGTGATGAGGAACAGAACATGGTACTGGAGAATCATAGGACTCTTTTAAGAAAATGCACATCATAAAACCCCAGGAAGGCAGTATTGTGGAAGAGAGAAGAAAGTTTCTTGCAGCAGGAGAAAGAAACATGCTAATGTTCCTTGAAATAGATTGGCCAATGTATTTTTCACAAGGACAGGGAAAAATAGATATGTATGTCCAGATACACCTTTATTTTATGAAATAAAAAAATTGAAGGTTTTCTAAAATGCAGGGCACTTAGAGGTGAAAAGTTTGGAGTTTCTTTCAGTCTCCTCATGCAGCCCATCAGGCTGCCAAACTGCATAATGACTTTTGGCACCATCATTCAGCATCCTGAGCTAGCAATAAATTATGAAATAGGTTGCCCAGAGAAAATGTGGATGGCCCATCCATGGATATGTTCATGACCAGGTTGGATGGGGCTCTGAGCAACCTGGTGAGGTGCAAGGTGTCCCTGTCCATGGCAAGGGGTTGGAACTAGATGATTTTTAAGGTCACTTCCAACCCAAACCATTCTGGGATTCTGTGATTAGAATAAACATCTGGGGTGAGATTTTTCATCTCCTAAAATGACAGTGTTATGCACTCACCTCTGTGCTCATTTCATCAGGGATGAAATTCTGCAACAGTCCTGCATATCCAACTTTGCACTTTATTAAATGCTGTAGAAATTGCTGCTTTTAGCCTGCCAGTCCCCTGGCTCTGTTCCCAGTATCTGGCAATATGGTGGCTGTCACATCTGCCCTTATCTCAGCTCCATGACCTCTTTAGACATGAAAATGCTGTGTAAGATATCACTTTTCTTTGAAAAGAGCTTCTAGGGAGAATCAGATGCAAACAAGTTCAAAGTCAGCCAGATGATAAGAAGCAAACACACACACACAAAAAAAAAAGAGCTGGGAGAATGCATTACTTCAAATACACATTGTCAACACACTATCTCAGTAAGTGTTGTATGTTGACAGGTAGAAAATCCCTCTCAGTTTACAGGCAATTGAACAATTATTTTTCAAGAAATGACAAGCTACTGAACTGCATGATGTTCTGCAAGAAAAAAAAACAGCATTAACCTGAGGATTATGTATGAAAAAGGGGCTGTAAGGGAACAGAGTCTGACAGACAGCAGGAGACTATATATCAAGGGAAAAAGGAAAATTTCTGGATCATAACTCCAACTCTGGATACAAAGCTAAACATGATGCTGAAGTAATACATTGCACATTCAGGATACTCATCTCAGTCCAGAATATTGAATATTTTGGGTTCTGACTGGAAACCAGGTTTTGCTCGGTCTTTTGAAAGTTTTAGGTGTTTTATGGCAGTAATTAGCTTAAAAATGAAAGCATTATCTTTTCATCTGAGTTTATTGACTGCTGAGACTGAATGATAAGCCCACAAAATCATACTGTGATTGACTAGTAGAACAAAAAGGTTTTGGCTTCTGGCATGATAGACAATCTCTATAAAAGTAGTTATTACTTAATGACTGATATTGCAAACCAATATTTTATTATAAAGTTTTCAATTATCAGTCCTGGGTACAGGACCAGTTCAGTTTCTAGCCTTTGTGACTTTTTCTATCAACCAAGTCAATATGCAAAGTCTTGCATCCCTGACTGAGGCATTGCCAATCTTTCTTGGGCCATACTGGAAAATGAGAAAAGGTCCAGGATTAAAATAACATTTAGAAAAAAAAATTTAAAAGGTCCTGATTTTTCAAATCTGCCTTCCATGAAAGTCCCGCTGAGAAACAGTGTTAACAGAGAAAGTTTTTCCAAATGATATGGAAAAATATACCCCGTAAAACTAGAGGGGAAAGCACCCTCTGATAACTCCTTTAAAATCAACATCTTGAAGTGCTTTTTGAGTCCAGAAAGTGTCTCTTGCATCCAGAGATGATGATGTTAATGCCCAAACCCTAGAATACCGTGCAATAGCAACAGTAAGACTCATTATCTGCTGCACACATTTCCATGTGAGATCACCTTAAGTCTCCCATTAGACTCACACGATTTCCAGCTCGAAGTTTGATGTGCTGGCACTTTGTAAGCTTAGAAGGACAAAAAAAGATGAGCAAGGGAAAAAAAGCAAATACATTTTTAAAAGCACATCCAAGATCAAAGAAATAATAACCCCCAAATAAGCAATAATCTTTCCAATATGAATCAATTTGGAATAAACTACTGAAATCTTATGTTGGAGGCATTGAAAAGTGAAAAGCAGAGGGTCAAAACATTACCCTTTTATGGCTGCTTCTTCTACTTCATGTTTTAAAATATTCTCACTCATGTTTTTATTGAAATATTTTCTTTGAAAAAAGAAAAAAACTTTTTGCAAGTGAAAATTCCACTCAAAGACTCTTAATAGCCCTGTCAGTGGAATATTAGCTCCAGAGTTTGGCACCCTTGGTAATAAGGATGAATATGAAAACAGGGCCCTCACTATGGGCTACTTCTGCCTCTTAGTGAGATTTGTAAGGTTGAGAAGGGTTTCTAAGAGCATTAGGGATACATGAAAGAAGAAAGACAGGGGATTAGCCAGAGAGAATGCAAGGATAAGGTTTGTCAAGTAATGAAGCAGATGACTCTCAAGAAGTCTGCAGAGCTACATATAATTCTGACAGGAAAGGACAGAAGCAGGAGTTTAAAAAGTGAGTCACCATTTCCCACCTCCCAGCCCAGTTGATAAACCAAAAAAAATGAGCAGATTTAAAATTAAAGCATGCTGCCAAGGATCTGGACTGGGAACTACTTGTAGGCTTTATATAAATCTTCTTAAGACGTTAGCAGAGACTAGAACTTAAAAGTCTGGAAATGTTATATGTGAGGATTTTTTTTCTCTCACTTAGATCCTGAGCTCCTTCAGGCTCAAAAGACTTAACTTTCCAATAAGAGTATTGGGCAAGTGGAGAGGTACAAAAATGATCATAATATCCTTTAAAAAACAAGCAATTTTTCAACATGCTTGAAGTAATGAATATGTGTCCCGTTTTAGTGAGTTAGGATGTTTATTAGTTAATGTGTTAGATACACATTACTACACATTACTACTATACTTTTTTTTTTTGCTTTTTGTAATATTACTAGAACAATTCTATGATGGCATGATCAAAAGCAGAAAGGTGTGAGAAAGAAGAATTCTTTTTGAAGTATGAAAACAACTAATTCAGTGTGAAAATTAAAATAATTTTTAGTATTATTACTTTCAAATATTTCTTGGTCTGTGACATTAGGATAATAAGCTGTATTCTATACACCCACTTATTGTAAAGGAACAAAGTATAGTTAAAAGGTAGAGCAGCCCTCATCTATCTCAACACCTCCTGGGAGTACCCCAGAAACCAGCATCCTCACTCACAGCACAGCTCTCTCAAAGCCTATCACGTGGAGACACGATTTCGCCCAAGTTCCGCTATGAATTTCACAAATAATATCATCTGTGTATTTTCTCAAAATCTAGCAGTTGTTATTACTTATCAAATCCATGCATGTGTCTGTGTATGCATGAAAAAGAGAGAATTAATTATGTTCCATCATTAACCGAAACTTCAGGTTAAAGAATGGGGTTTTGTATCCTCAAAGGCTTGTCCTATTTGAAACTTGACTTCTGGAGATGTAACTTTGGAAAAAAAAACTGACGTGAAAATGTAACCGAATTTTTCAGGGGGCTCTTAAGGACTGCTTAAGAAGAAAAGGGATGGAAAAGGGCTCTGGCTTTGCAGGGCAGTTCTGACCACTCCCTCCAGCTCCAAGCTGTCTCAGACTTCATGTGATGTAGATTAATCTCAAGAGAAAAATGCAATGAAGAAGTCTGCCAAATCAGTAAGATTCATAGAGATAACATGCCCTTATACTGAAATAATGAGCACATCTTTTACAAACGTAGATGTTGAACAGGCAGCCCCAAGCACATAAAGATTTCAGAGATGTCCAGAGCTCTTGCAACAGACAGGAGACACGTATGTTCTCCCCATAATAACTGCAGTACCATGAAGGAAGGGGTGTATAAAGAAAACATTTTGGAGGCTTAACAAGGATCCACTTCTCATAGCTTTGATTATGGTGGTGTCCATTATATTCTATATTTTCATTAAGAAAACTGTGTTTTCTTTGGAAAAGACAATGGGAAATGAGACAACAAGCTCTGAACAGAATGTTTTTTTCCACTTCTTCAAGGAGTGGAGTATTGTGTTCAACCAAGGATCACTTTTCTGTGACTGTAAAAGAGCTCTTTCTTATGCTACTAAATTCTTCAGTGCCTGTTGAGAGAAACAGTGAAAAAAGTGAAGCAGAAACCTAAGACTGACAGCTATTTGGATGCTTCTGGCTGAGAATATTGCCTTCAAAAACCGCCTTCATGCTCTTATGTCGCTGACCTGTGAACCATTCCTCTGACTTTCACTGGCTAGTCTTTTTCTATTTAGAGATCTGTTTTCCAAATTCATTAAGTTATTATTGGAAACGTATATAGTCTTTGCTAGGATACTGCTGGTGCAGTAAGACAAATGTAATAAAATGGATTTTTTAAAAAATTAATGGAATTCCATTCCATTCCATTCTCTATTAATTTATAGTGCAGACAATATTTTAATGATGTTAAAAGAGAGGGGGAAGACACAGTTTCTTCTGTTGTAAATAAAATAGAAAATAAACTTGTACCATGTTTGTTTTAGTTCCTCTGTCCTTTCTATATTTTTGGTTTCAACTGCCACCAGTCAGTGGTACTCATATAACTCACACTCTCGTCTATCTATTTGAAAGATATGTAGGCAACTGAACATTTTTAAAACAAGTTTTACATCAAAATGAAAAGGAAGAATGGGAAGGAACTGCTGCTTTGCAGTAAGAAAGTGGGAAGGTAAGGAAGACAGCAGAAATTAAATTGTTCTCTAAGGTTTCAAGTCAGGTTTCTTACCAAACTTCTGAAACACCAGACCTGCCAGTGAACATGCCAGAAGTGACCATATGAACATTAGGGTAATTCTGGGAATGTGCTGATAACAACTGAAAGCTCACAATGAATTCAGACAAATGAGGAAAGATACAGGTGAAGGGAAAAACAACCTTCTAAAAATTCTCTTGAAGCACTCCTCCTGTATGATGATATTTTTATTTTTGGCTCTCTGGAGCTTCGAGAAGAAAACACCATCTGCTAAGAGCATAAATGGAGCAGTGAAATAAAACTGTATCTGGAAAACAAAAGCCCTATTCTGTAGTTGCGTTGGTCTTCAAAGTGCTACCCCAATGCTTTCAGCTTCCCCTTAAAATTATTTCCATAATAATTCCATGCAACAATTGGCTGCTCAGTAGAGCTGGCAGTCATTCTCCCACCGCCTCTTTCTTATCACTTAAATAAAAAATGAACCTGTGTGTTGCTGCTTTTCCCCTCATGGTGTTGCAAATCATCAGAGAGGTAGCTAGCCTATGCTTGCCATTTTTTTGGGTGCATGTTGTCCCTGTCTTACGGAGAAAGATTATTTCTCAGGCAAATTAGAAGATATGGCATACCATTTTTATTTATGGACCTTGATAATGTTGTGTTTACTTATAGAGGCAAAGTTTAATAAACGACAGTTCCAAGATATGTTTCTTATACCTAAGGCAAATAACAGAGACGTCAAGGAATTAAACGCTTCCTTCATGTTAAGAACAGAAAATGGGTAGGCAGTTGTCTGTTGCTCACTGACCCATGATAATTTAACTGGCATACAGTGATACTTTTGCCTCAAGGATTATTCTTGAATGCCACATTAAACTGCTGTGGCCAACTATGGGTAGCCTAGACATGCCCCAAGGCCTGCTGAGTACACTACTCCAAACACACACTGTGCTATTCGCTCCAAGATGCATCAAACTCAAAAGGCCAACCTGACCCACCCTTTCCCTCTCCTTGTCCTTTATAACACTCTCTGGTGATTTTTCAGTCTTTGGATTGTTTTCTTGACACACTTTCTCCCTTCCCATAGCCTGCCTGTTATTCTCCAACATCGTTTTCTCACCAGTAACACCTGAAGTGACGCTGAGCTGCAGTGCTTTGGGAGTATGTGTTGCTTTTTCATTAGTAGAGATTTTGAGACTTTTTAAACTTTTGTTTCCTCACTCTTCTCTCCTCCTTCACTAACTCTGTTCATCCACCAATTGTGGATTTCAGTTTGAGAAGGAAATCTCAGGATCTCTCTTCCTGAATCCCGCCTGAAACCACAAGCAGTAGCTATTTGGAAAACAATGTTATAACCCCACTTCTCTCCAATTCTTTAAACTTCACTCCTTGCAGGAGTCTGAGGCATGCTCTAAATTAATGCTGCTGTGGTGTTGTCTCAGATTGGGTCTGGTGTCCTCGCAAGGAGGTGTGGCAGTCTCTTTTCCTGAAATGTGAAGGTACACCACTGGCATTTTTCTCCCGTGTGGACATTTCAAATAAGTAGAGAAGAGCAACTAAACCATCAGACAGATTTCACTGAGCCAGGGTCAGTCCAACACCTGCCTTGTGTACACTGTGCCTGGATAAACACTGATATATTCAGCACTGATGGATTCTGATGCTGCCATTATAATTTCATGTATTTTACAAACAAAGCCCTCATAGATGAGAATCCAGGGATTAGCAGGGCATATGGATTTGTTTTTTCTTTTTAATGCAGGTGGTTAATCCTCCTGAAGATTTTTCTGAATTTTTTATTTAGCTGATCCTTCTCTACTTAGCCATCATATATTTTCCCAAAAATGTTTTTTTATGTTCCCTACCCTGGAACTATAAAATTTCTGTGTGGTTTTAGACAGAACTATTTATAAAAATGTAAAACACTCTAACTGTTTAAAGCACTCTTACAGACTGCTTACTTTTCTCAGCAATATGTTAGGTTTTCAAAAATCTTGTAGGCATTTTAATTTCATGGCAAATCCCAAGATTTTCAATCCTATTTTCTGAAAACAAGGAGTATTTCACTTAATATTTCTTTAAAAGCTTTATTTTAATAGAAAAAGCTCTAGGTTGTACTTCTTTTTAAAATATGTCAAAATAAAAATCTAGCAAAGACAAGGTAATAGCCAAAACTTTGTTGTATAATATTATCCACTCTATTATCCATTCCCTTATGGCATATGCATTAAAATATTTTCCTATTTTTACAATTCAATCTAATTATGCAAGAACTTCCTAGGAAATGTTTTTCACTGAGAAAATTTTTATGGAAAGCAATTGTTGGCAATCACCAGCATTTGTGTCCTCAATGCTGTTTAATATTCTGTCTACAAACAGAATTTGTAAGTGAGATAATGTAAGGGTATCTTCCCATGCAAAAACATGTACTAATCCAAGAACTGAGAAAATGTCAGACTTCTGGTATTATATTTGACTTCTGCTGTTTTAGCTTTTGACCCTTGTATTTAAACATTGCCTGACTTATCTGATGATAGTGATCTCAGGCTTAGCAAAAGGACAGAATGGGTTTAATAAGATTTGAATGTTTGAATATTTTTGGGTTTTTTTTTAAATAGGTGTGTCTGCAAATAGGGGGAAATGCATGTTTCACATTAAGGAAAGTAAAGATTTAAAGAATCTGAGGGCTATAAGAAGCACTTTCAAAGTTGCTGGTAGGGAACATGATATAGTTGGATTTTAATTTATAAGGAGATAGGTAAGAGTGAAACACTACAAATCCCACAGGCTTTTCTTTTATTTTACTGATGTCAGAAGTTTTGTTAATTTTACATCAGCTCACTCCTAGTTTTTGTGCACTTCAATGTTATCACTGAACACTGTTGCCAGAGGCAACTGGCAGCAGACATGACCTTACCCATCTTCTCCCTCTGCCATACCCCTCTGCTATTCGGTTTTAATTTGAGGGGGTTTTTAAGCATTTTGGAAAGCTAGCTAATTGAGGGTATGCAACCCAAGCACTGGGCTGGTTATGAGCACTCAGAATTAAAATTAGGAGCTCCCCAAATCCCCTCCTCTAAAGGCAGGCATTAATCCTGAGAACAGGGACTCTCTCACCCTGACAGTGCTGCAGTCCCTAGGTTAAGCAGCTGCAGTCAGTAGGAACTGCATTTCCCCAGAGAGAGGGAAATGCAGCCTTATGTGCAGCTGCTGTTCAGAGGCTTTTCTAGCAAAATTCAGATCCTACATAAAGCAGAAATTGTGGCAGTTGTCTACAAAGTGTGGGGAATTGGCAGGGGGCAGGAGGTGTTTACCATGTTCAGATTCAGCATTCAGGGAGAAACTTGATTTGTTTTAGAGCCTTCAGCAATGGAAAAAAACAAGACAGAAACTTTGCAGACAAACTGTTGAAGGAAATCAAGAGAAAATGCATGGAGAAGTGTTCGCTCAATATTTTATGTTGAAATTAAATGTGAAACCTGTTCATATTTACAAATAGGCTTGAAATAGGATGAATGCTGATTTCTTCTTGCTTGAGGCATAATAAATTGAACTGCTTTATACATTTAATTTTTCATAGGGCAAGTTTATAGAAAGGAAACCAAACCAAAAGAATAATATAAGCATAGAAAAGATTAAATGGTGTTATTGAATTCCTTATTGTTACTTTCCCAGAATCTTTTAATCTTTCTACAACTCGTGTTGCCTGATCACATGATACTGTGATGCCAGAGCTGAAAATGGCTTCAGTGAGTTTTAAAAGATTTTATTGTTTTACAAAGCCAAAATTCAAGAGTGTGGGAGGAGTAGGTGGCAAGGTGAGGGCAGTGGGGGAGCTGCAAGGGGGAAGGGAGCAGGGGCTGCACTGGGTCTGGCACGGCCCCAATCAGCTCCAAGTGGCAGGAAACACATTTTACTTCTCATGGCATTACAATTAGAGTGATGAAAGTCTGCTAATGGATCTATGACTTTAAAGGAAGTCAAAACAATCTGTGAAAGGTGTTCAAGCTGTGGTACAATTTTGGGTGGTCCAAAAATGGCAGTGCATGTCATGTTAGTCTGGCTGCAGCTCTCTACCTGTTCTTGCAACATTCCATTTGGGAATAGAAAGAATAAAGCTAGTCCTTAGTTATAATTATCTCATTTTCTTCATTTGTGATTTTTCACAATATAGATCTGATCAACTGAAAAGTGGCATTGAAAAAGTAATTCATTCAAATCACTGCTTTCTTATTACCTCACTGGGCGATCTTTTGCAAAATTAATGCTTCAATTTAACATCTACATAAAGAAACTTAGAAAAGATTCAAGAACTCCATTCATTCATTATTATAAAGGGAAAATCAAAGAATCACAAAGTCTTGGTACTTATCCTACTCCCAGTTGCCCAAGTCTACCCAAGACATTTATAGCCCAATTTTGCAATCAACTGAAGAACTCCCAGTTCTTCAGTTCCAGGAATTATCTGCACTAATTAATATTGTAAAGTTAAACACAGCTTTTCAAACCCCAAATCTGTGTTCTGATTGTAAATTCTTGTTCAAAATTCACATTTGCATTTTCATTTCTATATCTAGGTTTAATTGCCTAAATCAAGCATTGATGTTCAGTTCAACAGAAAAGAAAAATTGCTCACCTTTAAAACCAGAGCTATTTCAAATTCTACCAGAACAAAAATTGCGAACAGGTGTGAAAGACCAACTCTTTATTTTTTCATTCAAGTAGATTTGATTGAGTTTAGTGGAGCTCCTCCTAGAATTAAGAATCTCATTACTTGGATATTACAGGTCACAATGATGAAAGCTCATTTAAAATGTGGGTTAAGAATCTGAAATAATTGCCAAACTGCATTTTAGGAAGGAGCATTTTCTAACATGCATTTTGAACTGTGTTATCAGTGTTACTTCTTGGAGTTAAAAATGTGTCACAAATTTGAGAGCCGAAAAGTACAAGTCCTTGTCACATTTTATTATGAAGCAACTTTAAATATTTTTAATTAAAATCAACTAGTATCTAGTACATCAGGAATAAGAAGTCTGCAGTTATAACAGATGTCTGTTGTGTTGTCTGTAATGAAAAAATAGTTTGAGGTTGTGTGAAATATAATGGGGTCTGCACAGTGAAGAGCAAAGCAGCCTCAACTACAGCATTTAATCTCTTAGTCTTTCCAGGAGGAGCTTTTTGTTTTATATATTTACTTTCTTTTTTCTTTTTTCTTTTTTTTCCCTTTTATAAGCATTTATGTGTGTCAAAAATTGTGTTAAAGATGGCATGGGATTATGTCTTTTGCATTGGGCTGAAATTGTTGTGATGCTCCTTAGTTTATGGGGGCATTATTTATGTGGTCTTTAAAATAACAGAATCACTAAGGTTGGAAAAGGCCGCAGTATTTTTGGTACAGGCCAGGCTCAGAATTAGATATCTGTCAGATACCTTATTTAGCTCCAAAATAAGATATTCTTCAGAAAGAATTTCTGCCCTACGTCTACATCCCTTGCCTTGCTTTGTTTCTCATCCAAAGCAACTGCTTCAACTCCTCCACACCCTCAGGTTTCTTTCCTATGCAAACCTAGAAAAAATGGTAAGTGGGATTTTCTGCATGCCCTGATCTTACCCGAGTGTGGAGGCAGGGTCTTTTCAGGACATGAAAGCTCCCATGTGCTTTGTGCTCACCAGTCTGGTTACAGCCTTGGCTATCTAGGCACTGCAGGTAAGTGCCAAGACTTTGAATTTTATTTGATATTCTATGGGAAGTGATTGTAAAGAGCAAAGGATGAGCTTAATGTGCTCCCGGTAGTGGTGCTGCTGAGGAGATGTGGTTGCTTTCTCTATTAGCTGCAGTTTCCCCGGAGTTCTGCTGCTTGAGAGAACAAAATTCAAGGCCTCAACACTTTTAGGAAGTGTGTACACAGGCACGTGGCAGCTGTACAGCCAGAACACTTGACCAAGGCGAAATTTCTCATATTTTTTCCACTAAGCACAGTTATTTTGTGCTGAAGCTCCATCTTTTCAATTTAACCTTGTATTATTTGACTTCAAAAAATGCAGTGACGAAACCCGCTATGTTTTCTGTTCAACATTTCTAATTGTTCCTAGTTAAATCTTTCTGGAACATCAGAAGCAGACTGAAATGCCTGATGAAATTAATAGGTAGGATTATGGGTGGTTGTTTCTATTTAAGTGTGATGCTCTGCTACCTGCGTGTTTGTTTTGCAGTGTGCGATCCTCGAAGACCTGCAAGTGGGAACACACACACTGCCCAGCAGGATCTCAAGGAGCAGGGAATGAATTTCAGAGAAGCTGAATGAAAACCCTTCACAGAGTCATGATATATGAGGCAACTTCTCATTTTCACTAATATTTTCAAGCATTCTTGACATAAAAACAAACAAATCCATAGAAGTAACTACTAGATGGTCCTACCAAAGTCTTTTGAGTAACCGGTTTTTCTTTCAGTTCTTTATTTCTTCCGATAGGAAACAAACAAAAAAAAAACAAACCCATTATGTCATAAGAATACAGTCAGTCCTGCTGAAACCATGGTGGTTAGACAGAGGAAAGGAGTGCAGCAGAGAACAGAGAAACTGATGATTTGAGTTATAAAACTCCGGCATACTTGGCATATACAGGCCAAATCAATGCCTTTTCTACGTTTGAAATCACAGAACAAGTTCTTTTCAAGTTACAGAAATATAAGCTTTAAGTTACTGAACTCTTCAAGATGAAAAATATGGTGGAGATAGAATACAAGTTTTGATTATTAATATGGGGGGGGAAAAAATCCCAACCAAACAAAATATCTCCATGTTATCCCACTTACAGGCCAGAAATTTCTGAGTTTAGATTTATAGTGATTACCTTTGTGTTAGGGAAAAACCCACGCTCCTTAACTAATGTGATGTTGCTGTTCAGCATGCCATAGTTCACTACTCTGACCAGCAGGGCATTTGGCATTGAATTTAGCCTAGCAAGCTCAGAAATCAAGAGTTTTATCTGCCAGGTGACAAATTATAATGGAAAGGAAGAATATCAGAGACAGCCCCGGAAGAAAAGTAGCTGACACAGAGAGCTGAGGCAGCACTGACATGTTGGCAAACATATGCTTGCAGTGAGAGTGAATTTAGGAACCTAACTGCAAAATTCTTCATTCATTCCTCAAACATGTCATGGAAATATCATTCAGCTCAATAACATGGGGTTTTTTTCTTTTACAGTTTTCATCAGTCTGTAGAGAACAGATGTTAGACCACCATTCTTACATTTTCTATTTTTGCTTTGTATTGTAGAAAATGCAGTTTTACTTCTACCACTCACTCCTGAAACACTGTGTACATCCATTAATCCTGACATCATGGTCATGTCTCCGTTTTGTGTTTAGAAGGAAGGTATTCATGCACTCACATTCCTCCAAGGAGCATTTGTAGTTTAACTTCATTCTCCCTTGACATTTACCTATGCATTTTCTTCAAGTTGCTTGGAGTTTTACTAGTTTCTCACTGAGATCACCTAAAGCAGAGATAGGTAGAGATAAAACATACTCTGTTATTAAATAATTCCCCGTAATAAAATAACACATAATAGGTGTATAGAGACTGATTTCTTCTGCCAGTCAGAAGTTCATGGGTGATTGAAAAATGAGAGGATACACAGTAAAAAGGAAAAGGAAAAAAGCTAGAACTCTGAGGTCGTAAAAACTCATGCTCGTGCTATTTGATATTCGCCAATTTCTCCCATACTTCTGCTCTGTGCTGTCAGTCAGTTACTCCTTTGCTTGAAGGTTTCCTTTTTTCCCCAGCTGTGCGTATGTGAAAAGTTCTCCACACTTTAGCATTTTCATCAATCTCAGCACTAATTTTGTAGCAGTAAAAAGTTCATAATATGAAAAGGGAAGAGTCTAATAATAACGTTTTTTTTAAAAGATCTTGAATATGGACAAGGCTCAAACTTCTCCATGACTAAGTATTTTCTAAGCAAGCTCCAGAGTTATGTGACTGTATTTTTATTTTTGCCAGAGATTCCAAGGGAACACCTGCATTTAGAATGACTCCCACATACAAAACCAAAAATAAGAAGAAAAGGTTTGGTTTTGCATGGCATTGATTGTGTGGTGTGGCCGGTAGCTTCAAGAAATGATGGAGAGGGTGGAATCCCATCATGGCCTGGACACAATGGAAGTGTCATTGCTGTCAGGAGTTGCCCAAGTGAAAACTGACTACAGATGTAACTCAGTATTTGTAGAAATGTACACTCAGAGACACTGAGGGAAAATGTTTCCCACGTAATTGAAAAAATGTAGCGTTCTGTAATTGATCCTTGTGGGTCATTTCCGACTCAGAATATTTCGGTGACATCGAACTCTTCTTCTAGATAATTTAAGGCAAAAGGAAATGTTTTGAGAACTGATGCACGGTGCATGGGTGTGAAGAAAAGGTGCAGAAAAATGAGAAGTGGTTCACTAGCAAAAGAGAATGTGATTGCTGCGGAGGACAAAAAATTGGCTAAAATTATTGCAGCCTGCCATGGTTCAGCGTTACAATCTCATATATGACACTAAGGACAAAGAAACTGAAACATGTTGCCCTTAAATTGTATCTTTGATTCTCGCTTTCATTGGAATTCACGTTTTCTCTGTGGTAACCAATCAAACATTAGAAGATACGTTCTCTTCACTATCATCTTCTGCACAGAGCCTTAGGGGAGCTTTTCTTTTGAAAAACATAGTGGAGAGACAGGCTGTTCTCTTTGGGGCATTTTCACTGTAGAAACCATGGAATTTTTGATGCCCTTCCCAGGAAAGTATCTGCATTATTTTAGAAAACGCATTTAATGGCAATACTTAACAAAATCAAATGCACAGTTTCTAGTTCAGCAAAACCAGAATAAAATTTATTAGATTGTTGGAATATGACATAGCATGTCTCCCTCTTCTTTCTCTAAATATCATGCTGAACTATTCAAGATATAACATAACAGAGTAGATGGTAAGTGGATCTGATTGCATTATGATGGGGGAAAACCCCACAAATTCTGATTATACCTGGCTTCAAGGCTTTCATAGTTCTTCTTTTTGTTGGTTTTTGTTTACTTGTTTAATATGTGTGTGTTTTGCTTTGCTTTTCCCTTTTTCCTCTGCATCCTTGTAGCCTTTTTATTTGGAGCTAAGGAGAAACTGTGGGACCTCATTAGCACAAGCCAGAGTTCCACCTTCTGTGCTATATTACCTGCTGTTTGTGCTGTTAACCAAAACCAAAAGGAGGCGCTTTGTTGTCAGAGTTCAGGTTTTTATCATGAGCTCTGTGACATCTCTTGTTTCTACTTCAAAGCACCACAGCGTGGAGAGGCAGCTCTGTGGGCCGGGATCGTATCAATGTGTCAGGGGTGGCTGGTGGCTCTGTGACAAACTGGTGGCAGGAAAAGTGTTGCCCTGTGACGTACTTCAGCCCCAGAAATTTCAGCCTCTGGCCTTGGGAACAGGGCTAGTCGTTTTCCACCACAGGGCAATGCTGTAACTGCTCCAGGAGCAGCTGTTGAGAGGTAGAACAGAGCCTAAGGCTCTTCAAAACCTGGGAACTCCTCCCTTATTACTGTGCCCCAGATTCCCAACCGTATTAGTGCCTGCAGGGCATGAGCCACCATCTCTCAAGCAGTGGCGGCTGCCCAGAAGCACCTTAGATTGTTGGTACAATCACCTGAGCCTTGTCTGTTTTTAATTTGGGCTGTTTGCTCATCTCCACCTAACAGACAAATATTTTTAATAATAAAGCTATATGAACAGAGGAATGAAGAATGACATTGACATTAAAATGAGCAACAAAACATAAAGGCAGGTTTTCCCATCCCTCTAAGCAATTTGCATTAGTGAGAATTTATATCAGTACAGGTTTCTGTTGTAGTACAACAAGCATTAGTATGAGAGTCTGCACGCTGAACATTTGTGAAATAACAACATCTTCAAGGGTGTACCATTATCCTCTAAGTGCTAGTATTATTTTAAAAGGAACCATATTGCTTTTAACATTTTCATTATGCATAGAAGTCATAATGAGGCACAATGCTATGTTTGCTAATATGTCTCATCTGTATTTTCACAGAGGAGAATTTTAAATATTTATAGCAACAAGTGTTTACGTTAAGGAATTTTGCTTTGACAATGCGAATCCCTTAAACAAAGTTGAAAGACACTTTAATTCAAAGCCTAGGAGTAAAATGCCATTGTCTTATAGCCTTAGATTTTTTTTTAACCTTGCATGAATCTACAAAATTATATCTGTTTTCACCTTCCTGTGCTTGTTTCTCTCATCCCTGTCTAAAAAATGCCTGACCCAACAGAGCACCTCACCAGCACGGCAGTGAAATGATTGGTGTCTATTCATGGAAAATGCCTGAAAGCTCAAACTGTCCATAACTGTGCTGAGTATCGGATTTGTAATCCCACTCTGCTGACAGCTTAACTATTGCTTCTGAAAAGGCATTTGCAGCACAGGAGAAAGAAAAGGCCTCACGACAATCTGCACAATCCTACATTATTTACTACCTATCTGTATAGCACAGCTTCCGCTGGCAGGGAGTGTTAGGGCTGAGAAAGGGAGATGCGTACTGCTGCTTTGAGACATGCAAATAAGATTAGGGTTGCCAGTCCCTGCTGAGAGGTAAATTTCTTTTCCAGAAGCTGAACACACCTTTTTTCTGAAACAGCATCTTTGTTCGTGGGAACTGATAGCCTGCATCCATCTGCCACAATTAAACCCTGGACCTGGTAAATAGTCTTTGCTCATTGAGTGCAGCTATGACAAAATATGTAATGTCTTCTTGTTATACATATCCAGGAACTAATCTCCCTTTGGCAGTGAACTTGTGGTTTGTCAGCCTGAGTTCCTTTTCATTTACATACTTGTTTTGCTCAGTGCAGATGAGGGCAAAGAGGGGAGGCACAAGGGGGAATTCAGGGAGTAAACAAACTGTACCTAACAGCTGGGGTGATCAGCTTGTGAAGCCAGATAAAAGATGTCATCTGCTCCAGCTCACCTCATGCACAATTGCTGTTCCTGCACTGCTGGCAGGATTCATAAACCAGATATTGGGCATACCCATGCAATCTGGGTGGGATAAAAGTTTGAATTGATAGAGCTGTTGCAACCAGCCCATTGCAGGAATTACCTATTTGATGATGTGATTTCAGATCTAAAATTTACTATGGCTACCCATGGCCATGCTCTAGTATGCTTTGCAAGTGGTTAATGTTGAAAGCTACTCGATCTTCAGCTAAATCAGAAAATTCTTGGCCAGAGGACATAATATAGCAGTTCTCTGACAAATGCAAGTTTTTCTGGTTTGGGTTTTAACACAGTGTGTATCTTTCTTTCTTTTCACTGAAGAACAGCATGTTTTCAAGCAATCTAAGAGATCACCACTATCCTAAAATACATCATGCTGAAGCTGTTAAGCTGAATCTGAAATGTGTAATAAATAGACTTAGTTTGATGACATTTAAAGGAAGATAGTGTGTGTCTCTTTTCAGGCATTTTGGGAAAAAACTGTTTGTAATGGCTTCCCAAGATGCTTGTTTGAGGAAAGCTTCTATTTAAAAGTCAGGCATGCCAAGCATTTTACATAATTGAGACTGACTTACAAATACCTCAATTATCAATCAACACAATGAGAATCCATATTCTGCAGCCTGTCAAATAGCTGGCCTTTACCACAGAAGCAGTTATTGAAGGAATGGAGAGAAAATAACTAATGGTTGCTATAAATATTCTCTACTGGCAACAATTTTTTTTTCCTTTGTGAACCCTTGGGAACACTAATAAACAGTGAAACTTTGCAGCTACTTCCATCCTAGTGGTGTCACATGCTAAGACCAGGGCTTGCCACCTCTCCCGCCAAAGTTTGGCTTTGAGTCTGTGGAAAATCCTCTTTCCATGTGTCTGACTGTATGCCCAGCGCCGTTGTTGTGCAGCTCTGGTGTTGTCTCATAGCTGGATATCCTCCCTCACACGGCCAGATCCAGATCTCTCACCTTGTGCTTCAGCTCACAGCACAATCCTTGGCTTTCCTGTCACGTCACCATCACCTGTTAGCACTGTCGGACAAGCTGCCTCCTCTCTGGCAAGGAGCCTGGGACCCTGGAGCCTCCTCACATTCAAGGTTGCTCAGAAAAGCCACCAGGCCATTAGGCTGTGAGTAATCAGAACAACTCACACAGTCTGGAGTCTGCTCCCACCCTCCTGCTGGGACAGCTGTCCTGGGCAGGATGTGTCCCTTCAGCCACTCCTCCTGCAGCCTACCTTTGGCTTGAGCCATGGCTTCCCTTGTACTTCAGCTTGGGGTGAATCTTCTGCTGAGACTTTTAAAGATGCAGAGCACAGTGTTCTGGAGAAAGCTCGCTTTGTACCTAAGGGCATGAAAAGGTTGCCATTACCATCTGTCTGTGTTCCAAATATTTATAAAAGATTAGATTGAAGATGTGCTAAGAGCCTCTGAGAAGTATTGGAATTGCTCACACAGATCAAAACCGCTTCTTACGGTACATGTTGTGCTGTGCCTCCAACTTTCCACACTCAGTGGGTGTTCCTGACTGGGTCATCAATGCCACCCACCCGAAGAAAAGGATGTTTTACTCTTCTTAGAGTGACTGAGACATTTCCACAAGATACATTTTTTTTTCTCTTCTGGGAACTTCTGTGTACTCATATGTGAAATATCTCGCATCTCCCGCCAGGTGGAGCAAGAAACCAAGATTAGACTTTCCCGATTTCCACGGGGTTTGGTGCTGTTTGGTTGTTCGGTTTTGGTTTTCTTTTATTTTGTTGCTGGTTCTTCCCGCCTCCCGCCTCCCTCCCTCCCGACCTTAATTCTGCCTTTTTCCCAACCCGGAGTTTCAAGGCAATAACGAGGCCGAGGGGGAGGCCGGCATTTACTCCTCCTTTGGACGTCCCCGAGAGCGGCTGATGCTCTCTGCGGTTTGCAGCGTGTCGGCGATAAAGGGTGGTGGGAGGGGGAGAAGGCAGGGAACACAATGAGCTGCACAAATCCTCCTTCTGCGTCCATACCGATTATAGCAGGAAAATAAAATTTAAAAATTTAAAAAGGCAGGTCACTCTTTTTGCATTAGTGGGGAAAAGAAAGGTTGGAAAATCTATTCCTATACACAGCAGCATAAAATTCACATTAACATCCCATTAAGTCTAAATACACTTAGGGACTGATCCAAAGGCCATCAAACTCAATGGGAGACTTTCCATTGCCTTCAAATGGGATTTGGATCATGCTGTTAGTGTTTGGCAAAAGCTCATATTAACAAAACAAAAAAAATCTTGACATTACCTAAAAGGCTATAAAAGCATTTCCATTCCTTTTTCTGGGAAATCCCTTTTACAGCTGATCAAATGTAATCACAGCAGCCACCTTTATGGTGAAATCTTCCAGTTAGACTAACATCTCTGTGGCTGAGGGACGAATGCAAACTACACCACTATTTCACAAAAATTATAATGGAAATTTCTTTTTTGATCATAATGAATTATCCATAATAGCAGAGGCAAATCTGGAGTGTTCAGAAGTTAATTTAAATGCCATATAAATACTATTTTAAAAGGGAGAGAGATAGAAACAATTGAAATCTACTTCAGGAAAACCATGTGCTTGTTATGATAATGTTTTACACAGGTCTGCTGCCCTAATGTGTATGAAAATAACTAAAATAAACAAAAAAATTGCTAAAGTAGACTTTATATGATCAGAACCAAACCAGTTTGTTTTGCATAGTGCATTTAGAGAACTCAGTATGATATCATCAGTAATGACTCTGTTTTCATGTGTGGAGATGAAAAGTAGTACATTTAAAAAAAAATAAATTAGCTGCCTTGGGCAGCTTCAAATTCCTTGATCTTCATTTACTCTTTTAAAATGCTGCTTCTAGCAGAAACAGTCTGGAGCAGAGGCTCCAGCTCTGATTAGGTTTCTTGTTCAGAGGGCCTTAGCTAGGACTGTGTTCTTGGCTGATGACAGAGATGGGCTAAAAATTCCCTATGTGTGTTTAAAAAAAAAAAAAAAAATAAGCAAAATGACAAATATCTAAAATTTTTTGTCCCAAATATTTAAAAATTGAAACTGACATGTCAAATTGGATGGGTAGAATACCACTGAAGATTTGAAGGACTTTCCTAGTATTACTTCCATGATGTTTTAAATCTCCTTTTTCTCTTTGTTATCTCCTTTGCTTGTTTCACTGTATTGAACATCATCTTCCTGCTGCTTGGACCAAACTGTGGTGAGAACTACATCTTCAGGGATCTCCATGTCTCTGGAAAACAACCTTCTTGTTCCTCATGTCCCTTGGAAGCTGAACAAAATACTTCTGTTTGAACAATCTCTGAATTTTTGAGTGCTAGGAAACCCTGTATGTAAGACAGGGAAGTGATGTTCTTGTAGGAGTTTCAACTTTTAAAATATTGCCAACAATTAAATTTCACAAAAGAAGGAAGGAAGCTGTAGGTATATCCCAAAATTTTGAAAATGTGTCTAGTTACTACATGTAACAGTTATGGCAGATCCTAACGTTAATATGTTATTAAAGTTAGATGGAGTTATGTAGCTGCACTGATTTAATTTTTACTTTTATTGTCCTGTCCTGCTCTAATGTCCATTTCCATTTTCCTCTTTTTGATCTTCAAAATATATGTAGCTTTACTGTCTTTTCCGTCTCCGTCTTTGATGGCTTACCTTCATACACAATGAAAGGGTCTTGTAACAAGAAACTGTATATTGAAACACATATTAAAATACTATTCAGTGCATATTTTAAAAACCGTGCACTGCTTTGAGCATCAGTTCATGCCAACAGAGATCAGAAATCTGGCCCTTGGCGAGTACTTTGGAATAACTGCCAGGAACTACTAATCTTGTACCACGTCCCCACACATTCTAGTAGAAAAGTGATGCCAGGGAAAAAGCTCAAACTGGCGTCTGTGTCTGGGTTTATATTTTCACCTGTCTTTCTTTTCTGATTGCACATCACCTCAGCTTTCTTAGAGTTAATCTCATTTCACTCCTTCAGTGAAAGGGGGTGTGCCATCCATTACAAGAAGAGCAAAGTGTTTTGCAAATGTTTCTTCCTTTTGCTTCCTTTCTCTCTCCCCCCCAAGAGTCATTAAACACAATGAAGAAACTATCAGATTTTGGTTTGATTATAGATATTTCTTTGATTATGGATAAACCATCAGTTTTGGTATTCTAGCCCTGGAAATGTGTCCACCCTGGAAAACAAAACAGGAAGCATCTGAAGTCTCAGATCCCTCTTTGAACCACAGTTTCCACGCTGTTTTCTTGCAGCAGCTGCTGAAGCACTGTGACCTCCCACCTACTGCAGCAGCACCAAATCCCTGCTGACACCACTGCCTGCATCCCTGGCCCTGCCAGGCCCTGGCTGGGAGGAAGCAGAGCTGGAAGCTGCAGCATCCACAGAGGATAAGCAGACATGCTGCCGCTTTCCTTTGTCATCATCCGAGGAGGCCCAAAGTTTAAGTGGGGATTTCTGTGGAGAGCACTTGTGGATTTAGGTGTTGAGTGCCCGCATGGAAGCTGAAATCCTTTTGTGAATCTGGGCATTGGTTAGAAGCCAGCTAAACTTCATACTGTTTTTTGAAACCAGTTATTGCATGGCTTTATTTTCCATTAATCTGTGAGGAGCTTACCTTTACTTTTAAAACTCCAGGGTGAATTGTTTAGACATACCAAGCTTTTCTCCAGATTTTTAGTTCCCCTGACAGAGAGCTATATTAAGGAAAAATGAATGAAAATGCAACAGCATCTAAATTCATCCTCTTAACAGAATGTAATGTTTCTGTTGCTGGTAGATATGTCAGAAAATTGGTCATTTAACTGCATGCCCAGTCTTTTAAACAACAAATTGAGTGATTTGAAAGGAAAACCCATATCAAAAAAAACCCATAACATTTTAAATGCTGCTGTTGCTCTCTTCTGTGGCCATCCAAGCACATGCTGGGCTTTCACAACAACAGTAATATTAAATGAGAAATTAATTACTTCGCTAGGGTGACAATGGCATACTCTCCACGGCTGTGGCCATTTCCTCTCATAACACAATGAGTATGGAAATGAAGCTCTGATAATGCTGGCTGTTGTCTTTACTTAATGTGAAGCACTATTAGTGAGTCACTCATGTCTCTTGTAATTTTGTTCAGTTTCTGGTTGTGCTGGCAAACACCCAGGATTTTCCAACAACATATAGTGTCTAAATTTCACACCTTGAGAAGTAAATCTATGCCTTAAGTGGTAAGTATTGCTTACTTCTATTAATGTTTTACACTTCTACCCTGCCTTTGGATGCCAGATAATGCTTAACCAGATCCTCAAATACATCTCTGGGAGAAAAAAATACCATTATTATCTAGAGCAGTGTAGAAAGGAGAGGTGATCTTTCTAAGTCCATTCGTTGAGACAATTTAGCTTGAGAAGCCTGATAACACAGTTATAAACACAAAAAAGCAGCCTGGCCAACCTCCAGGGTTTTTTTTTCAAAAAAAAGTTATTTAAAAAAATGATGACAATGACAATATTCTTTTCTGCTTGCCTCATAGCTTCTGAGCATGAAGAATACTCATTCTTACTTGACTTGAAAAGCTAGAAATTTCCACTCTTTTAAATTTCAGCTGATAATCTTACAGTTTGACAAACTGAGTCTAAAATTTGTAGCGACATCAGGAAGTATTACAAAATGTTGGATTTAGCTATTAGACTTGTATAGACTTTGAACCTTTTTTCCCATAAAAGAAACAGCAAATTAAATTTTGTGGTGATCAATGAATTAAACCTAATCAGCAGCCTTCAGATTTAATGCATGAGAAATTTTTGGTCACAGCTGAAGAAGATAGAAGAGGGTGAGTGGGTGAAAAGTGCGGTGGGCTGTCAGTAAAATCCTTGTGTCATGCTGAAAACCTCATTGCTTTAGCAGTGGGGCAAATAACTGAATCACATATGATTCAACAGCACTTAAAACCACTCAAATAATAATTAATAGTTTTTAAAATTTTCATTAAAATATATTAATATAATTTTCTATATTAACATTTAATATTAATTTCTAATCAGACACGTGAAATATAAAATCCCATTAATTCATCAATATATATTTTATTAATTTGAAAAATAATTCAAATTACTTACAGAAGCTTACATGCAGGACATGACAGACAGACTGGTTATCTATGAATATATTTGTTCAAAGACAGTTTATTGTCAAATGGTTTTCCTGTGTTTTCAAGCGTACCTCTTAAGTCAATAAGTGTGTTGAACATATCAATTTATTGTGTGGCTTTTGTAGAGGAGGACTTAAAGCCCCCCCACTCCTTTATATTGTCAGATTTTAATACGTTGTTGTTAAATACAAAGTGTTTTCGAATACAGAGATTAAGAGGAAGGCATGGAGGAAACCAATGTTTTAAACTAGTTTGTTAGAATAGAATCTAGAATAGATTCATAGAATCTGTAGAATCATTTGGGTTGGAAGCTGCCTTAAAGACCATCTCTTTCCAAACCCTCTGCCATGGGCAGGGACACCTTGCACTAGACCAGGCTGCTCAGAGCTCCATCCAACCTGACCTTGAACACTTCTGGGGATGGGGCAGCCACAGCTTCTCTGTTCTTGTGCCTCACCACCCTCACAGTGGAGAATTTCTTCCCAAAATCTAATCTAAACATGCTTTCTTTCAGTTTAAAACCATTACCCCTTGTCCTATATGATGAGATGATTCATTATTAGATGATATGATTATTCATTTTGACTTGGGTACGGGTAGGTCCACTTAATTCCATGAGCTTCCTTCAAGTAATGAGGAGCTGCTCTTGAGAGAGGCAAAGTATCTTGGGGAGCAAAGTGATTAATGACCCTTCTCTGCACTGGGCTTTCAAGAGGGCACTGAGAGGGCCATTTCTGTGCTCTCAGTGCCACAGAAAGAAGCACCAGGGTAACACTAGGAGGAGGGATAGGTGGCTATGATTCCCCCCAAATGAGTGATTGCATCTCCCACTCCTTCCTCTATTAGTCAGAGGAATGAGCACCACCTTTCACTGGTTTTCCTTCCCTTTTTTCTCTAATGGGATGAGGAGCCTTTGCTCCTGTCTTCGTTTCTGCCCTGCAAGGGTGCAGTCCAAGCTGCTGGAAAGCTTCGAGTCAGGTCTGAGGCACTCAGTGCCCACATGGTTCTGCTTGCCCCAGTGAACTGAAGGTACAGCTTCTCTGCGGTGAAACACTGGCCTTTCTCCAACAGCCTTTGTCAACAATTAAGTGAGACACCCTTGAAGAGAGGGTATGTAATTTTAAAACATCAGCCAGTTGCATTGTTTGTCTGTGTTCACACTCAGGAATGAATTAGATGAGCTGACCAAAGTACCAAGGCCAAAAGCAGGTTGGGAGAGGTGGGAAAAGGGCTTTCTCTATATTTACAGTTTCTTCATCTGGAAAATAAATATGGTAAATTTGACATCTCTAATAAAAATAACGTAATAATTAGTTGATTAATCAGATCTAGGTTGTTGCTAAGCAAATATCCTGGTGCAAATGCAGCTGGGCAGTTCATTGCCAGCATAACTATGCATGTGTGCACTTTTAGGTTCTACCATTCCCTGTGCCAAAGTGTGTCCTTGCTCTGACACACAACTGATTTCCTATAAATGCAAGGACTCCAATTAGCATTAATTGCTGCTGTTGCCATGCTGCCACCATTTAACACTATTGTGGGAGGAGAGTATGTTAGTCACAATTGTTCTGTGGACAGGAAAGCTGAGGCCTAGGACAGACTGTTAATGGAAAAAGAGCTAGGCACACTTTTTTTATTGACTTCCCTTTGGATTTGTTCTTGTTTTATTGTTTGTTTTTGTGTGGTAGAAGAGAAAGGTCACCAGCACTGCTGTTAAGAATAAATTATCTTCACTATTTATTCAAATATTCTAGAATATATATTGATTTAATATGAGGACATATGAGAGACAAAGTGAGCACCTTTTTCATTAGAAAAAACTTGATACTATTTATAGCAAGTACCTGAAATAAACTATTCTCACAGCAAAGGAGGATGTTTTCTTAATCCATATTTTAATGGAGGCATGAACTGGGTGGTTCTGCTCAAAGAAAGTGATGAAGATGTTAATATGCCTTGGCTAGAATATTGAGGAATATTAATCCATGAATTTGTGGCCTTAATTGGATTGAGTGCTTGCAAATGGATAAATGAAGCAACAGAACACAGCAAAATCAAGATCCCTAAGAAATGCAATAAAATAATGTAAAAGGAGTTTCTACAAAATGTATGTCTTCTTCTGCTGATAGCAAAATTTTTTACTATCCTTTGTAGCTTCTTTTTCTGTTTCTTCAGTCTGCAAGAATCTGATCTTTGAAGGTCTTGCAGCAAAGAACACCAACAGTTCTGGCTAATCTCCATTGCAGTATTCTTAAGGAGCATCACTCATCATTAACAGAAACTAAGTGATCTACAATTATGTCAATACTGCAAATTAAAGTGCACTTTGTGTTTCTGGATTTTATTAATTTATGTGTTTCTGGTTTTTCAGTAAATTATCAGTAGGAAAATTTCCACAAAAATAATCCCATGAAAGTTAATCAGGGCTGCAAAGGGCATGGTAGTATTTTCCTAACCAATAGCATAGCACTGAACACGACACATACTTAAATAAAAATTGCTGTTCTTCTTGAAAGAAATATTCTGTAAATTATCTAGCAATGTTATTACTGCAATGACTTAGAAAATATTTCAAGACTTTGGCTTGGGGGTATGTGTGGGAAGATGGGAAGACAGAGTAAGACTTCACATGTGCGTTATAATAGAACTTGAAGAAAATTGTTAAAAGGGGACAAAGATAGGATTAAATCTACTAGAGATGATTGTTGCTTTCCCCTAAGGTCACAAATGTTTTGTGCAGCTCTCCCTAACCTGAAGGGAAAGTTGCTTGTACATAGAGTTAACGATTTGGTCTCTGGACCAAATTCAGCCTGACATAATTGGGTTCAGTTCCATTAGCGTCTGAAGAATTTTGTTCACTCTGACAGACTTGGATTTGGATCTGAAGTTTTGACAGACACCTAGAAATTATAAAAACTGCTCTTTCATCATTTCCTGTGATCATGCTTGCATAAATGAAAACACTGACAATGTGTGAAGAGGTCCTCAAAATTGGATTTCACTAGTAAGACATTTCGGTGATTGGTTACAAGCTTATTCATCTTTATAATGACTTATTCATGTGGAAATTAATTTTCAAGACCAAAAGATTCTAGATTTGAGAGCCATATAAATGGCAGGAAATATGAATTTTTAAATGCACTTTTTCTAACATGTTACATGATCTTTTGAGCTGACATCACAGTGACTAGAAATTCTTCACAGAAATATTGGAAGTTGCCAGCCAACATGCTGGCTTTGTAAGCATTTATCTAATTTTTTTTTTCCATCATATCTGCTGTTTAACATGCTGTTGCATCCATTTTTTTTGTAGATGTATTTTGTTTTTTCAAGAGAACCGAACAAAAGTATGAGTCTTAAATATTTTATGATGCATGATTCTAATGAAGTGATGTGAAGCAAATGACAGATTTTCCTTTTGTAAGTACAGAACACTTCACATATTCACCTGCAGAACATGGAGCAGGGTTTGGTTCAGAAGCTGAAGAACGTTTTTGTTTAGATTTGAAAACTCTAATAAAAAAATAAATCCTTATGAGAATGTGTGGTGTGTGAGAGAAGAGTAACAATAATTACCAGATAGTAATTGCTTCTCTTTGAAGACTTTTCTTTTCGTATGGTTTATAGCCATTGTTTGCGAAAGAAGACATTCAAGTTTTCCCTTACTTGTAAGTAACAGTAATAATGACAATATCTACTACTAATAATAATGAATAATGATTTCAGGCGGTAGGGTGATTCTAAGAAACTATCTCAGGAATACAAGAACTGTGCAAAAAAAACCACTCTGAAGTGGGTTCTCCACTTAGAACTATAGTCAAATGCTCAGGTAGGGTAAAGCACAGTGCCATTTTCCCAGAAACACACCATGAAGGAAATCAGACATTTTCCTTTTCATTACTATTTATTTAGCTACTCAGCGAGCTGTATTAATGACAAAAATGTGACAGGCAGAAAATAAGGAATTAAGTATGCCACAGGAGCACCTTTCGTTGCACTGAAAGAAATGCCATATTAAAAACGGTTTGCAAAATACGCAATATTTGTGACGTAGGTGATCTGCAGATACTCATTTCCCCCTTTTTGTGTGTTTCAAATATAGAACTCTAAATGTAGAATTAATAAAGGAGGGGAAAAAAATCAACATATTCCTGCCTACAATCAAAGGGACAATAAACTGATTAACTAATTGCATTAGGTTTTCAGATTCCTGCTCAGTCTTTGAAGCTCATGTCTCATTGAGATGTGCAGTGTAGAAAGTTCATCGCCTTTTCACTGCTGTTTTTGGCAGCCTTCAGCTAAAATGGGCTAAACACAGGAACATCACTTCCTTTTCATATTAATCATAGCTCTATTTAAAAATATGAAAATTATTAAGACTGACAGTTATCTTCATATTTCTGTATCTTAATAAGTAGCCTGGTCTTAATCTTTCCAGCCTTCACAGGGGACAGGAAATGCTCGACACATCTAAGGCTCCATTAGCTTCATCAAAGGCTTTAATATCATGCTAAATACTCATCATCAGGGCCTCAGATTTGAAAATGTTGACTCTTTCCACCAGTCCAAACTGTAAATTTGTGGCAAATCAGTGAACTATTTGGAACGATGCCACACAAACACAGTTACCAAATCTTTGTTTCAAATTCTGATCAAACACAGAGTAGTTGGGGAATTTTTGTACTTCACACAAGAAATATTTCCTCAGGGATACAGGGTTAGCACATGATTATATTTACATCCAAGATTTGTATCCTGTGGATGTGGTTCATAAAAAGTAACACTGGCCAGATCACCAAATTCAACAGGCCAAGATCACAGTTCTGTCACAGCAGAACACAGGAAGTTCTGAACACAGGAAGTTCCATCTGAAAATAAAAATCTTTTTCCTAAAAGCACACTCAAGCACTGGATATCCTGAAATGTTGTGCGGTCTCCACCTTTGGAGAGGTTCAAAATCCAACCAGACACTTCGCAAATATGTCCCCGTGACTCTGAGTAAGACCTAGCTTTGAACAGTGGCGTTAATTTCCTGGGACACTTAGGAGTGTTTTCTGCAATACTTATGACTGAAATCTAAGGCAATTCAATATATTTATATAGTTGGATTTGCACAAAAGTAGGTATATGTGTGAATGTCCAAAAGGATGTATGATGCAGAGGTGGATCATAACAGTTTTTAAAATACCTGAGTATATTCAGATAGGTAAGCGCAAATTTAGACGGATGAAAGGGATCAAGGGTGCAATTATTGATAGCTTTGCATGGGCACAAATAGGCAGAAGAGACTTTAATCTCTCTTTACAACTTTGGATTATGAGAAATACTGGGTGAGAAGGCAATTTACTTCTGAAGGAGAAGTATAGAAATAGAAGTTTCTTTGTGGATCTCTTTCACAGAATTAACATTTAGCTATACATCCAACAAACACATCATTTTTGAGCTTTGCAAAGTGAATCAAAAGCCAAACAGAAAAGAACCGTGCTTTGCCCATAATAGCAAAAATTGCCTTGTCCAAATTCTTTTTAGCAGTAGGATTCTTTCAAATAGCAGTAACTTTTATCAATATTAGTCCAAGGAAAATTAGGTTTTGTTCGTCACATGTGGAATACGGTGTCTGTGCTAGGAGGCTGTATAAACTCTTTTAAAGGATGTATTCTTTGGCATTCTCATGAGGAATCTTATGAAAGGCTGATGTGTATTGTCTTTATCACAGCGTGCTATGACAGTAAAATGACTGTCTGTCTCAGCTCATTTGCTGCTTCCAAAGGAAACTGATTTGCCAATCATCCTGCTAGCTCTTCTCTTATTTAATCTACCTGCTTATAATTATTCTTGTAATTAATTTATGAATTATTATTAGTAGTAGTTTATTCATATTTAGAGATGGACATTCTGACAGTTCCTCTAATGGCATCTGGCATATTCTCTGTCCCAGAGTGATCTGTTTGCTGAGTTTTACCACAGCTTTGCACTCTGGACTTACTGGTTTCTGCAGCTGAATATTCCACTATGATATTTGTGAACTTTATTGCTATAGGATGACATGAAATGTGACCGGTCTACTTGTGAACATTGCCATTTCTCTAATTCACTCAGCCTCAGGTCATGTGCACACTCTGTTCATGCCCTGGGAGTAATCACAGACAGGGAAACACCCTCACAGACACCTGCACTAGGGGACAAAATCTCGGAAATCAAGAGTAGGACTGCCTAATATAAATTCATTGTATCTGATTTTAAAAATTAGTTTTCCTTACCCATTTTTGCTGATTTGAAATGTGAAGCAGATGTGCATAATTTCTTCAATTTCAATAGTTGTATAACCTTAGGAAATATACAGATAGGGGATCCCTTTGTTTTATTTCTCTACATGTCAGAAAATGGTGACAACAAGGTATTGCTCGGGCAAAGGATCAGTGTTGAAGCTTTTTACACGCACCACTGAAAATTCCCACAGGGCAGTCTGACTAAAAAATGAACAGGGACAAATGAAATCACAAGAGTTCAGGCACATGAAGGCTGCTGGAAGAGGAGGTGACAGGTAAAGATCCTGTGAGAGGTCATGAGACTTTTTTTCATGTAAGATGCACAGGAGACCCTGGCAGGAATTTCCAGCCCAAAGTCTTTTATGCCACTATGGGCAGCAAGAGGCAAATGAAGCTTAAGCACGCAGCTCTCATGCTGTAGTTGCGCAGTCAAAGACAGTCAGACAATATCAATACTTGGTATTTCAGAGCCATTTCATAGCCGTTTATTCCAATGGCTCCTGCACAGTTCCTGCTGACGAACACAAAGCACCATGTTGCTGCCTTTGTCTCCTGTTTTCCACACTGGCTGTGGTCTGGAACCTCCCCTGGGTCCAACTGCCTCTTCTGACATAATAAGATGTAACCAAGGCTTCAACATAAATTAAACCAGAATATATCATATTAGGGATATATTCCCACACGTGTACATGTTCATATGAAATAATTTATGAGAATATTGATAATGATTGCTTCTCTAACACAATGTTGATGTTCTAACATAGTTGTTTCTAATTGTTTCTGTTAGCTTACCAGAAAAGAATATAGTAAAAAATAGGATGGAGGGTAAATAGTTGCAGATTTGGTTGGGCTTTCACAGTGAGGAACACTTCAGAGACTGAAGGCATGTAGTTTACAAAAGAGATGGATGAGAGAAGCATGGTAGATGTCTTTAAAATTATGAGTGATATAAATGGAAAGCGAAAATAACTCCCTGCTTCCTTCGTCCCATTGGCTTTCTTTCCCTTCCACTGAGCAGTAAGCATGTGCCTTGCTCAGGATATGAACGCTGCTAACTTTGAGTGATCAATTACACTGTCTCCTTTTTCCTCCCACTCTGATCTTTGAGGCTTTTGCACAATTACTTGGTTTAAATCTTAAGCAGCTCTTGATGAAAGCTCCTTTGCAATGTGCCTAAACTGCGTAAGAGTGCAAGAAACAAATTGTTTAACTAACGTATGCCATTTGAAAGTTTAAAGCAATCATTTTTCTCTTAAATGGTCCAGGCTCTTTAGTTTGTGTTGTTTCAGAGAGACAGCAGAAGCTGAACAGATATCCCAGTAATAACTAGGATTTCTGAATTTGGATTGTGTTATAGTTTCTTTTCCACCTTCCTCGAGCCCCACATTGGGACACCAATTATGTCATGGTTTGAGCCTGGCCAAATGCCAGGTACCCCCAAATTAACACACTCACACCCAGGGCTCATGAGTTGAGATAAGGAAACCTGGGAGAAGACGCACTTAGAATAGGCAAAACAGGACTAACTTAGGTTGCAAAGTGATCTAATTTATTGCTAACAGAGTCAGAGGAGTAAATGAGAAGTAAAATAAACCCTTCAAGGCCACCGTTTCTCCGCTCACCCCCCTCCCTCCTTCCCAGCAGCTGCACAAGGGAACAAGGCATGTGGGGGGGTTAGGTCAGTTCATCACCCAGATCTTCTTCCCCTGCCTGGGGGAGAGGCTCTTTTCCTCTGCGTAGCCATAGGTCTCACCGTCGGCAGCCCACCCGACACTGCTACAGTGACGCTGGTCCCCACACAGGCAAGCAGTCTCCCCAAAACTGCT
>VZRN01002133.1:247837-291339 GCA_013397935.1 Dasyornis broadbenti | reverse complement strand
TTTACTGGACTTCTGCTGGACCTCAGTCTCTCTCTCTCTCTCTGGCACCCACCCACTCCAGTGTGGGGCACTCAGTTCAGTCTCAGGGTGCAAGTCAAGGCCTGTTTCTCCACTAGGACTCCCTCTGGACCATGGCCTGCTTCAGGGCATCCTCTCACTTTGGCATGGGCGAGTGAATCTCAGCATTTCCCGTGGGCCCCCATGGGCTGCAGAGTCACCCCCTGCTTCACCATGGGCCTCACCACGGCCTGCAGAGGCTGCAGAGCTCCGGCGCCTGGAGCTCCCCCTCCCCCTCCTTCTCCACTGACCTTGGTCTCTCCATGTTGTTTTCCCTCACATACTCTCACCTACTCCTCCTCCTCTGGCTAAGGAGAAGTGCGTGCACCCATTGTTTTGGTTTCTTCTTAAATGTGTTTTTCGCAGAGGTGTAACCAACATCTCTAATTGGCCCAGGCTTGGCCAGCAGCATGTCCATCACCTCAGAGCTGGACATGGTGAAGGCTTCGAGAAGCTTCACCGAGGAGCCATCTTTGTGGCCCCCCCCACTAGAAAAACCTGGGCCAAGCTAAACCACGACAGATTGTTACAGGACTGCTGAAACTGAACCTGTGCATTGCCTTTTGTTATTATAAGAACAAGTCAAGCTTTCATGAGAGCATTTTTTATCTCCAGGTTATTTCTAGTGTTTTAATATAATTTACTAATGATGAAAACGAAAACAACAAATTATTTTTTTATAGAGCTCAATTATCAAAAATCACATTAAATCCAAGAACTGAAAATAAATGCTAACTTATAAAAAGGTGACATTTCATGAGGCTACAACACTATTTAAGGATCTTTCCAAGTGCATTAATCTTATTCCTTGACCTTTTAGTACAGACACCAACAATGTTTGTGACATGGTAAATACCACTGGAGCTGAAAGAAAATAAAAGTTTATGGTCTTCCATTAGTGAATAGTCCAATAGTTTCTCCACTATATTGTGGAGGTCTTTCTGTAAAGGTGAGACACAAAGCCACTGAGGGAATCTTTTCTTAAATCATTTTTTTCTCATGATTCTCCCATAGAGAAAATAAATTCTACATACTTCAGATGGCTTATTGTAAGTTATTTTGTGCTTAGAGTGCTTTTTTGCACATTTTTATGACACAAATGTACAGTGTAAGTTGTGCAGTAGTTTCCCAGTGATTTTCAGAGGGACTGTATGCAGTTACAAATGCTGTTCAACATGATTTTGGATTGTTGAATTGAGTCTACGGGCAGATTAGCTTTCATGTTGGATTGTAATTGCCTTAAGCCAATTGTACAGTGAGTAATAGCTCAACAGGGAGTACTAGCTCAACATATTTACATAACCTTCTTGGGGGAAAAAAAAAAAACAAAAAACCAACAAACCCACCTTTATCCTTCTCAGGGATTGCCTGGTAAGATTTGCCTGACTTACTTTTCTCTCAGGATTTTGTCTGCCAGTCATTCATTGAAAACTGTGCACCTGCAGTGCAATTCTGCCTGCTCAGGCAGCACCTGAGTGCTGTGCAAGCCATCACTCTGCAGCACCAAGGAGCATGTTAACACCAAATGGGTTTGATCTTCCCTCGGTGGAAATGTTTCTGGTCTCTGCTGTAAGCTGAGATCACTCTTCAGGCGCTGCTTTCAGCCATGAAGTCACTTCACTGATCAGTTTTCAGTCATGATGACTCCTGGTACTCATATTACCAGTAGCTGATTCTTTAATCTTCCTTCGTGGTGCATTCTTAATATTCCTGAGCAGATGAACATCCTTTGGGCACGGAAGGTGCTTGCTGACTGAGTGCAGCTTTTGAGAAATTCCTTTATAAACAAAAAATCAGTGCTTGACTGGGAAGGAGGGGAAGTTGCACTCTAGGGATCATGGGCTGAAGGGATTTAGAGATCAAGGTATGAAAATGGGGGGAAAATGGAAACAAACATCAGGCTTGCTTAGATGTTTGCACAATTCTTTAAAGAAACCCATTGTAGACATTGAAATAAAGACAAAGGTGGAAAATATATCTGCTTCTCTCCAGTTTATATTCTAAAGAAAACAATGCAAGATCTGACACAAGAAGAAATTCTCAGTTGAACAATTTTTCTCTCACACTTTTTGGGTGTATGAGTGAGAATTTCTGGCTGAAGAAAAAATGAGGTAAATCGATCATTTAAGAAAAGATGAACTAGAAAATTTAGTGATCTCCCAGGACGTTTTCACAGGGAAACACAGTACTTTTTCTTTGCATAGAGCGTCCCTAAACAACTTTGAAATTTCTATTCACTTCACTGGTACTTTTAGTGCATATGATATGCATATTTTTATTTTTTTTAATCAATGCCTGAGCTGTATTTATATGCAACCACTGCAAATGAAAAAGATTGATGATGCCATTTCATGCTTCTTTTTTCTAGGAGATGTCTGACACTTACATGACAATGTCAACCTTTCTTGTCCTCTTCATTTTAAATGTCCCCAAAGTTATCAGGATTCTAATGCATCCTGAATGGATCCAATTCCTGAAAATTTTTATTTTGTAGAGATAGCTTATTATTATTTTAGTCTCACTTTCTTTTCGTATTTTAGCTCTTCATATTTTAGCCTTTTTTTTTTCCCAGAGCTGAAGATTACTATATATTCAAAATTAAACTGTTTTCCTCGCATTTTCCCTTGTCATATTTCCCATTGGTTTGAGGCTTTTTCTCTTCTTGAGTGACAGTGAGTATAGTTTAGCTACACAACTATCTATAATAACCTGTTCTCAACAGAGAACTGTTCTCTTTGGAAATTAACATCCACAGGCAATAATTCTATTTCATAAAGTCATAAGATAGAATATGTGGCTTGAATTATAATGCTGGATTTCGGAGTTAAAATTATCCCTTCCTATTCATGTGGGTCCAAGGCACCAGAACACATGCAATATGGACTCTGAGCTGCATGTCTGTAATACTGATCATCTGAACTAATGAAAACCAAAATATCAAGAGATATACAGATTAGTATGCCCTTATTCTATCTCTTAGCTTAGTTCAAGCTCTGCTTCAATTATTTCACAGAACTACTCAAGGAGTGAGATGACAGTAGAGATATTGGGACACCAATCATCCTTGTGCAGGAAGTTTATCTTTCAGGAGGAAAAGCACATCCAGCTCAGCTGTAAGAAAGGCCAAAGAGAACAGAAATAAATACTTTGGTGCTGCTCCTAGATTGTGCTGACCCTTCTGGGCCAGATTGCTTGTAAATTGTTCTGCTACCCCAGGAGAACCTGGCATCAGGGAAACTGATATGAAGCATTTGTCGCTCTTCCTTTTTCTCCCTTGACATCTCAGGCCAGGTGCAACATAAACCTGATTACCCAGTTCTGATATTTACAACTTCACATCAAAAGTAAATCGTGACATCAAAATTTAGTGATTGATGAAACAAACTGATTGTACAGCCAAAGAATTACCCCAAGTGACGCAGTCACTCAGTTGCAGCTTTTAAAGGCTTAGT
The DNA here is from genome assembly GCA_013397935.1 of Dasyornis broadbenti. Lineage (NCBI taxonomy): Eukaryota > Metazoa > Chordata > Aves > Passeriformes > Dasyornithidae > Dasyornis > Dasyornis broadbenti. The sequence goes on along the minus strand of VZRN01002133.1, from coordinate 287,830 downwards.
ATTCATTGTACATGGCACAGATACAGATTTATGAGGTGTATTCTTTCCCTCTTCTTGAGGATCCAGCTTAAATTGTCACAGCATCCCTGCTGAAGCTGGTACAACACCCAATCTGAGGTTCACAAATCTCAGTAAGTGCCAGTCTACAGCTCTGTAAAAGCTGTCCTGTGGTTCTCTAGTGGTAGTGCACAAAGGCCTCATTAGATAAATGTTTCTGCCAACCAGTGTTTCTCAGAAGTCTGGCCTGCAATGCCGTACCAAGCAACTAAAAATTCTAAACATTCTAAAAAATTCTACTCTTTGTTTAAATTATACTGTTCACTCAAAATATGACATTTTAAAAAAAATGAAAAAATCCTTAAGTGGTTAGAGATACTTTTACCTCAGTCTTCTTTTGACATTTCAACAATCATATTCCTTCATCACGTTATCTTCCACCTCTTTTTTCTATCATTTGTCCTTTGTTTCTGTTCTTTCTTAAAATCATGTTGATGTTGGAAAGCAGTCAGTTACTTATCTTCTTTATCCTTCTTTTTCATTATTCTCAGTTTCTTGGTGGACATAGTTAATATGGTTCCCAGATACCTATTTTTGTGCCATAGTTATACCACTCATTCTGAAAGGTATTGAGAAATATAAACTTTACATGTTGCAAACTATGTAGAGATGACTGCTACTCCTGCCTGAAAAAAATGCTATATTTTATCTATATTTAGAGTGCTTTTTCTGGTAGCTGCTAAGGTTATTGGTAGCAGGGGTTGTAGGGCACGGACTTCACAGGATGGTGATAAGCGAAGACATTTTCCAGGGTTCTTAAACTGTTACATTGTTATGAGTTTACATACTTGTGAGGCACAACAAACGTGTTTAACCAATCACCATAAACCACGATAGGAACATGCTTCAGGTGTAACCAATCACTAACCCCACAGTGTCAGCACTTACTGGTTCTAACAATTGTTTTCCAGTTATGTAACTTGTTTTTCACCTCTAGTTTAGCTGAGTCATTCCCAGAATGCTCTCTGGTTAGCCGAAGTAGCAGAAGTGAGCAAGGATTTTACCGGGGCAACAAGGCCTTCACTTTTCAAGGCCTTTCTGCTCCACAACAATTGGTGACTGCACCAACACTCAAAACTTCCGTGTGCTTTAACATGTGTCCAACTATAAAGAAGCAGAGATGGCTGCACCCCTCCCTGTGTGCTGCATTTTGTACATCAGCAAAAGTTGTGCAGAAAACACACTGGGCATGGCATGGGATGGAATGGGATAGCCCAGGTTCAGACATCACTGGTCAGCGCACCAGAAACATGCAGTGGTCAGCTTGGAGAGCTGGGCAGGACCGTCAGCTCAGGACGCTAAAAGTAGCCTGGATCTTTAATAAACACAAACTGTCAAAGCATTAGGTTTATATTCAGTCTGAATGATGGCTTTGTTGGGGAACTGAGCCCTCAGTGCCATCTTGGGGCATTGCTGATTTGAAAGGAGAAGCATCACTTCTAAATCATTGAATGCTCATTTCCTTGGGTTCTGATCCATGCTGACTCTTTTAAGTTTATGAGATCACAACCCAAAGTGACCTGGCTGCAGGCCAGCCAGCAGAATAGAGTTCCAGGTCTTTCTGACTGCAAATTGAATTACTCCTCTTGACATTAAAGTCAAACCAAAGTCTCATCAGGACAGCACTGCCAAGGCACTCCTAGTGTGATGTGTTGACATATGCCTGAAATTTGTGTTTCAAATGTTAATTATTTTTCCTCTTGCTATGCAAGCACATGAATGTGAACAAACAATTATGAATGCAAGCAGTATCAAAAGTGTCTTGGGATTAGGGAATTCTGAATTCCTCTTATTTTACTGACTTTTATATTCTTGAAAGTGTGTCCTTGCCAATTTGCAGGATTCTTTTGAGACCTCTGAATACTAATTGCAATCTACTTAGAAACAAGTGCTGCACAGAGAGTCCATCCCCTCGGATAACACACTGGTCCATCTTTTAATATTCACTGTCCAGTGTCCAACTGCAGCTTATGTAGAAATCTTCTACCTTTCTGTCTATAGATATTACTTAATTATTTACCACTTAACATTGTGCCTTAGCTCTCCATCTGTACCAAGGAATCAACCTTTTTTTTTTTTTTTTCTTTGTTTCAGGATTAATTACTAATGTATCCCTTTTTTCTGAATATGTAAGACACTTGACTAATTTGAAATAAAACAATTGAAACATTGTCATTTATATGGTTGCTTAGCAAATAGCATACCATGTGGACTTTGTGGAGGGCATGTTGTTAGTGACTTTGAAATATATACTTGCAGCCTGGGGATAAAGATGACAGTCAAACCTGATCCCAAGAGTAATCAGAAAACCACCTGGAATAAACAGTATAACTGTAATCTTCTAATCAGCTAACCCCTTTTCACCTCTGTGCTGGTCACAGTAGAACATGAAGTACCTGAAAAACAAAATGTAAAATATGTCCAAAAATAAACAGCCTGAGATTCTGGGTTAATATTCCTGTGCAATTCACCACTTCCTCTTGCCAAATGTTCAAGGTATTTTTTTGGCTCTGAGAGTGAGAAGAATACACGGAGGTTTTGTCTTACTTTTAGTTCCTTCTATAACAACAAAAAAACTGTAATATTATGGTTAGATTGTGTCAGAAGCAATTGCTCCAGCACAGAGAACAATGTTTCTCATATGCAGCCTGAACAGAAAGAAGAAATATTCCATTCAAGTATTATTTTCTAAGTATTCAAGAAATGGTTTCCGTTGCCACGTGCTTTGGTTTTAACAAATTATACTCTGAAACAGGATTTTGATCTTTGTGGTTTTACATAAAATCTAGATATAATTTTTAGCAGTTAATGATTCCACCCAATTTTATCTTGAGGCATTCAGTATATTCATCATTCTAGGGTATTTTCCATAACTGTTTCCCTGGGTGAAGGTTTTGCTGACAATGAAGAACCCTTCTCTGCACTTCAGGATACTCTGTCTCTCTCCCACTTTTACTTCATGACATCATACAGCAAATTGTCTTTCTAAAGAAGCACAGGAAGAACAGAAACCTTATGAAACAACACTGGCTCAAGAAGTGAACTGGACAGTGAACAGCATTTCAGTAAGCCAAAATCCAGGAAATTGGAACTGCACAGGTGTCCCACAGCATTGAGACATCAGCCAGGCTGCACCCTGGCTGCTGCTGACTAAAGCTGCAGGATGCTGAAGCTCACCCAACCAAGGCTCCAAGTTGTGCCAGGATTTTTCAGAAAGTGATAAAGAGTGGAAGTTCTACACTGAGCATGAGTCGTTTGAGCTGTTCCAGTGAAAGAGTCACCTTAGTGAGCACACGGTGAAGAGCCAACCCGAAACTACTGCATCTTTCGTGCTCAAGCCTGCATTGCCTGCTCTAATACTGTTGCTCTGTGGAGAAAGTCATATTTGTCAGCTTTCTTTTGAATGTTGATGGTATTACAGGATTGAATGCTTCTTGTGAGGATTTAGCAGCTTCATTTGGCAGCACTCAAGCAGTTAACAAAGCATTTTAAAATTAAGTAAAACAAATCCTTACTTTCAATCCTCTGTGAGGATAGTCTAGTTTCCAGAATTCAGGCATGACATAACTGAGATGCATATGGTAACATAGTCATATAAATTCTGTTTAAAAACTCACAATGAGCTTTCACAAGAAAAAAAATTAGCATTTTTATATGGCTCTAAGAAATGAAGTGGATAATTAAGTTAAAGAGAGCAAATTGAATTACAATGTTTTCTGTTGTGTGAGTTTTTATGTGGTGTATAGGAAGAACTATAGACTTAATTGCACAAATAAGTCCTTAATGTATTCCATACCCTTCTTCTCTGGCTGTAAAAGACAAGCTTTAATAATTTTATTACTTAATATTTTGCTTTCAAATAAATATTGTAAAATTTTAAAAATATATTTCATTTTAATTATTATAATTTCTTTGATTAAGAAGGAGATGGGGGTTTTTTGCAAGTCTGCTTATACAAATCAGCAGAAGAGGATTTTCGTGGGTACCATTTTTGTGGCCCCCGCCACTACCAAAAACTGGGCCAAGCGAAACCAACACATTGATGAAGATTTAAGAATGAGGGTTGAAACCTTGAAAACAAAGGGTTCGGAATTAAGTGCAGTTTTCAGAGTTCAGGCTGATAGTCTGCAGAACATAAATGGAAAATCATCTGTATTTAGTGATTTTAAAAAAGAAGTTAAGGTTATTGCACATGGAAAGAAGCCTAAAGAGACATGAATGCACAAGTTTGACACCAGCTATTCTGGATAAAGCTGTGTCACACTTGAGGGAAAGCCAAATAAGGCTTTAGCTCTGGGGTCTGTCTGGTGCAGGCTGCAGCTGAGTGGTAGAAGGTGAAAAGCAGAATGTGTGGGAGATACCTGAGCTCTGCTGTGACCCCAAAGATCACCTGTGCTTTGTGTGACAACTGAGCCTGTAACAGGAAACCTTTCTAACAGAATTTAAGGAAGCCACAAGCAGAGTGACAGCAACACACAAACAAGGATCTTCACCTTTTTAATATTTCTGGTGCTCCTCTACCCCTTTCTGAGGAGCTCACAGCTTTGAGTTGAATTTCTAATATGCAATTCTGGTAGAATTTTCAGCTTGTGTTGTGTCCTACAACTCACGGATTTGAATCCCATTCTACCTGGACAAGCTGAAATAATTTCTTTTGATGCGTTCTGCACAGTTCTTCAGACTTTCATTTCCAAGTGCAAAAAACACCTCTCCCTAAAAAAAAAAAAAAAAAAAAACCCAAAAAACTTTCTGTCCATTTCAAAAGTTCTTTCTTTGTTTCACAACCTGAACAGAAGAACAGAACCCTTTGTTTGCACCACTCTGTCTTCAGTGATGTGTGTCACTTGAATCTTGGAGTTACCTAAGTTTGAAAGAAAACAGCAACTGACAACCAAGTTTTTAATTAAATGGGTCAATTCTTGTACAAATTGTTATCTCCAAGCTCATCTATTTTAGACAACTTTTCCAATTTGAGCTTCCTTCCAGGAACTGTGAATGAACAACTAATTTCTGTTTCAAAGAACCAATTATTCTGTTTGGTGCGGAATTATGCTAAAAGGCAGTTGGCTATTTCCTCTTAAATTCAAGCAGCATGTCTAGCCAGTGGCATCTTTCTCGAGAGCAAATCTGCAATAAGATAAAACACGTCTTCCCATTCTATTCTAGGCCTCAGACAATTTCAATTCACCTTCCAGGGCAGTTGACTAATGAAAAGTCAAGTACCAAGCTGGAAATCAATGTCTGTATTTATTTACTTCTACCATTGTAAGTTTTGCCATGCACTGGGATAGTTGACACATGCATGGGAAGAGCACCAGCCCTCTCATGAAAAGGCAAGTTTACAGGAGCTTCATAGGGGAGCAAAACCTTGAGGATATTCTTTGCCATTAAGCTGAACAATTTGTCCTTTACAGGGACAGTAGTGTATTTAATCCCCAGGCTCTGTCTGCGTGTCTGAAAAAGTGCATCTGTCACCATAAAACACAACCACCCTGTCCTTGTCTTCCCTCCTGCCACTGAAGCTCTGTGGGCTCCTCTATGGGCAGCACTCATCCCATCCCTGACCATCTCACGGAAGTACTTCAGAGTGAGAAGCACAAAATGCAGGGTTAAATACATGGATAAAAGTAGCAAAATTGCTTCTTGGGAGCAAAATTTGTGCTGGGAACTCATCCTCTGGAGCTGAAAAAAGCAAGTCCTACATCCCAGGATGCATATGAGGATTTTCTGTACAGTAAAATTGACTAATGCAACTAAAGGGAGGATGATTTTATTAGAGGTTGGGAAGCAGAGGGAAGTATGGTAAGTCCTGGTCTATAAAGTTCTGAAAATTCTGTTTGATTTTGTTTAATTGTGATATAAATCCCAGCTGGACTAGGTTCAGAGAAAGACTACAACTATAATCATAATAACTGAATTGTCATCTCATGGGATTGGAGCAAAATAATTTGACTTCATTTCACAAGTCAGAACAATTCAAAGTGGGGTCTTGAGGATCGCCAGAAGTAAGAAAATACAGTTTAGCTGAAGGGAAATGCTACACAAAGAGAAACGAGCCCATAACTGGCAATGAACTCAGGCTGGAAATAAGTATGTGTCCTGTCATCTGAGGGTAAAGAACTTTTTACTTTCTCCGTGCTAGCAGTGAATAAACTTTATTTAAAGTGATTCACAGTTATTTTATAAAAACAATACATAATGGGATTGTCTTGCAGTGGAAAAGGAGACAGGAAGTTACAGAGCAGAGCTTCTGTTTTGTGTTAAATTCCTGTAGTGCCTAATGACTTGTCTCTGTTACTTGTTCTCCGAAGTTAATAAAAGTATCTCAACGACAAAGCTGACCTGTTGTAAGTGTAGGAGATGTAGGTACAGGAGGAGTTTTCTCTGCAATTGTTCAGTTCTCAGCATTTAGGATTGCTAAATTTCATGCCAAGGAATAATAAAAGAAAATACTCAATAACTTGTTGATCATTGAAGAATACAATAGGTAGTGTGACAACCGTGTGGAGTGAGTTAGAAAGAAATCATATAAGCATACATAATCACTGCTACTTCTTTCTGCATGTCAGTCTCTGAGAATGGTGTATCTCCACCTCCCAATGAACACAGTATTTGAGCTGTCACTGTACTGAATAGAAATTCTGAGGAAGGTGTCAAAGCACGGTGTTGAAAAATCTATTTTGAAACTGAGAAGGAATGATTTCTGTAGATGTGGAGTAAAAAAATTACTCTTCTGTCAATTCACACACAGCCTAGTTACTGAAACACTATAGTAAAAGCCATGTATTGTTACAGGTAAAGGAATTCCTGTTCTCTACCACAGCTTTCCTCAGGCGAGCATTAATTGAGAAAAATATACACAATTGTTATTAAATGTACACACACAGACACACACACACTTAAAAGAAGCATTACAGTATCTTAGAACAGAGGTCATTTGCTGGCTTCAATAAATTGTCTGAGCCACATGATCAAAACAGCAATATAGAAAATAGTATAACATATGCAGAATATGTCTGTTTAAAAAATACATTTCCCCAGCAGGTCAAAACATTTCACACTGCCGATTTTCAAAGCTCCGTTACTGTAAAATATACATAAAAGCATGCTAAAAGAATCTTTCTGACTGCTTCCCGGTGCAGAGCTTAGCTAGAAGTCTATTGCCCAGGTAGAAGAGAAAGATCAAACCCAAAGTGTAGGACATGAACATCACTGTTTTCTCCCTTTTCCAAGCCAGACAGAAAGATCAAATTCTTTTATTTCCAGTAAATGAGGTTCAACACAAACTGTGCCTTTCCTCCTTGTGCACAGGTTTTTCTGCTTCTGCCACTAAGCAGAATGTGGCAGGACTGAACATCTGAAAGAAAGGGATTTCTCAAGTTGTAAGAAAGAGTGCATTGCTTTTAGTCCCAGCAGTTTTTAATGTCACACATCTCTGGCTTGACTGGTCAGGATTGTTTTATATCCCAGTAGTTTCCAGGAAATACCAGGTCTGACCTTACTGCAGCTCCCATTTGCACTGACAAACTCCTCACAGGACATAACCTGATTCCTGTGTAGTAAGAAGTAAAATAAACTACATCTGGACCAAGGTAGTAGGCGTGTTGTCAGTTTATTTAAAACTAACCTTTAGCTCTTGGCAGGAGTTTCTCAGGCTCAGAGGAGTTATATCAGGAATGGACTTCTATAAAGCAAAAGGGAATGTAATATAGAAATATGGCAGTGTCATGGTGCTGGCCAGATCCTGAAGCCACAACTGCAGTTGGAATAGTGTGCCCTGAATTAACAACTCTCTGGCAGTTGGGCTATTCAAGCTGATTAACAGCTGTTTTATGGGTTGTCTGCCTCATTCAGGGCATATGTGTGTTGAGGGGCTGCTGTAGTGATGCAGGAGAATAAATAAAGTCTCTGGGACTGAGGAAGGAAACATCCTCTGTTGCGTTTTAAGGGAACCTGAAACTCATGTACCATTTTGATAAATTACTTTAAACCTCCTTCAAAAGAATTAAAATGCCCACCCTTTAAAGTGGTCTTTAGTGTGACAAATATTGTGACATGGCAATAAACCAGAAAATTGGTTCTTTGTTGTTCTGCTGTTTTATAGTTCAGCAGAGAAAATGCTGATGAGCACAAGAATGCACAAAAGAGACTGGAGAATCTTGGCTGAGCCTCCATTCATAAAGCTTTACTGAAATACAAATATGTCACGAAAACATAAAGCCAGCTGATATATCTCACAAGTAAATGAGGTAGACTGAGACAAAGTCGTTTCACTGTATATTATCTAGCACTGCTAACTCACATGGCTAAAGAATTAGCATTTCAGTTCACCTGCACAGAGTAGTTATCTGCTTTTCTCTCTTACTGGTGGTCTGTCAGCCACGCAATGAAAATTAATTGAACTCCCAAGATTCCTAAACATGGCTTCTTTGGTTTTGTTCTTTTCCTCTCTTATTTTTCAATATAGGTAAGGCAGAAATTGGGCAGGGGGAAATGGTGGTTAGCAAACTGTTTTTATTCAAGAATTTATTTTTTCAAAAATTAAGTTTCTATGTTTCTTCCTAGTTTCTCTTCTTTCAATGTAAGATGCTGACATCTGTTACTCCTGTCTTAGACTTTGAAAAAAAACCAAAAAAAAAGCTATTACTTTGTAAAGAGTTTTCATTTACTGTAATTGGCACTTAAGCATTCAGCTTCTTATAAACGATTACATTTTACTGTCAGGGAGCTGAAATGATTACTTTTTTCTTACAAATACAGACAGATTCAAAATAAAGACTTCATACGGAAAATGCATTCTCTTTCTTCTTTTGTCCAGTTTGATGCTGTGAGTCAGAACTGCTGTAAATTGTCCTTTCACTTTGAAAATTTTTTTAATATCTCTAACTATAAAAATTTGTGCACTTATTAGCCATGCTAGATAGAAATATAATCACTGTAAATTCCACAGCCTGCCCTATTTTAGTCAGAAATCTAATCCAAAAAGCCTAAACTCATTTATCACATTTATCCCATTGTATGTGGGATAAACTCCTGCATTTTCCACATTATCGTAAGGAGAAGTCCCTCTTACCATGTTTATTTATTTATTTATTTATTTAGCTGTGATTTCATTTCAATAGGATGAGAAATCAGTAGCACAAAGAACTTAAATCTCTCAGAGAGCTTCTTTGTGTAGTAAAAAGTAATCTTGCAAGAGACAGTGGCTGTTCAGTGTCGAGGCATAGCTGGAGTTCAGTCACAGCATAAAGTGAATTTCTGTTTGACACTGAACATCTCACGGGACAGAACAAAAATCAAGCTATGAAGACAGTGTGAGTGAAAGAACAGAGTAGTGGGAATCTTCAGGACTGACACTGTCCCTGGGATGTAGGGAACAGCACACGAATGTTCTTCGCCCTGTGGATATATCTATATGAAAAAGTATCTGTGGCTCATTGTAAATCAGCCTGGAAGCTCATGACCTTCTCTTTGCCTGACTGTCTGTTTGCTTGTGTGTTTTATCTCAATATTTGCGAAATTCCTCTTTGTGTGACTGCAGGAACTCCAGTGAGGCAACACAGCCGCTGGGAAAATACACTGGGATTTCCTTTTTCCGGGGGAAGGAGCCTTCCTGGGAACTGTCCTGGGATGTGTTACAGGAAAGGTTGCCTTCCTTTCACAGCCCAGAAAGAAGAACATTGCTTAAGACTTTTGGGATGGAAACTGTTGCCGTTAGCCGTAGTGTGTGCATTTATTGACCCCATATGAAATACAATTAAATGCATACATGACGGTAAGAAGCAGCTGTAGACCACTGGAGGGGCTCTTCTGATAGCAATGAAAGTGTGACAGAGCCTGTGTCTCACCCAAGAGCTTAGGGGCGTGTAGAGAGTTGAAGAACACTTCCACAAAGGGACCTCAGGTGAATAATCTCAGCATTAATGACAAGATCTCTCTTGCACCCTCTAATGATATTTTCTGTATTGAGACTGTGCAGCACATTGTCCTGGCTGACTTCAGGACTTGGCAACATCTGCTGAGGTTGTTAAAATGTAGTTTATTTTATGTCCAATACATCTAATGCTTTTGTGGGTACAGCTTTATTAATGTTAAGAGTTGTTTAAAAAGAAAATTACTGAACTGGAAAATTATATTGTTGCAGAATGGTCTTGTTAGTTCAGTGAATGTAAATAATATAGCCCATTGCATGTGGCAATGAAAAATTATATTGATTCATACCAAATTGTACTCCATTCTCATATGTCATGATAATGTTGAAAATATTTTTAGAAATGGACAATAAAGGGTTGAATCTGCAGAACTTCTTAGACAATTTGTTCCACCTTTTTATTGAACCCAAGCATTTGAAATTCATACGGATTTTACACAACATCTTGATTTTAATCCTTGCGTGTACACATACAGGTGTATTTACTTACCCTGGGAAACTCCTGACTGATGCTGAAGAAAGTCATATTTGCCTCTAAGAAAAGAAGCCTGGTCACAAAATTGCTCCAGAAACATTCTAACAGTTTAAGAAATTATGATCTTTACTTTAATAATAACCCAGAAGTTTATGTAAATGTTCCTAACCTGTTTCACTAAGAAAAGAGTCTGATCATCTTGGTTTCCCAAAAGATCCTGTGACAATATTCCAAAACACGTGAACTTTTTTTCTCCTGGAAAAATTCTATAGGGTTTGATCATAAACCTAGAAAAGTCCTCAGATGGTTTCAGAACTTGCTTCTCTCTGGTAGCTGCTGCCAACGTACAACACTGACATTATATACACACCAACTTTCTGATTCTAATGACTAGGCTAGCTTTTAAAAAATTAAAATTATGAGTACCTCTGTTGACTTCAGTATTTTAAGCAAATTAATTTCATGTGATAATATAGCAAATGCCACAGTAATATAACAAAGGCTTGGTTGAAAACCAATAAATGCAATCAGCATCTGTCCCTCCGCCTCCAAGTATTCCGCAGCAAATCCAGACTGTTTTGACGTGTAATGATTTACTAACTTAAGTGGTTTCTGAAAGCAATCTTTAAACTTCCATAAAATTCAATTCAATAAAACTCTCTCACAAGACATATAAATAATTTAGGTAGAAATGTGCTTTCCTAGCTGAGCTTCACTCCGTCTGGCAAGAGGACAATGGTCCTTGCAAGGAAAGGGTTGAATAAATGCTTTCAGAACATGCCATGTCTTCTTGCACAGGGGAAAATGGCCCTAACTATGAGGTAGAAGTTTATCTTCTGACAGAAACATGAAATTTTGTCTCAACTGTTAATAAATTTTGGTAAAATCCTGGGTAAACCTCAATTTTAGGTTGAAAGCCAAAAAAGAAAAAAAGGATAGTAGCTCCATAAAGTTCTGATGTCTCTGAAAATCACCAGCAAGACTTACACTCAGCAGTGCTAAAACTTATATTCAGAAAGAAGACTGTAGGATTAGAGGATGAGCATGTGGAAGCAGCACAGGACTAAGCTGAGAAGGGATGACCCAGGTAGTGTTGACCTGCACTGCAAACCAGGGTTGAGAAAATGCTTTCCGAGGGGGATGCAGGCGGTGTGCAGTACTCTGATGTACTAAGAAAAGAAAACCTGGTAGCCAGTAGGGAAAGCTGATACTCCAAGATCTAAAGAATTCCCTGACAGGGAAATTTGAGGCAGTGCTCTCTGGAATTGGTGCTAAACTTAGTTAATTAACTAAACTTGTCTTGCTATCCTTGCTATAGCTATCCTGTTATAAATCCTGTCACAGTGCACCTGCTGGGTCGCAGCTCTGGTGAGCTGGTCTGAGAAGGGCAATCGAGCAATTTGTATTGCTTTGGTGATTGTAGACTCTTGTGTAGCTGCACTAATTTATGCCATCGCCCTTGGAGAAAAGCAGGATAAGGAGAAACAGAAACTGTTTTGTTCCTTTGTCCTTTGGGCTCTCAGAAGCCTAATGTGCACCGTGTGCAAGAATTATTTTGTGGTGACAAAGACACAGGAGGGAATGATCTTGAAGGCCCTGTAAATAGTTGGGGGGATGTTATAACACAGAGAAATATGTTAATGACATATTAAGTATTCAGACACAATTTACTTATATTTCATTCTTTCATCTGTTACAGAAGCAGTTTCTAGGGATGAGTGTTACAAGGAACAGTTTGTGTTTCCTTAAATTAGGATATGTTTAGAAAGGCTGATCAGGAATGTAATTTTTAATGTGACTTCTTGTTTGTGTAACAACCTCAAAAGCTGTATTTAGGCTTTGTACTTATACAGGTCTGAAGCCATCAGAAAACAAGTTATACAGTAAGATGGTTTTGTTCCTGCAGAAAGGAAAAATAATAATATATTCATTGATTGTGTCCAGCTCTGGCCACTTAAGCTCAGCAAACAAATCATCTGAAAGGAACAACCAGCTACTGAAGGCAGGAAAAAAAAATCCCAACACAGCACTTAAAAAACTTGCATAAGTTAGCTAATAGAGTAAATAAAAAGGGACAATAGAAAGACACATGAAGATGTGAATGCTCTGAATAAGTTCCATGTGAGTCATGACATGGTTTGGATTCCTTTGTGGATAATATAAACAATTATACTAGTATTTATAGCACTTTATTTTGAAAGGAATTAAACCAGTAATATTTTTGGGAATAACTAGTCTATATCTCAAAAGAATTAAGTACAAATCTACCCTGGAAACATAAGTAACTTCTATTAGTTTCAGCCTTGTAATTGCAAAAATATTCCCAAAATAGGGTAAAAGATATTTTGCTGATTATGTTTGTAAGGCATTCTTTTTAACAGATGGATCATAGATCAATGCAGAGTTGCTGATTTAGGTACTTAATGGTTTCCATTATCACTGAGTGCACTGAAATTCTTAATATTTACCCATATGAGAAGCAAGGAACTACTCCATTGCAAAAGGCAAAGAAACAAAAAATTGTTACAAGGATCTATGCATCTAGAAATTGCAGAAGTAGGTTTCAAAACTTAGTTATAAATTAGCCATTAAACCAACAGAGTGAGTTCAGGTCTCTAAAACACCCAAACCAAGTTTTGAAGTAGTACAGGAAAGCTGAGAACTCTTTCAAAGACTTACCTAGGTCTCGTTTAAGTGGTTTTTCATGAATTACAATTGTGTTTGTCTCCAAAGACAGTTTTACTCTCAGTATATGCAGCATCAAGAACTTAGGAATACTTTTATTTTTCTTTGTAATTATTTTAGAGATGTAGAGTGTTCTGTTTTCTGCAACTACTGGGAAAATAAGATGAAAGTGACCTTTGGAGAATCAATTTTTGTGAGCTTTGTGTTGGTCTTCAAAAATATATCTCTTTGTAATAGCTATTCAAGGATTCTGTTTTTCAGTTAATTGAATTCAACATATTATTTTCAAAAGTTTTCTGTTTTGAAGCATTTCAGACAGTTTTGCCTATTGATTCTAAATGTGCGTACAGTGCGCAAAAATGTTGCAGCCGTGTGGATACAGGACAACATTGGAGGAAAATGAAAATGAAGTAGAGGTCAGAAAACTGAACAGGAAAAAAAAATCTGAAAGCCAAAGAATGCAAGTGCAACCACACTACTGGTAGAGCTCAGGGTGAGCCAGATAAACCTTGTTAACATGTGTGCACCTTGTTTCTGTGTGTCTCTGTTTTGGGAGGATTTTGGTATCTCTCTGCATACCTAGCTTTTATTTAAGAAGAAGTGAGGGCATGTCCTCAGAGAAGGAGCTGTGGTGCACTCTAATAGGACTTTCTGATTTAAGACCATGCCCTGCACACCACAGAGGTGCCAAGGACAGGACCCACTCCTGCCACAGGGTGAACAGCTGTAGCACTGAATTTAGCTGTGCTCTGCAAGTCTCGGGTGCTGATGTTCTCTGGAGTGGTTGTGCACCTGAGGAGTGTGGTTGAAGCCTTGTTGCACTGAGAGAAGAAAGCAGCAAAGGGCAGGAAAGTGCTTGATCACAAGCAATGAACGTGTGATTTAATCCCATTAAAGGCAAAGGGAATAACGTGATTAAGCTCCCGACAGAAATTTAAGCATGTGTTTATGTATCTCCTGGAATAGCTTCAGTAGGCAACTTGATGTATTATAAATCTGAGTCACATAGTCTTTCAGACACAATCTGCTTTTTTTTATTTAATTTAACTGCAGACTTGGGGACCTGGCACATTGCCAGTAAAGCCTTTCAGCAAAGTTTAAGAGTCCCTGTATGACAAAAGTTTGAATAGAACAAAGAATGGACAGGAAAGAATTTCAGGCTTAAATATTTGAAGTAAAGAACAAATGGTCAAAATTTTGTCTTTGTGACAAGACAGAGACAAATGTCTTTTTTCTTTAACACCTCTCTGTCCTCTGCTTTTCACAGCTAGAGGCAAAGAAGCATGAAGATTTTGAATAAATATGAGTGAGAAAACATTTTAAAATATTGAAAGAAAATAAGCCTGCCCCATTTCCATAATTACAGCACTGTAAATTTACTAGATCAGGTAGTATTTGTTTTTTATTAAGAGTGATGGCTAAGTATCAGGATTTCCAAGACTGTTCTGTTATCTCCATTACTTCCAAGTATCTCCAAAATACTTTTGTAGTCTGAAACAGCAGAGATTTCTATCTTTTTCTTTTAAATTTGTTTCCTATGAAATCCATGTCTATAGCTGCTCATGGAAAAGAGATTTTACAGCCTCTGAGAATGCCAGCCATGGTAAAAAATGCATCCAAATTACTCTATATAGTAATGTTTATATTATCTTTTTAAAGGCATGAAAAATGATAATGGTATAGGCCTCATTTCTAATTTTGTTTCCTTAAGCACATTCTCTTGTGCGCAGTCCTGATAGGAATTTTGAAGGCTCTGATAATGAGTTAGCTTAGCTGTGCTCAGTTAGAGACGAATCCCACAGTTGCTGTTTGCATGGGAACAGTCCTGTGGCATAACTCTGCCCTCTGTTTCCCACATTCATTAGGAGATCTTTCAAAGCAGACACAAGGAATAAGGAATTTGTGTGACAGAAACTTGAAATCCAAGAAAATATCCTTCATTTCCATTTCTGAAGCAGCCCTGATTTCCAGTGCTCCTGACAATGGCGCTTTTGAAGCTTTATTGGTTCGATTGCAGCATTGAAAATGGGATATTCAGAATTTTATTCTTGTTTGTCTTTAAAAATAAGATAAAATAATGCAAGAAGATGAAGATATTTTAGTAAGATTTTCTTGTTTAGGCAGGAGAACACGCATGCAATCCCCTTGTACTACACATGAGCTGCCACAGTGAGCTACTGGGTGAGAATCTCTGTTGAAAAGGATGATTCACAATTAGGCCTTTTAGTTCTTGAGCTGATCAATATATTCCTGATTAGAAATGCATGAAAGGGCAGAACATCGGTCTTCAGATTCATGACTACCAAAGTGAGAGCACTTTCTTACGACATAAATGCTACACCAAATGTGAATGGTTTTTTCCTTATTTCAGGTTTGCTGGTGGTGGTTTTTCCTCTCTTCCATCTTTCCTAGTTGTGCCCCTGTTATGTACTGCATCAGATTCCCAGCAAAAAAAATATTTTCATTATGAAAGGAACAGGGTGCTTAGAACTTCACAGACTAGAAGAAGCAAAGGCTGGAGGAGGGCTTTCTCCTGTCTATTTCCCTGCAGCACCTTGCTTTCATGACCTGAACAGCGTCATTGAAAGTCTTCTCAAAGCTCAGAAAGAAGGAAGAAAATAACACTATGTCCTTTCTGGTTTTCAAATTGTAGCATTGAAGACAACTTTTAAAGCTTAGATAACTGTTACTTTCTATTCTTGACCGTTGTGGTGTCTAGCAGTGTTAAGGTATGTCAAATTTCATGCAGAGATGATCTTGAGCTCCTACACATTTTTTTAATACTTGTCAGCAATGTTTTTTCTCCATTTTTTTTCTCAAGTGACATTTCTTTAATATCTCCCACTCTTCTTTCACAAGAATATATACTCATAGCACAAGCAGACACAAACTACATCTAGCAATTTTGAAAATATCTGTACAATACTCTACAAATTACACCACAAAGAGAATAATAATAAACAGGTCCCTTTCTTCTGCATTTTGATGGAGAGATCAGCAGGGTAATTCAGACTTTAAGGGCCACTGCACATTTGAGCTAATTTACACATGTTCTTATAGCCTTGTGTCATTAATAACTGGTTTCAGCAGCTTAAAGAATCACCATCACAGATCCTGGCAAAAAGCAGGTTTGAATATGAATTTGTGAAAGTGCAACTTTCACAGAGTTTAGTGGTGAGGTTCACTTTACTACTTAATACATGGATGAAACATACAAAGAAAAATCAGACAAGAGTCAGTTTAGAATTATTTACATGGTAAAGAAGAGAAAGGTTGCAAATACAAAAGATAAGGGTGCAAAAGGATTTAGCAGCCTTTAATCATTCACTAATAATTGTAAAGTGATTAAATAGGATTTACTACAATTATAACAATGACTTTTTATAGTTTCATGATAACAGGCCAGGAGGGATGACTGATTATCCTTTGTTCCCCACCTTGGTCAGGCAGCTGATGTTCCTGTTGCAGTCAGTGTTGTTCCCACCTGGATCATGCAAAAGCCCCTGGTACATTCAGAGATGCTTCACCCCCTGGTTGGTCTGGTCAAGGCTTCTGAGGAGCTGCTAAGTTCCTAGACCAGGTGGTGTGATGGAGAGATGTACCACCACACCTGGTGTGTTAAAGATGTGAAATTTCTCTTTTTAACATTTCTATTGTTCTATCTTTATCTTCCTGTGAATAACACTGCTGATCTTACTGATGCATGAGATCTCAAAACTGTTCAGTTTTGACAAACTAAATGAAACTTGGCCAAAGACACTGAAGAGATCACTTTATGTGCCCTCAAAGTGGAAAAGTCAGAAATACCAGCATGTGATTTACTTGACACCAGTGATTTAACACTGGAAACCATCACCATCACTTGCCTTCAGGATCAAAGCCTGGTTTTCTTTCTGAGAAACACCCTGGGCAAAAGATAGAAAGAAAAAATCTACTTACACAAAGACACTGTAGAGTTGGGGCAAAGCATTTTAAACAATCATTTCTCAAAGCCTGAAAGGAGCTTGTTTAATCAGGTTACATCTTCTACTTGACGTAACTGTTGTTAAGATTAGAGGCGTCTTAAAAAAAAACCATGCAGACACTGAGAAATGCAATTTTACAACTGTAAGAAGTGTTTTTCTTAAAAGTCAGAGTATGTCTTTTATTGGTGCTGCCAATCACATGAAGAAAGAAATTAATTTCTTTTGTGCCATATCTAAATACATTAAAGGAGAACGTTTTAAAAGGCTTGGCTCATTTTTCACTCTACCCAGGAGATGAAATTTAAGATGCTAATAGTTTGGAAAATATCACTTCGAGAACATATGACTTTAATCACTTCTGGTCTTGGCTTGTGCTTAGGGAATTTTAACTGAAAAGCTTGATTGTTCTCTGGCAGATTTTTACACTTATTTCTGGGGGTTTTGTCACATCAGCCATGTGGCTTTGATTTGCATTTTAGACCTTGGTTTTCTGATCTATGCGTGCTGTTGTCCAATCAAATTTTGTACTTGCTTGTCAATGCTATTCATCTTTGTCATTTATTAGAAATTAAATTTGAAAATTAAAAAAAACCCCAGATTTTCCTTCTCTAACTGAACTGTATGAGCCACAGGAGATCTCGTGCTGCGTCACAAAATGGCGGTCCCAGCATTTTGACTTGAAAGGCAGCTCAGGTACAGATGAAAGCGGTGCCGTCCTTTGGCACATGCAAGACAAATGTCTTTACACTTAGCGGTCCAGTGCTGGAAAGCCCAAGTTAGAGTCAGAGCTGGTATAAATCTACAGCATGTTTTTTCTTCTTTCAGGGTTGTAAAATTGTCAGGTGGTTGCACTAAGGTGCTTTGGACTGTACAGGATCTCTGAGGTAAGCAAAACCACACACCTGCCACCACAAATAATGCACAATACAGTGACTTTCATAATCTTCCAGAGGACAGTATTACAAATAATTAGGACTTGCTTTGGCTTTTTCTAAATCTTCAGTGGCGGCTACTGGAAAGGGTCTCTACATCCCGAAGTCCATAACTCTAAGAATTAGAAACTTTCTAGTTTCAGTAAATTGCACTTACAAGCATTTTGTATAACTTGAATATGCATTTTTTAAAAAAAATAAGTCTTCTGTCTTGTTACTATTTTTTCCCATATAAATTTTTATAGAGTAGCTATGACCCACCTCTATATCTCTTTTTCTTTTTGGTAGACTAAATGCAAAAATATGAAACAAAATCTAATCACTGCTAATAGCTCAAGTCTGATATCTCCCCTTCAGTCCCAACAATCACATGCTACAGTCCTTTCCTTTAACTATTCCTTTTCTGCATTTTAATGAATGGCTTCTATATTCTTCAACTGGGCTAATATTTCACAAATTTTCACTAGATCAAATATGATCCAGAGAAACAAAAGAAAACCCAGAGACAGAAGAATGTCAGAGATGGAAGCCAATTTCTTTTAGGTAAGCTACGTTACATTTTATCCTCATTTCCCCTTTACATCTCAGTTTGTAATATTTCCTTCAAAATTTATTCCAAAAATATGCATACTTTAGACATCAGGTTCCCAGGTGTAATAATTCCTCAATCTCTTCATCCTTTTCTTATTACTTTAAATACTTTGTCTTTTATATCCATTAATACCAAACTTGAGTTAGTCAAGATTTTTGTCACCAGAATTAACATTTGTTTTGCTGCACCTTTCAGGTCTCTGTAGCGCTCGTGGAGTTTTCCTTTCAGTTCTAGTGTGGTCATTTCAACAGCTTCATTTAATTTTCACGTTTGTTTTCATTTCACATCTTGCCTTTATGTCTTTGAAGCTTTCTTAATGAAAACTGAGAGTATTAATTTGACTTTGGAGACTTGCTTAGATTATCCCTGCTGGTTCTATGCTTAGGAGCCCCACTTTTTATCATCTATTTTTGCTTCTTTAACTGTTTCTTTTATTTCTTTGTAAGATCTCAGCTCTCAGCTTGACTTCTGGCAATCCTTGCTTAAGCCCTACATTATTGATAACTAAGATATAGCTTGCTAATCGTTCTTTTCCTATTCATAAAGCTAAAGCTTATTCCTGGTATCCTTATTGGAATGAATGACTGAGTGTTTTTTCCTTGCACCTTTTCTTTTTCCTCCTTCCTTGACATACAGATTCTTGATAGTCTTAAATCTTGGAGATGTGGAGATTTCAAAACTCATGGAGATTTCAGTTTTCCTTCCTGTGTACCGATTTTGTCTGTTGCCTCTTCTCCTATTTCTCAGCACCACCGAAAAGAGTCTGGCTCTATCCTTTTAGCACTCTCCCTTCAGGTACTTATATCCATTTCTAACTTTATAATATTTAAGTCCTTCAGAGTACCAAGTGTATCTTCCTTTATAATTCAAATTGAGCCAAGTCATAATGAATCTATCAAAACTTAAAATGCTTGCTGTAATTTTTAAAGTCTCTTCAATATTTATGAATTTAAAGGAAAATTATCTTATATTTTTGAAGTGAGAATTTAGGGAAAAACTGACTTTTTTTATTTCAGACAATGACTGATGTTATAAACATTATTAGATAAAATTATGCATGTTCAAACTTCTACCTAATCCAAGGCAGGACAGCAATGGCAAGGTATACACAACATTCCTGCTTTTGAGACAATCAGTGACCCATTAGTACAGTTCTCCAGTTTCATTACTGTTATTCTTCAGTGTAAGGGAGAGAGAAAGATAATCAAATTACAGCAACCAAATGTCTGATACATATTCATTCAAACTCCCTTCCTGAAGATGCACAAACTGCAATTATGGATGTTAAGGAACAAAGAAAGTAGCTTTATTCTCATTAACAAAAATCTCTTCTACTATTTCAACTGCCAAGTGTGCAATAACAATAATTTTAAACTTGTACTTCCTTATACCTATTTATCTACTCTCCACTTGTAAAAATTCTTCTTTTGCTTTCTTTATAATTTTATTCACACTCCTGTTTTCTGGGGAAAAAAAAAAAAAGTCATGTCATCTTCATGTTTGTCCGCATCTTCATTTGTCTTGGAAAGAAAGGATTTTAAAAATAATTACTTCCTCTTTAATTAAAAGTCAACACCAATTGAAGTCAGCTTATTCTGAAAACCTTTTATATTACAACAGTGCCAATTGTTTCCCCCTTCTATTTTGTTTGTTTCAAATCCAGCTAAAGCATTAGTTATACTTCCCTGGCTGGCAGTCTTCCAGAATAATAGCAATGCTCCGAAATTGATTGAATAGCTCTGTCATTCCAGAGAGCAAATTAAATCAGAAATGCACCTTTCTAACTGTTGCTTCCTTAATTTCCTTAATCTGCAACCAGTGCACAGGAAACAGTTCCCAGTCCAATTATCTGAAACACTGAGATCTTTAAAAAATGCACAAGGAGCTCAGGGGACATGCAACTTGTGGCACTGCAGAGCTGCCCAAGCCAAAACAAACATCCCTGCAAAACGTTTAATGCATGAAACGAACCAAGGAGAATTAAGGTTAAAAATCTGACAGTCTGTTTTCAATGTTTTGATTAGGAAATTAACAAGCTGTCTAAAAATGCCTAATGGAACTCAATTACATGAATATAAGAAGAGTAAGAGACATTGCGTAAGTATCATGACACTAATTGCAGGGCAATGGCATCATTAGCATTATGTAGCTATTGTAAGCTGTTAATCAGTAGCCCCAAACTTAGCAGTTACCCTGCTTTGCCTCATTCTGGGTGCTGACCATCGGCCAAGGGCCACCGGGTACTGATGGATCCTTCCTAAGGGGGACAAGTGTGGGTGGCACATCCCCAGATACTCAGGCTGCTGCTCTTTGTAGTGACAGAGTGTCCTGGTGGGGACACCTGCCCTCATCAGCACAGCGTCGTGCCCACCCACCCAGCCCCAAATGTCAGCAATCTGGGTGCACTTTAGATTTCTGAAAGGTTTTATGATTAAGACTCAAACAGAGCAATTCTGTTTTGTAAATCTTAGAAGTTCTTTCAGCCAAAGTACTCTTCTGAGCCGTGTCAATGGGACATAAAAATCCCAAATGGTGAGAAGAGCCTAAGAACCCAATGTGGTGATTCCTGAACATCCATGTCTTCATACCACTGTTTACAACTTCTTCCACTTTCAAAATACAGTATTAGAACAAATGCACAGCATCTCTTTGGTTTAAAGAATGAATATACACCTATAAGCATATATCAGAGATTTTTCTATCTAAAGAACACTGCTCTTCTACTACATTATCAATTGACTTTTCTTTTTTTGCCTATTTGAAGTCTGTGAGTCTGATTTTGCTAAGGTTAGAACTTCTGAGGTGTTTCTTTTTCCTTTGCTTTTCCCTGCACTTCTTATATAGATCTCAATGTCTTCTGATTGGAGAGACTCTAGTCCCAGACTGGCTGAAAAATTAGAGTGGCAGATTTATTTCTGTCACCCTCCAAGGAAAGTTCAATAGCCTTTTCCCTACAGCTCTTCTTTTGAATTATATGAACTTTGTGGTATAAAAGATATATTGTATTTATAGCATTTTATTTCATGACTCTTGCTTATTTCAAATTCAGTTTTCCTTTTTTTCCCTCCTTTCATAGATAAGAACATACTGTAAGTGGATACAGTTACAGCACTTCGCAATACTGAGGCCAAAAGTCCTGAAACTCCACTCTGCCTTAAGAAAGGAAAATTTTTCTGGAGCTATATTGAAAGCTTCAGTTTACCATGTATATTTTCATGTTATTGTTCGAAATTGGTAAATATACAGATGCCTCTGAGTAATGAAGGTAAGAAAATGTAATGCAAACAACTGTGTAGATAACAAGAAGAGTCTCATTGCCTCCCAGGAGACTTAACTTTCCCCTGTTATGAAGAATGCTCTGCTTTTCAGCAGTTTCAGCAAAATAACCTAGATGGGGTTTGGAGAGGAAATGTCATTTTCTTGAATCAATCTATAAGCAGTCTTTTGAACTGCTGTAGTTGAATACAGTGGTAACTCTTGCTACAATGCACCATGTCTTTGTTTTATATGTTTGCCTATTATTCAGTTCATGTCATAATTCAACCACCTCCATGTACCCCTGTTCAGGAATAATCCATGCAGAAAAGGCTGAAATAATCTTACCTGTGATTCAACAGGAGAGTTGGGCTATTGGATTTTTTTAAGGTTGAGTATTAGAAAAAGTTTCTTCCCCCAGAGGGTGGTTAGGCACTGGAACAGCTCCCCAGGGCAGTGCTCACAGCACCAGCCTGACAGAGCCCAAGAAGTTTTTGGCTGACTCTCTCAGGCTCATTGTGGGATTCTTCAGGCTGTTCTGTGCAGGGTGAGGAGTTCAGCTTTGGTGATCCTTGTGGATCCCTTCCAACTCAGGATATTCTACAATTCTACAATTCTGTGATAGCAAAGAGCATTGAAATGAGAAGTTTCCTCCTTGTGTAATCAGAAATTATCACCTGTTTCTCTTTTAATCTCTCTCCCTCTTTTGTAGGAATTAGGTAGAAGCACAGCAAGCTATTTTTTAAGCTTGTCATTCAGCAGTGTTCCCTGTCCCATGCAAGGTCATGCACTGACATTTCTGGCATTTTCTAATGGGAAAAAAAGAAATAGAATTATTGTGGGCAGAGGTTATTTTTCTTTTTTTTTTTCCTTCTTTATTTTTTTTTTATTTTTTTTTTTTTTTATGGTGAATAACTATACAGTAAAACCATGTTTTTCAATTATTTTGAGACCAAGGTGTGTTTGGGAACAGCCACTGGTGCTGATTTCTGTACCAGCTCCCAGTGGCCTTAGTGCAAATTGTACATGCCGATCAGTGACAGCACACCTTTCAGAATTGCCTTTTAGAATTAAAGGGGAACAAATTATGAGGAGGCAAAGTGTTTCACCTCATGTACAGCCCTTCTTACTACTTCAGAAAATTCGAACAGTTCTGGCAATGCTGGAAACACAATCTCATTACTCTGAAATTCCTCACAGCTTAGGCAACTCCACATTTCTCCTGTCCTAAACCTGACATTTCATTAAATGAAGATAAACTACACACACATTAGCAGCTTGTATGAGCATTACTTTACCAGCCTGTTTCAATTAAAATAAAGATCAGACACAAGACATTTCAGAGAGTGTTTTTGGTGACACACTAAAATTCTCAGATGAGAGACAAGAATACAGCACCCAGTGAATTTGTACAGAAAAAGAAATCCTTACCTCTATTCACGAAAAACAAGGAGGATTTGGTAAAGCAAAGATATAGTCCACTCCAGTGAATTAAACTGTAAGGTTTGTTATGCAGCCTTTCATCAAGCATTTTTGTCCATTTTCTTCATCAGTGTAGAACAGTGAGGTGATTTCACTAACATGCATTTCTTATTTGTCCTGTGCCATAGCCACATATCTATAGGTGCAATGTTTTGTAGTTTAAAAATAATTTATAATTATGTTTTTTCTGCAATTTTATTTTGTGTTTCAAAAGACAAATAAGACAAAAAATCATTATTAATTTTGAAAATTATTAATCAGGACAATATATTTCTGTGTAAGTATACATTATTTCCTTTGTACATATGGACAGATTAATGTATGTTTTGAAAAAGAGCATTTGTGTGTGCATCTACAAATGACAGCAGACCCAAACATACAAGATCTTTCCAGATTTTAATGCATCTACTTTGTCTTTCAATTTGTCTTTCAAAAGAACAACAAAAGATTTTAATGCTTCTCTTTGCCTAGTTCACACAACAGCAACTACATTTAGATTTTGGATGTGAATCTGGAAAGTGAAAGAGAAATGAAATGCATTGTGAAGTATGTGTTTACAACCTGTATTTTATGTTGCATTACAAGCTCTCTGTTTTAGTTTAATGACTATTTATGTAATGAAATTCTGACATTCCTTTCCCCAAACAGGGCTTTTTCTATACTTGGATAGGTTTAAGATTGTGGTGTCTCTCTTGATTAGAAGTTAATATCTTATTTGTGACATGCATCCTTGAACACCGAATTTCTTTGTTCTGTAAAGTTTGTTCTTAAATCCAGACCTTTTCAGGAGCACTGCAGTCTCAGCTGTACTCAGTATACACCTAACCAAGGCTGCGGATCGTCTGTCTCCGGAGCAAACTGCAGAGTGTTTCTTATTCCCTTATTTTCATGATGAAACTTTCAATGTACAATGAAATACATTCTTTTCAGACGTGCTTGAAAAGCAGGAGAAGTTGAGAACTGAACAGCCAGGCCCCATCAATGATAGAGCTGTACCATGTGCCCACATCAAGAGGTTCCAAAATGAGGAGACAGTGATTGCAGCACCTAACACGGGGCTGGATGCTGTCCCGACTTCTGTCCCTTGTCCTGAAGCTGGAGATCGCAGTCACTTGTGACTGTGGTCATTTGGCAACCTCTTGAAAGAGTTTGAAAGAAAGAGAAGGGTAAGGAGAAAAACACTTCAAAGGGGAATATATAACCTCAGTTTTCAATAGGCGAGCTGAGAACTCAGGACAAAAATCATCATACTCTGTGTGTGGGGGGAGTACTCAAAATCCATACGTACTTGATTTAAAGTAAAATACAGTGTAGACACAACTGAAGCAATAGTTATATTAAATTTATTTCCATATGTGAAGAAAAAGTATTATTACACCATTCTGTAACATGTGTAGAATATATATTATATAATTGAATAGTGATTTATTCTACAATATTTACTACATATTATAACACACATATATAATACATATTACCATATGTAATACAATAAAATATAATACACACCATATTTTGTTGTTATATAATATAATTATGTCTTATACATACATAAAGGAGAAAAAAGTCAAAGTAAAAGTAGTGCATTTTTGTATATTTGGATTGCTCTAAAACCAGCTAGAGAAGAGTTCAACTTTTAGAAATCCCTTCAGGCAAAAGAGTATGGAAGAAGTAATGGTGCTGAATCAGTTCTATTTCTGGTTTCTGAAAGTTTTATCCCAGTCAGTCTCCACACTTAAATATGGTTTTTTAATCCTGAAACATGTTGGGAGAAGTAGAGTTTTTGTCAGCTTTCCTTAGTCCTGAGAATGAAGATTTCCCTTTTGTGGAACATCAAGTCTTGTGAAAATCCTAAAAATTAGGGGGCAAAAACTCTCCTCCCTAGAGTATATGGCAAAAGAAAATCGGTGACCAACTGTCTATGGATTCTGTGAGGAGAAAAGGTGTCCTCCAAACCTTCCTCATTATTTTCACCTTCTGCTACCCATTGTTGCTTCCCTGCACCTCTCAAAGAGCGTCTGGGAATGATTGTACAAAATGTTTCGAGCACCATAGAGGGGAGATCAAGTTATACCATTTAGATACGATACACTTAGAGTACAGCTTTCAAAGATAAGAAAAAAGATTTCTCGGTGTCATGGACTTTCCAAATGGTGATTCTCTTACCAGTGCGACCTGACCCTGAAAATTTTATGCAGACTCACAGCAGCTTGAACAGCTCACAGCTAATTTCCTACACAGGAGATCTCCACAACTTCAGCAAGACTTAATAGATCACAGAATCATAGAGTCATAAATGTTGAAAAACACCTCCAATATCATCAAGTCCAACCTTCAACCAAATGCAGTAGATTGCAGGCGACACAGCAGAAAGGAGCTGAACCTTTCCCCTGCAGGTATTTAAACAAAGGAGACCACTGGAGGACCTACCTTCCAGGGAAACAGGACATTTCTTCCCTATCTTCTTGCCTCTCAGGAGGGTGTCTCCTGCAGTGAGGAGCCCTGGAGTGCTGTGCAAGTCCCCGGGGGTTACCAGTCCCTCTCACATCAATTCCAGCTTCTCCACCTTCTCTCCCTAACCTGCAGGTCCTTGGCAGTGCGTTCTCTCTTCAGCAAGATGACCCTGCCAGTGTATAGTATCTTATTCTGGAGGTGTACAGAAACATAAGCAGCCAAGTTAATTCTGTTTGAAAAGATATTTTAGAGGGCAGAGAGGAGTTCTGTTTCTCTGCACACCACAGAAAGTATTTACTGCTCACTTTATTTAGGTTTCTATTTCCCTGCTTACAAGAAGTGGAAGTGAGATAAATTAAGACAGCTCATAATCTCGTTCTGGCCTGAAGTCAACAGGGAAGGGATTGGCCTTTCAATGCCTGGTCTAAACTTCAGCAATTTTTTTTTTTTCTTCAGGTGAATGTAATCTGGTTTCAACGTGCCCTTCTTCATTACAATGACAGATGGTGCTTCGGCGTAGCAGATGAAGTCAGATTACATGTGTCACCCTTCCTATTCAGCCTGGCATGAATGTATTAAACACCAGCTCTTGAAAAAGCTCAGCTCCTGGGTTAAAGGTGCCTTTGACATTTACTTTCCCCCAAGAAGCTTGGAGAGCCAGCATGATCATGCCAGACAAATAACTGACAGTGATTCACCACATCATCAGCTGAGTCATTTTGTGTTGTGACTCCTTCTGACCTCATAAGGTGAGTGAGGCTGGTATTTGTTTTAATTGAAGAGAAACTTCTAGCAAACACCTCGAACACTCCCAGAGTGGAACAATTTAGTACATTGCTGTTGTTACCAGACCACTCCATAACCGTGCTTTGAAGATCGATGTACCTGAGCTACCCAGGAGGTATAAAATGAGGTTTATATGGAGCTTGTCTGCAGATAGACACAGGTAAGAAATAATATTGTTAGTTGTAGGTCAAATTTTTCAGATGGTGTAGAGGATTAAACACAGCCAGGATCCCAAGGGAATGTAAGAATCTGGTCTTTTATAGTTCCTTGAAGGGTCTCACCTACTGCCATCTGTGGTAAAACAAAACACATAATCATCTTCACAGAATCATAGAATAGAGTGGGTTGAAAGGGATCTTAAAGCTCATGTAGCTCCAACACCCTGCCCCTGCAGGGATGGCACCCACTAGATCAGATTGCCCAGGATCCCACCCAGCCTGGCATCAAATACTTCCAGGGAATGTATTACTTCCTTCTCTGTTTGGTTTTTTTGGGGGAGTGTGTGTTTGGAGGGGGGCGGGTGGTGTTTGTTTATTTGTTTGGGGTTTGGGTTTTGTTGTTGTTGTTTATTGGGGATTTTTGGTTGTTGCTGCTGTTTAAAAAAAACAAGCAACAAACAAAAACTACACTAATTTTCAATCCCTTCATGGGATACCAGGGTCCATCTTGCTGTGGTATTTCCACACCTCTTTTACTGTGCCACCAAACTTTGCAACCCAGTAAGACTGGATTTATAGAGCTCCTGGTGGAGCACTGAGGCCCTGGTGGGTTTAGCCCCAAAGTGAGAAGTTACTTCAGAGTCACTCTGGTATCCTCCCATGGACTGAAACCCTATTATCAGTTGGCCGACATTAGGTACACTTTCAGGACACAGTTTCTGGTTTAGGCTCATCCAAAAGGAGCAGATACCCCTGCCCACTGAGAACCCTTCTGCAGCAGGTGGGGGTACACCACTTTATCAGTCCTCTCCTGCTCCAAAAGAGGCACTGCAGATGCCAGCACTGAGCAGGAGCAGAGCAAAGCTGCCTTTTTGTTGGTGCACAGGCAGGGGTGGTGCACCAACAGCATACAGCATGGGTGGTGCTGCTGGCTGCTCCTTGCTCTCCCTGAGGACCACAGGACAGTGATGTGCAGCAACACACAGGCAAATACTTGCTATATTTCTTTTAGCATGTGCAAAATGATTTTACTAATGCCATTTTTGAATGAGGGAAGTACTTTAGGGGCTTTCAGGGAAAAAGCAGTTGGGCCAAGCTATGATGCCTTTCCTTAGCAGAGCGTGATTTCGCTGATGAATCCAGATCTCTTATGTTTTCTGCAGAGATTATTTTTTGCTGCACATATGTTCCATGCCATGCTATTGCATTCTGAAATAATTATTTAGCAGAAAGTTAAAAATACACCTGCAGTGTATAATGACATAAATGGGATTAAACACTGTAAATCTTCCTGCAGGAGCTTCTGGGGAAACCCAAAGATTACCTCTGAGACCATATTTCTTTCCAGATTGCAAGCCTATCCTAGACCTGCCTAGAGAGGAACACTAAAAGCTGCTTCTACTCCCCATCTCCAGATGTATCTGAAGCCAGGGAGCAAAATAAGAGCAATTAAAGCAAATGTTTTCCTCTGAAACATATGCTAATGCAAGATTTCTCAGGAAATTAGATTATCTTGGCAGAGGGTCTTTACATAATATTTCTTTGGGCAAGGAAGTATGAGATGCCTGAGGCTGAGAAAAGCTTGAAGAAAATGGTATGTGGCCCTGAAATACATCTAAAGAAGGGTCTTTGGGACACAGTATGAACTAGGGGACAGAGTTGGAAAAATCGCCTAAACTGTCACAGGATGCTTATTTGAAGGGACCAATCTACTTAGTTTAAAAGGCCAATCTATTGTCACTATAATGACAAGCTATAATCTGATTCAATATTATCAGTTCACTGTCAGAATTACAAAATTCCCCTAACTCATCATAGTCATAGTGCTTTAATCTAGGTGTGATACTTTGTTTATTATATATTGCCTTGCTTCCTACTACAGACAAAAAATAATTTTGTTGAATGCCAGCTTGTGGAAAACAACAAATATCATTCCAATTTTCATGCCCAGAATCTTGTGGATAAAACTGTAACCCATACCATTCAATGCAAAATCTCTGTGATATACACAAGAATCATTTGTTATTTTGGCTAAGGAGAAGCTGTCTTATAATTTTAATTTAGAATTTTAATCAGACTTCATTTTAAAACGTTTTTAAGGCATCACACTAAAGAATTTAGTACCAAATATACATGCATTTATATCTGCATGTATATCAGAAATCAATGTATGTAATTGCCAATTTATTAAGGAATTCGATGTTATCAATTTGTGTATGTATATGCATATGTGTGAGTGTCTAATTGCTAACAATTTTATATATATATACATGTATATGTATATATATATGCAATTTTATGGAAAACAATTTAGAGTTATATTGGAGGAATGTTGAAAAATTACCTTCCTTTTATGGTTGATCACATTATACCAGGAAAAATTTCTCCACAGGAGGAGTAATTAGATATTGGAATGGTTGGCCCAGGGAGGTGGTGCAGTCATCAACCCTGGAGGTGTTTAAGGAAAGCCTGGACATGGCACTTCATGGTCTGGTTGATGACGTGGTGCTCAATCAAAGGTTGGACTTGATGATCTCAAAGGTCTTTTCCAGCCTAACCGATCCTGTGATTCTGTGATTTTATTAGCAATAACCATGCATGACAATCCTGGTTGTATTAGCAACAAATCTGTATTAAACCAAAACTTTTTACTTTCCTGCTGCGAATACTCTACCTGAATTCTTTTTCTGCTCATCTACACAATGGTCTCTCTCACACTGTGCTTACCAGTGGTGCACTGAGTAATGTGTTTACAGATTTCCCACACACTGCTCGTATTTTCATCATTCTATTTCTCTTGTCCCCTCAGAGTATGCAAAGAATGTGCTATTTTGGTAAGTAGGTACATTTCAGTGTACTAGATGTTCTCGCTGTATGTGTTGGGCAATATCACAAATCTTTACTCACTACTTCTTTTGTTTTACAGCTCCTGCAGGATTTGATTGGCAGTCTCAGACTCTGTTCTCTACCTTAAGATAAACTCTGGCATATTGTTTGGTAAAAAAAAACTTTCAGCTGTGCCAGAATAAGACTTTTAAAGGTATTATTCAACTTGGACCTTCAGGTATGTCCTAGACGCCTGTATATTCAAAGACTGGCGAGTGTTAGTTAATGAGAAGATAATTAGGTCAGGTTTTGCATATTCATGTTCATGCAATTTCCTAATGAACTCATGGGCAAATTTATCATTGAAAAGTGATACTGAAATGCATGAATAAAAGCCAGATATGTTTGTTAGGATAGCATGGTGCTTTGTAACCATATTAGCATTTGGTGTTCCTGAGAACCTTACACAGTTTTTAGAACTGAAAAACACCTGACTATGAATAGCACGTATTTTCAAACAAGAGAGACCATGGTTTCTTTAAAGTTTCCCTTGAGCTAACAGCCTTTATGCTTGTCTCTAACCTCAGCAACTTGGTTTTCATTTATTAACTCATCGTATAAAGAAACAGGTCCTGGTAACAGTGGGATGATTTTACATGGAGGTGCATTGGCAGAGCTATATAATACCCAGCAGAAGTTTACTTTAATCCTTTTTATCTGACTAGGCTTGCACAGTGTCACCAGTTCTTCCCCTCTCCACAGGACCTCGTTTTATACCCCATGCAGTAAGGCTACAGCACTGGAGGTACAGCTGACTGTCACTTCTTCTTTTGTATGTTCCTGAAAAAACATTCTGATACATTATGCATGGATTTTTTTCTCTATGTCAGATAACACTAGGTCATCCTGAAATAGTGCTTCTAAATGCCGCAGAAATGTCCAACAGGATAAAAATATCCACTGCCTTTAATGAATAGGAAGAAATTATCTACATCATTATTTTTACTTTCCAAACATAAGACTGAATGCAAATTGCTATCAACCTAGAAGAATCAGATGAGCTTTAATTGGCTTTATGAATATGTTCATTGGTGCTATTTTACCTAAAAATTGTAGCTGGATGCAATTGTTGGCTAGAACTGGCAGAACCTGGGTAAGCAGAGCGAGTATTGCTCCACAGTTGAGGAACTGTGGGTATAACTTTGTGAATTTGCAGTGCTCATGGGTCTCTTTGCCAATGCAGAAGAGAGGGGTGTGTGATTTAATCTTTTCCGTTTGAAATGGCCAGGAGGTTTTGGCGCCTGAGCTCCAGGAGGGCAGGTGAGCTCTAGATTAGGCACCTGCCTGCTGTTTGGTATAGACCATGCCACAGATGTGGAGAGATGTGTCTCAACCTTCTTCTAGCTCAGTTTTACTCTCCCCCATATTCTTCTCTCTTTATTTTTTTTCATGTGATATCAAAAGCCAAGAAGAGCCATAAGGGTAATGAGAAGGAAGGAAAGCTGACAGTAGGATTATTGGTTGGGCTGTTCAAAGGAGGACACCAATCTAAGGGCTCATTTTGGAAATGCTAAAATGTTTTATTTCAGCCTTTTGTAAAAACAGTTTTTAGCATTTTCTCCTTACCTCTTGACAGTTAACTACAATGTCATAAAATGCCCCAGAAATATTTCCTTTAGTTTATAGATCATTGAATTCTTTCAATGAGCAAATAATTTTTCAAATATTTTAAAAATTCTTCTTATTTTGAAAAAAAAAAAAAAAGAGAAAGTGTGTTAACATTGCCCTTGAATTATCTTTTAAACTAATTACAAGGTAGTTTCACTTCCTTGTTTGCTTAACTTATTTTATAATAACTCAAGTTAGATGACTGATTTTTACCGCATTTGACTTGAAACTGAAGCTACTCACTTGACCTTCTAGGCAGGAATTACAATTTAATTATCCTTTCAATTTTTTTAATTTATTGTCTGTGGTTACACTGCAGCTTTTTGCAGTTGTTATAGCCTTGAATTAGAATAACTGAAGCTACCTCCTTTGATCTGTTGGTCTGGGTGAGAATAAGGATGCACTGGTTTGCTAAATGCATTTTTATCTCACCCATTCATGTGTAGTTTAGAATCCATCATAAAGCTGTGCTCATTAAAATTCTTTACAATCCAAAAAAAAGGTATTTCCTCCTCCATCAGGATTATGAAGAGACGTAAAATCTATAAATCAACTTTGGGGTTTATTTTATTTGAGGATTTTCTGGTCTCTCCCTCTGAGGATTAAAAATCATGTCTCAAGGCAGGCCATTAAGTATCATCTATCTCTCTGAGAGACTTGTAGGTGCAAGAAAAATGTGGTTAGACTTGATCAAAGAAAGAACTATAGAAAAGGATACTCAAATTCTCTATTATTTCTATTCTGCTGGTAGTTAGTCACTGCTGTAGTTTTCATTTAAACTTAAATACATTGCATTTCACTGTATGAATCATAACA
Source organism: Dasyornis broadbenti (assembly GCA_013397935.1). Lineage (NCBI taxonomy): Eukaryota > Metazoa > Chordata > Aves > Passeriformes > Dasyornithidae > Dasyornis > Dasyornis broadbenti. Next base: position 255,748 of record VZRN01002133.1, on the reverse strand, counting down.
TTTAGTGTATCTTTATGATAAATTGGGAAGCAGAGAAGAGCATGGCAATGTGCTTTCACAAGTTGAAAATTGTTTCTTTTTTTGACTGGCTTAAAGAAGAAGATGGGAAGGAAAGCTTCTCTAGGTTATCAGTGTTTACTTGACAAGGCAGACCTAAGAATAAAATTGGAGTTGTCAAAACTAGCAATTTTATTTGTTAAGAAGTATTTGATGTGAACACTACTAGGATCCAAGCAAATGTTCCTAACTTTACTAGGGCTGAAGAGGAAATGATCAATATATAGGAAGATAAACATGTAAAAAGAAAAAAAAAAATTGGATTTGGGATTTTTTTAATAAAGTCTCAGTGATCTATAAGAATTATTAAATATTTATGTTCACTCTTCTTTATACAATTGAGAATAAAAGACAACACTGGGACTTCTACTGCACAAGCTTTGGAAGTGGGAATGAAGAAAAACAAAAGACTGTGTCCAGAATCTGTGCAGTCAAAGTGATAACTCAGAATCACAGCTGGGTCAGAAATTAAAAAAAAAAGTTAAAATTAGTTTTATTAAACATGCTAAAAGCATATACAGTGCATGAAACTCGTATACATAGTATACTAATATACCAAGTGAATTGTTATTTTACAAATGTCTGCTTTATTAAGGTTCATCTACAAATACTAAATCTCCATAGTCAAATAAATTCACACAGAAATGTTAAATACCATCAATATTATCAAGCATTGTGTTTGTGTATCAAAAATTATTATGAGCTCAATAGTCACTCCCTTCCTGGTACCTTGTATAGTTGATACCTTCTGACATTCTAGTCTCTGCAGAAAAACAAATGCAAGAGTTTCCGTGTAAAACATTCTCAGTAGTGTCTAATTGTGTTTTAGTTATATCAACATAAAATATAGGATTTGATTAGGAGTTCATTGTGCAGCTTTTCAGAGTCTTGGGGAACGAGCTGAAAAATGAGCCTCTGGGTGTGAAGTGAGGCTTAGTGGTCTGTTTGACATGAGAATTTGGAGAAGCTGTCAGAGGGAGAGCAGTGCCGAGTTATTGGAACAACCGACCTGCTCTGTGTTTCTTCCCGAGGATGGCAGAGTGCAGGTTCAGCAGTACTTGGTGAAAGCCAAGGAGATGTTATCACATTCTCTGTTTCCTGCTCAAGCAGCAGGAACTTTAGATCACAGCTTTCTCCCAGAAGCAGTGCAGATTGCAGTGATCATCCAAAGCTCAGGATGCCCCAGAGGCTGTGCCAGTTTGACTTTTCCTCTTACCTGTGGTGTCACCTGGCAAGCCTGTGTGATACAGGGCACCACACGGGGCAGGCTCGGCTCCGACACCTGCAACACCTCCTCAGTTGTTTGAGCATTCTCAGAAAGTACGAGGATGAGAGAAGCTGCCAAGAGGACACATGGATGTGAGGGCCAGATATACCTTGGACATAGACCCTGTGGCTCCTTCCAGTCTTGTGATAGCTTTCAGAAGCTCTGAACTCGTGCTGGCGGGATCAGCAAGCAGCTTCCATTCAAGTGATGAGCTGTCACCTGGCTGAGGACCACTGCTACGGAAAAGGAAAAATTACAAGTGTATTCCCTTGCTTTATATGAATTGAAAATTTGACATCTAATTCACTTTCAAGGAGACTGTTTTCTTAACAAATGAAATGTGGATTTCCCTTTAGCAGGGAGAGAGAAAAAGAATTTGCATATTGGATACTTACCTCTCAATCTAGTGCTGGGTTATCCCTCCTGGCTTCTTTCAGGAACATAAACAGCAAAATCAGGCTTTGGGTGGAAAAGAAATACAGGTCTTCCTGGAAGGCATAATAAGAAGTGCATAAATAGCCATGTGATATATGGAATTGACTTTTCTTTTCTGTCTTTTTTTTTTCTTTCACAGATGTACAGCAGAGTATGGGAAACAAACAAAGATTAAATTGCATTGCTTCTGTGAACAGCTGCCTGTTAGTGTGTCTGTTTGTTGCCTCAGTTCATTAAAATACAAGATTAATATAATCTAGATTAGGATCAGAAGTAGGCATGGCACCTCTTAAAGTTAACAAAAAGTTTCATTTCCGTTCTTTTTATATGATTCACGATCAGCAGTAGTTATCTACTAATACATATTTTGTCCTGACATATGTCAGCTTGGGTGGTTTTAATTATGTTTATTTTGGTATGATTATCTTTGGAATAGATTAGGTTGTAAACTTATTACATTGACTAATAAATTGTATGAATATATTCATTTAATACTGCTCCAATTTTGCTCCAATGATCTTTCTTAATAATAGAGGAAAATTATTATAGTGAAGAATTGTGATGTTGGCGTCAGTCCTTGATGATCACTGGTGCATTCAAATTGTTGATAGGCCACCTTGGAGGTTGATGGTTATGATGGGAGGTTACGAAGGGAGAAGAGATTTCCAGTCCAGGGTCATCAGAATTATGTAATATTTCTGAGACCACAGTTTCTTATTTGGACTGACATTACCCAACTTGTTTTGTTAGTAGGACTTGTTGATTCCCTCTGCATTCTCTGTCTATTATCTCTTGCAATCTCCTGGGGAAGCAGACTGTCTTTTTGTTCTGTGGCTGTACAATGGTTTAGTTCAACGAGGTCCTGATCTGTGGAAAGTCCTGCTAGGTGCTTAGGAACACAGGTGAGTAAAACCACTGTAAACACTGGCTCACCACAGAACACAGAGGGCAGACTTATGCATCTGAACGCTTGCTTTTGTCTTCTTGGGTAGAAAAAGGGATCTGAGTGCTCACATGGTACCTGCTGTGGATGGCCACCCATTTTGCACAGAGCCTTCCTTTTCCCTCTTGCCCTCACACAGAGCAGCAGGAACGGGCAGAGCAGGGGTTTTTAGCTAATAAATAGTGTATTATGGGCAGGGAGGGGTTGCATAAGCCACCATGCATAAGAAGCACTTTATCCTGTAAGTCTCTAGGAGTATCTCATCATTTTTCTCTGCTTCCTCCTGGCACTGCAATCTGCCTTTCCACCCTGTTTCTGAATAGCAGTTTCCAGTCTCACCTTCAGTCTTGCACTTGTGCTTAGCTTTGGATGTCCGTTCAAACAAGCCACTTGCAGACAGGCCCAGAAGCAGTGCCTCCTGTGAATCACACTTAGGAGTCTGTCAGAGTTTTGCTGTTAGAGAAATCCTTTCCTCAGCTTTTCCTCCATTTTATACGAATTTAAATGAAGGCAGAGAACTTGCTAGGATGCTAACTCTTCTCTTACCCAGTGCTCTAGGAGTATCATGTAATGCAAGGCAATAGTCAGATTTTCCTCTATTAGATGTGACTGACCAGACCCATTAATACTTAATGGAAATAAGATTGTTGTATAGTTTATCCAGATGTGCAATGGTTCTCCAGAGCATTATAAATTGCTTTAAAACCTGGATTCTTCCAAGTTCAGCAGTATTTCTGCAGTTCACCATAATGATTGAAATCGACAGAGGCACTCACCCTAATTGCTACCTAATCAAATTTGAAAATACTTTTTCAAGGATGTAAGATCCTCTCTGAAATTTGCTTCCTTCCCTTTGGACTACCACTGTCAAAAATTGTTGGCCTTCTGGTTGCTCAGCAAATTTCATTTGCTGTCCCAAGCTGCTTTAATGGGAATTGAAGTGATGAATTGATTGGTGTGAAAGTCTTATGATTAGTGTACTAGGAAGATTTAACATCACAGATATCTATATCTATCAAATGTATGTGTGTGTATTTTGTCTTCATCTCTGTAGATTTTATAAAAATGTAGCCCTTGATTTTACATCTCGGGAGTCTTCAGTCAGATATATCTTTTAACTCACTCTGAATTAATAAATCTTCGCTGGATAAATTGTATTTCAGAAGCTGAAATCATATGGCTACTTGAAAAAATGTTCTTTTTCATAGAAGAAAAGCTAAAGAGGTTTATTAGAACTTTAAGTCAGTTGAGAAAAGACAGAAAATTTCAGACTTGCATTCCTGTTTTCATTGCTTTCTCTTGCCAGCAGGTCTTTCTCAGCATTGCAGTAATGACTTGCAGCTAACTCCATCACAGTCATCCCAGAGTATCTTGACTGTTCAGTGCTTCAGTCTCTCTCTTCAGTGCCTGTGTTGCGGGGCTGAAAGATTTGTCACAGGATTGAGGACAAGATACACAGCGCTGCTGGCACGGCAGTCTGCAGAGTCTTCCTCAGCCTGGTGCTGCTTTACCACGGGAAAGCAGGAGCACAGAGGCAATGTCCAGCCACTGCAGCCAGCTCAGCTGAGCAGTGACATTTGACACAGCCCTGTGCCCCCGGCTGGACTGGGATGACTGATCAAAGAGCTTAACCATGGCTGAAGGAGCTGAACCTGGTGGGCTGTGGGACCCAGGAGATCTCCCCTTCCTGCAGCAAAGCTGAGGTTGCTCGTTTCATCCCATACCCCAGCTCCAGCCACTCCTGAACCTGACCCCCATGCTCAGGGAAGGAAAAATCCTTTTCATAGCTCTTCTGTTTCCTACTTGCCTTCTGCTCTGACCTGAAGCTCTCCAGTTGTTCACAGTGGGGGTGGCTGCACCAGCCCTCATCTGTCCCCCACCCCAAGGGGCCCCTGTCCTGACCCTGTCAAGAACCCTGGCACCCTGCACCTGCCTCTGCTCTGAATGGGGGGTGTGCTCACCCAACAGTGAATTAGAAGTAGGATTTAATAAGAAAATAGAACCATCAAGCCTAATATTCTGCTTAATAAACTGCTCACTGCCTGCTTACATGTGAGTGCACATTTATCTACCTTCCTCATGCTTCCCCTCTGCTTTTTCCTTCCTGATCTGCCCTGGTCTCTCCCTTTATTGCCCTGCCTTCTCTCCCCCAAGTACCCAACAGACATTGCGTAATATCCTAAATGTCCCATCTGCTCCAGCCCACAATTCTCTCTCCCCTCCATCCCAGCAATGATCAGATGCTCCTTTAAAAGGAACTGCCTTAGTCTGTCAGGCAGAGTTTCTTTGGTGAGTTCCACAGCAGGGACAAAGGTGTAATCATTTCTTGCTGTTTGAATATTTGGTATTTTCTGTTCTTCACTGGTCTGATCGTTTGGGTTGCTCCACCAGGCAAAGTGGAACTGCACCCTGTTGATGTTTGGAAAAAAAGTATGTGTGTTCCCAAACCATAACCTTTTGCAGGATGCTCTATTTTCAGTATTGTATCACCATTTTCAAATACGATTTTGGGTGGCATGAAGAGGAAAGATAGATATGAAGCTAGGAAGGCAGTGCTAGGCAAAAGTGCTGTGCATATGCAGTAGCCTGGGAAGTATGCATGTTTTCCTGGCTGTCTGGTTTTGAACAGATTGGTGGTTTGCTGTTGACTTTTATTTTTTTGCTGCACTGTAAATCTGCTAAATTCCTATGTGTTGCAGAAGTTTAAGCACCTCTGAATTTGCACAATTTGGAATAGAATTTGCAATGCATGGGGAGGGGAACTGTTGCATATATAAAAGACAGAATTTTATTTATGGAGACTCATAATAATGCACTGTAGGTTACTGAAGTATGTAGGATGAACAACCATAATAATAATGACATCATAAATTTCTAAATTGCTGTTCGGGAGTAAGGCTTGGGGAGGCTGGTAGCTAAAGTACAAGCATTTTCCTGTAATTGCTCTATAGGCATGTAAGTCAGAGTCTTTTTTCTTTCTTTTTTTTTTTTCCTTTTTTCTTTTTTCCTCAGTGAGCAATCCCTGTTTCTTCAAGACAGCTTTTCTTGCCCCTCACATTCCTGTTGCATGTGCAAAAAACTTTGAAAAATACTTTGTGTCTGTGTGTGCACATACACACACATGCACAGTTTTATCTGCTATTATTTGGAAAAGCCTAAGAAGAGTTTTGTGTTTTGAGAAAATTGAACACAAGGCTTGAAATGCATGCAGCTTGTAGTCACAGCACAAGGCTTCCCTGTTTATAAAATGGGATTGTCAGAACAGAGGAAAAATTTGTGCTTCTCCCTTGATGCTGTGAATCGAGAAAATTGAATCAAGGAAATGATGGATTTTTTTCAAGTATGTGGTGAATAGGAGCTATTGGTAATAACAATCTCAGCATTTTGTAAGCCTCTCACTCATGTACTTGCCCTCCATATACACCTTGAACATACACCTCGTGGCTCCTTCATTTCTCTTTTTTCTCCTCTTTCCCCAGATCACTTTCTTTTGTCCCTTTTGTGTACACCTGGAGCTATTTTCTCTTCCAGTCTGTCTTTCCAGAAGGAGAAACCCCAGAGGGTGACATGCTCTGCCCATGATAGTGTTTGTTGAGGCGGATGCTGATGCGGGTGAACTGATAGTTCTGCATCTGGAAAATATATGCAAGACCACGATCAGTCCACATATCCCCCTACAAGTCAGCACCAGAAATGGATTTATGAATCACATATTAGTCAATAGCCTCTTAAGCATTAAAGAAGGCACAATCTCCAAGCAGGTTTCAGGGAACTGTGCTGAAGGGCATTTTCTTGCACACTCAAGGGTCAACAGATTTTTAAATTATGTAGTGTGCCAGGCCTTTAAACTCTGTGCAGCTGACCTATATATTCACATACTTGTATTCAGTGTATCCTTGTCAATTGTTTGGTGCTAAGACTAGTTTTCCAGATCACCATTTCTTCAAATTTACAAACTTTTTCAGTAGCACAATGCCAATTTTTCCCTTTCCATACTCAGTGCATCTTAAAACAGTATTTGACTTCTGAGATATCTAAAACCGAAGAGAGTTTAAATGCAAGAAAAATGCAGTAAAACCTACTGCGAATTATTTTTATGGGCACATATAATTCAGGGGGCTTCTGGCTGCTATAATAGCTTTTTTCAATCAAAACTACAGCTTTTCTATATGTGGTAAACCACTGTGTAATGAAGATAACCTTGACAAAGCATTGGAATAATAAGGCAAGTTCTATCGAGTTTGCATTCCTAAATTATTTAGAGACTGTAAAAATGTACATTGAAATATTTTGTGCTTCAATAAAAGTGCCCCAATGCTATTCCTTTCTTTCAGCGGATGCAATGGTCTCAAAACCAAATTCTCAGGCGATTCTTTAATTTATACTGAGCAAAGACTTTGTGTGATTGTTTGTCACTGCACAGTCTCCTGAGGGCCCTTTGGAGGTCAGAGCTGGCAGCTGTGCCTGGCACAGGAGTGCAGGTGAGGCTGCAGGTCACAGCTGGGGTGCCAGGCTGGCGTGGTGGCACACAGCCTGTGCCTCGGCGTGCACAGCCAGCACAGCAGCACCTCCTCGGCGCCTGGGCTCTGCCCCCAGCTATCCCTGCCTGCCCCTGGGGCCAGCCTAGACTGCTGCCAACTCCAACATGTCTTGGATGTGAAAAATCCAACAAACCTTTGAAATATATCCACAGCTCCAGTCCCTGAAGGAGTGGGACCAAGAGGCCCCCGTGTCTCTACAGTGACCACAGAGCCAAGCTCTGGGTCCTTCTTCCTGATGCTGGCAAAGCTGAATGGTCTCACCTCAACTGGGCAGGATGGACAAATGTAACACATTCCTAAATTCCGTCACGGAGTAAGGCCTGGGGATGCTGTTTAATGAAGCTTTACATGTACAGCCCCTGAGCAGAGCTCCTGTTCTCACTTTAAGCCTTCCTCCTCTTTGCTCCTGCAGCTGATCCATGCCCCTCTTGCAGTGAGGCCTAAGCTGATGGACATGGAGACTGTGGAGTGCAAACAAGCACCTGTGTGAGATAAAGCTCCAGCTGCTGCTTGGGTGAATCAGAACCTCCAGCAGAGATGTTAGGTAACAGAGCAGAGGCCTAGACACCATCTGTGAAGAGTCTGAAAAGTACCTGTGACACAGTGACAAATCAGTGTGTTGTGCTGTTGTCTTCAGGAGAGCTAGAATTTGACCCATTGAAAAGAAA